>VYXB01001557.1:508479-663774 GCA_013397135.1 Pachyramphus minor | reverse complement strand
CTATTTCTCACTCTTTGGCTCTTATCCTGTTAGTAATAAATTTAAGTAATATCTCCACTTTGAGTCTGTTTTGCCAGTGAAGGTAATCTGTAAGCGACCTCTCACAGCTCTTATCTCTCCTCATGAATCCTTTTCTCTTCTTTGTCCAGTTGCAGAGGAAGAGTGAGAGAGTGGCTTTAGTGGGTACCTGGCACCTGGCCAGGGTCAACCCACTACAGTCAGTGATGAAGGTAAATAACAAAACAGGGATCAAAAGGTAACTGAGTGATGAGAGTGTAAACCAAAATTGTTATAATTATTATGTTTTTGTTGGTCTTTGTTTCTGCAGGTTATTACCTTCGATTTTACTGGTGATTATGTGTTTTCAGTAGTGATGCATCTCCTGAGCGCTGGGAGAGTCAAACTGACATTTTATAAATTAATCTTCGGGATCTGTATTTCAGTGCACAGATGTCAAATAAACCCACACACATAGACCAGGGTAGGTAGTTGGAAGATTTTTTTTTTTTTAAGAAAGCTTTTATTTTTATTTATTTAATCATCTTTAAAACAACTAATAGAGGTTAAATTGGTATGTAACATCACCAGAAAAAAAAAATTAAAGGCTGCTTACACAAGCAGCAGGAACATGTTATCTGTAATTACATCACTTGGTCGATAGAGCTGAAAGGTAACATTTGCAAAAAGAACCTGGCAAGGGAGGTTTATGCTATACTTGTGATGTTACTTACAGGTTAGAGAGATGGCAGGGATTACTGGAAGTTTTAAATTAAGAAAAATTATTTTGAAACTCAGGGTTAGTTTTCTTTCAATAAACATGCATGTAAACCAATTTTATTTTGTCTCAATAAACTCAAAGTAGTAAAAAAATTCTGAATTATATCAACAACAGTGACTGTAAGGAACTGTCAATGTCTTGTGAGGACATGTTGTCCCCTTGGTGAATGTTTACCACTAAAATAAAAAGGTATGCTGTAGTGCTGAAGCTCTTATGCCTTGTCACCTGACTGTTGTGATGCACAGCTGTAGCATCACAAACAAGTACTTATTTTCAAGAAAAAAATCACTCCACCAAGGATAGTAATGGCCCAGCTCAGAATGAAAATCTGCAGGATATCTTAAACTGTATGGTTTTAGAAGATTACTTGACACGGTCTAGCTGTTCTAATCAGAAAAGTACTATGACCTCCTGAGCCAGATGATACATACAGATTGCAGAGAATGGCAGGATAGCTAAGTAAGATTGTCAAGTACTGTCCTCAGAAATTTAAATGACATTTTGGGTTTGTTTACATTATATGATGCTTGGGGTTTTTAATCTTCAGAGGCAAGCATAAAGAAACTTCCAACCAGATAGTTCCACCAACCAAAGCAATGGCTTATTTTGAGAGGAACATGTAATGTGCTCTTTTTGGTTTGGTTTGGTTTGTTGGGTTTTTTCATGAGACACTGTTTAAGTCTGCATTGCCACCAATACAGAATAATTCTTATTCTCTTTGGTTAGATTATGATTCTTGATTACAAACAAATATTTTCAATGAGTCTCCCAAGTCTTCGGAAGAAGCAGAGTAAAACATTAAGTACAGATTCACCTAAGAAATTACATCTTTTTCCCCAGAGTCTCATAATTTTCCAGATCTGCTTTCCAGTTCCTAAAATACAGAGCACAGTATCCATTTGGGCAAACTGATGTCACTTACCACTGATTTTTCTTGTCTGATATTTCTTATTAAGAATTTTTATTTTATTTGAGACTGAAATGATTCATTTGAGATGTCTTGATTTTAAATTTTCCCACCAAATCCATGCATTTATTCCTGCAAACCAAAGAATTCATGACCCAAAGGTATTGTTTAAGTAGCTGGAAAGTGGCAAGATAGAACCAAAGTTTTGGAGAAATTGACATTCTTCATTAATACATTAAACAACACTACTGAGGTATACTGATATTTCCAGTAATTTTCAAGGTCCTCCTCAGGGGGCGATGGAAAATGTAGAGAAATGGAATTGATTTATTATAAGCTATATTTAAAGACAAACTTAAAAAAAAAGAAATTAAAGAAAAAATGTAAGATTTTGACCAGAAGTAGTGTCATATGTCATTGAAAATTACAAATATAAACAGGGTTCCATCCTGACATGTCCTCACACATCAGAGAAAAAAAACCCATATGTTTAAAGAAGTTAAAAATCTATTTCTTTATCATGTTGAATTCATTGCTATTGAAGGCAACAATGTAATAAGGTATGGACTATTATTAATTAAAATAGTAAATGTTGTCTCCTGTAGTATTCTGTGTAACATGAAATTCATTTTGTTGAAATAGATGCATACAAATCTGTTATAACTTCTCTGAAATCAATGAATTTACTTCAAAATCAACATTTTTGTATAGCTTTCATTAAAAGATAAAGACATGGTGTCTTGCATTTCTTACTGTCTTTTACAGTGTAATGAGATTTCCATTTTGCCTTGCCTAGTGTTTTCTCTGACCTGAGTTCTGTTCACATAAATTTGTCTTTTTTCTGAAAATTCAGTAACATTCTGGATTTATTACTCCTTCATGTCTGTTGTTCATTTTCACTTTGTACTTGTACATCTTTCTTAGTACTATAATGTATATTTCCTCTGAATTTCAATTTTCAGGTGACCTGCTAGTGATTTAAAATCTTTCCTCAGATACGTGTATGTATCTCACCCTTAAGGGAAGCTACCTAAATATATCTGAAAGCAAAATCCGCTGAGATTCTTTTTGAGACTCTTTAGCTTCTTGCTTACTTATATTTTTTTGTATGTTTATACTTCAGTCAATACATAATGGTTTTTAATGTTTGGGTATTCCCAAATAGTGTAATAAAATCTTTCCCTTCTGAAGAATTGAATACAAAAACTTGTATTTGAACTATATTTCTATATAGTTCAAACACAGATTGAACTATATTTCTATATAGTTCAAATGTAGTTGTATTTGAATTTCTTAATACCTTAGATATTCTGCCTTATATATGGCTATTTTTTTCACTTGGTTCATCCATCAGAGTTGTTTACTCTCTTTTTAATATGTGGTAATGCATTTCCTCTCTCAGTTTAGCATTTTTACACTGTATATTAAGAATAGCAAAAAATTTCCTCAGCATTGAGATGAATAAAAACTAAATTCCTTGTCCTATATTTTTTATATCTAACTTTTAACAAAGTTTGGTTTATCTTTAGCTAAAATGTGCTGGTATTTACCCACCTCTTCGGGATACAAAGATCTGTCACACAATATGCAAAGCATGAGATGCTCTAGAAGAAGACAGATATGAGTATATATGGAGATGCAGTGGCTTGAATAATATTACATGGACATTCCTGTTAAGTAAATAATACCCTTAATTATCCTTAAATAGTATTTTCAGGATAATAATTTTAATACTGCAGGAATATTTTTTGGGACTAAAGCTTGTAAAAAAGAAAGTAAATACATCCAAAGAATGGAAATACATCATCCACGTGATGGATTGGCCAAAAATGCTTCCTGATTCCCATTTAATTCAAAGCTCATGAATCAGAGATGAAGACTTCTTATTCCTGATTGTTTTAAAACCTTTTAAATGCTGCATTCACTTGAGAAATTTATCATCAATAGAAGAGGAAGTGAGTTTCAATGGAATGTTATTGCATATGTTTACCTGACTAGGCTCCTGTTCAACCATGAGTCTACTCCTATTTCAACACAATGTCAGTGTGATATTATGATTTCTCCCATGTTTTCTGCTTCATACTACATCTATAAACATTATCATGACTGTATGCCTTATTCTAGTATTTATTGTTATAGTCTTGGCCAGAAATAGATTACTGTATTTTATTTATTGAATTCTCTCAAACAACAAAAAATATAATTTACATTAAAAAATTCTGCTTCGTGATTATGAGCACATTACTGCTGAAGGTAATTACACAAACATTTTTAGATAAATAGCAAATAGATCAGAAAACTAATTAAGTTTTCATGTGTTTTTTTCATTCAAAAAGACATTAGTAACATTTATAAGTTATGTGAGAAATAACCTTTACATTTGAAAATGTAGGAAAATCTCTAGTCTGGTACATGTTTGAAGATTTAAAAGGAATAAAAATAATGATAAAGAAATCTTTACATAACAATTACCAGCATTTAGCAGTTGACTGATTTTTTAATGACCAAATTGAAAAGACTGTGCAGTTTTTTTAATTTTTTTTTTATATATAAATCTGTCATTTATTTGTGGTTAGTGACCAATTTCAGGCATTTTGAATACAGAAAATATTCTATTAATTTTATAAATTCATTAACGTCACTGTGCACCAGAAATGTTTGATGTTGTCTGTAATTAAAGCTTCTAACATGTAATAACCAGGCTGTATGTTTGACAGTTTTTTACATACATTAAAGACTAGAGCACTGCCAAATGTTGTGTAAATAACAAACTCATTTCTAATGTCTTGGATTTAGAGTCATTCAGATAGAAAGGATCATGACTGTATCAAATTTATATTCTAATTCTTGAGTTCAGTGCCTTCCTGTTATTTTGAAGGGCAAGGGTCATAATGCATTTTCAGTGTCTATTTAAGCACCAGAAAAACAATCTACTGAATTAACTATATACAGACATCATTTGTAATGTTACAAAAGTGTGATACATACAGTTAAACTAAAGAAAAATTACTCCTTCTCTGTGCTTTCTTTTGGGGTTCTCTTTTCTACAGTCCTCTTAGATCTAGATGATCACAAATTTTTTCTGTTTTTAGAGAGTAAGTGGCAACTCAGCTCCCTAAGAACTTGAGGAGAGACGTCAAAAGAGAAGCATCTGTTAGTCAAAAAATCATCCTGACAATGACCCTGAAGTAAAAAAAACCACACACAAAAAAAGCTGGAATGTGATGGAGTGACTCCTCAGGACTTCAGAGTGATTGGCTTGATTTCCTAGTCCTTAGTCAAGATAGGGAGAGCAGGGAAGATTTTATTCCCAAGCCAGAAGTAAGAGTCATGGCAACTACACCTTTGGAGGCTAATGTGCATTTTAACACTTCTGGGAAGTACAGTTCTCTCTGTAAACCATATCAGCTCATCTGACCAGGAGAGGACCCATGGGCAGGATGACATCTGTTCTCAGCTTACCCTATTTCTGGGTCAGTTAGCCTTAACAGCAGCCTCAGCGGAGACCAAAGGTGCCAAGTCTCTCTTCTGAAATGTGCAGGAAAGCCTCACTGGTTCTTCCCATTCATGTTTGGACAACCAGGCAAAAGAAAGAAATATGAAGACTGGTCCAAGAGTCTAAAACTTCCTCCATGTCCCAGATTCTCCTTAATGGATCCTGAATGGATCTCAATCTGTCTGGAAGAGTGAGCCCAGCTGCACTGCTGTGGTCAAGACATTCACTCTACTGTGATCTATCTAATGACTAATACTAAATACTACTACTATTTTCTAGTACTATCCAGTAGTATATACTGTTCCAAAGAACACTGAAGAATGTGGCAGTGCACTTAAACACATACTTCAGGGGTTTTCTTTATAAAGCTGGTGTATTAGTGGATCGTATAATAATGGAGACATTACTGGAAAACTTTGTGACACAAAATCCTGGTGACTTTTTCTTTAAAAGTTGAAGAATTGATTTGTATTCCTGATTTTTTCTCTTTCTCAAGAGCAATGGGCTCCCCAATAAACACTTTACAGTTTAATGTAAAGTTGGAAATTAACTGTTGAAAAACTTACAGCTTCCTCTAGAGGTCTTTCTCTAAACGGAGTTTACACTTGCAGCTTTCTTCCTGACCTTATATTTTTTAAGCTTTCATTAGTGGGTCGCAACACCTCATGATAATTGGAGACAAATGTGCAACTGCTGAATTTGAATTATTCCATTTCAACATTTTATGTCATCTTGTTGAAAGAGCTGAACAGGTGAAAGGGACAAAACCCCAGACCTATTATAGTGAAGTTTCAAATTAAATGAGTAAGTTGGTGGGTGACCTCAGCATTTAGATCCACTGTACCAAAAAGGTTCAAAAAGTCCTGCATCAGCCTACTCAGTCACTTGATATTCTTTGATCACAGGGTTTTTTTAAGTCATAGATAAGCCAAGGAAAATGGCCAGTCTGAAATTGAAACCTACAGTGTAACACAAAACACTGTAATAAGGAGACTGAGTACTAGGTTCATTGATTTACTTAGTTTAACAGATAGACAATAGCAGAGGGATACCGTGTAGATAAAAAGTTCAGAAAAAATTCCTATTGGATAAGTATTATCATATATTTCTTCTTCTCAACATTTTTTCTTCATTATGCATTTTGATAGAAAATTTCCATGATGCTTTCCTTTTTAAACAATTCTTTACATAGTCAAGTGATGGAAAAAAACTACTTGAAAAAAAAATGCTATGTATTTTTATTTTAATATAACACTTAAATTTGGCTTTTTAATTAACTCTGCACTGCTTACGTGAATATACTTATTCAAAATACATGTGAACTCTAAAGACGTGTTGAAAGCAATGCAATACATTTATAACGTATTTATTCTAAAATAAAGTGATTTATTTATTCTAAAAGTTAATACACAGTTCATCTGTTTTTACATGTAAATCTTCAGTGTGCATAGCATGTATCAGTATGATGCACCTTTTTTTAATTCTTCTTATTAAATCAAAGCAGACCCTGGGAAAAAATGAAAGTAGGGAATGGTCATTATTCAAACACGTATGAACCATTTTTATTTGGTTTCAAATCTGAGTCTATCTGATGTCAATAAAAGCATTCTGAACTATTGTGGAATAGAGATTCTCAATAGGAAATCGGATAATGAACTTTGACCTAGGCATTTCATTTTATTTAAGTCTTTCCAAAGTGTTTGAGTCTTTTATGTGCAGAAAAAAGCCTTCATAACTTTTAATGCATCTTATGGATGTTGATATTGAAATTTGGTTCTCTTCATCAACACTTGCTAACTTTTCCGTCTAGTGAACGACTCTGTGTTTAAGTTGGTGATTTCTAAAGCATAAGTGAATTGCTTTTTTGAGATATCCAAAATGAGGTTTTGTGTGGCTGTTTCATTCATAATTACCTACTTCCTTAGGCAAAGATTTTGCAAGGTCTTAAGTCAAAGATTACTATGCCAGTTAAATATTGTAGGCATAGAACAAAAAAAGGTAAAATCTGCTTAAAATGCTTTTTTGAGATATCCAAAAAAAGATCAAGAATTTATAAAATGCATATCATTAGACAAAAATAAATGTATTAATAAAGCTTTACACTGACTTTTTTGTAGCATAAATATTAAAGGACAAGTTTAAATTAGACTTAATATTAAGTTACTTAATATAATTTCTTAATATATATACTCTCTCCATATATACTTAATATATAAATAATATATATAAATTATATAGTAGTAATTTTCTTAATAGTAACTTAAACTATTTGAATATGTGTGTGGTGTGTAAGACATATAAATAAGACATATATGTATTAATAAGAAAGAAAATTACAAGACATTCAAAAATATATCTCTTCTTTGACTTACTACAAGAACTGAAGAGTTGTCTTACAATGTTAAACAGTGACATATCACAAACCTTTAGAAAATATATTTTCCATTCCAAAGACACTCTACACTTACTGCTACAGATCACTGCACAGACCAGAGGCATAACAATTTTTATTTAAAAGCAATATTCGAGGTTAACTGTTATACTGAAAGAAGTGTAAAATCTCTTCTTTCAGAAAATAGGCTAATATTTAGGTACAGGCTTGAGGGCAAAAGCATCCTGTGGGGAAAGAATTGTCCCATATGTGCCTATAACTTGCTACTCTCCTTACATCTTCATCGGAAACATTTGGCCGCAAGACCAACAAGGTCTGCTGAGAACCATTCCAGACTCCAGAACAAGGAATATATTCAAGCGTTTATAGCCTTTTTATGATGTCATTTTTGCTCTTCTATCTTCAAATAAAATCTTTGTGAAATGGGATGTATCAAAATGACTTCTGTTTTCTACTGTGTTCAGCACCATCTGTGTTTTGCCTTTTAAACCCAAAAGGTTGTTGCTGAGATCATGAGTTAGATCCATAGAGATCCTGTATACTGTACTGGTTGCTAGTGTTTGGGTATGCAATCCCTGTATGCTGGGAAGATTTGTAAGGTCATTGAACAATAACAGAGTCGCACAGATTATTGGATTTCATATAGTTCTGCCAAAAAACAGTGAAGATGAGAACCCAAAATTAAGGAAAAATAACTCTATATTTTTCTGAATTTGTTTTAGCCTTAACATGATATTGATTTGAGATTTAGAGCCACAAATCATTAATTTTTTTTGATGCATTAACTTGCTGGAGGAGACTACAGGTGAAGAATGTTTTCATAGATTAGAATAACTATTTGAGAGATCATGGCAAGAAATTTCACTGGTGTTATTGAGTACAAGGGTGGAACTTGTTATTATTGTCCCTGAATATGAGTTTGCCATGGCTTGGGAAAGAAGACTACATTTCTTTTTCTCTTTCATTTACTACAAAGCAACTTGGTCTCTTTTTTTTTGATATTATTTTGATATAAACTTACCAGTTCTTCTAGTGCACAATTTTTATTTTCTGTATAAAAAAATTAAGGAAAGCTACATTTATTTCAGTTTGGAAAGCTGACCTGAAAAGCTCTTAAGTTGAATAAATGAAACTAAATTAACTGGAAATTTGCTGATTTTAACAAATTTCTCATGAAAAGTTAGTGTCATCAAAAAGATTAAAGGAGATAAAGCACAGGGAAGATAAATCATGTCATGAAGTTAGGAAAAGAAAACAGAAGTTAATGAAATTTTGAAATTACAAATTAAGGTTGACTTTTGATGTATGTTCATTTTTTCTTTGAATGTAAATTTTTAATTCTGTTCAAGAGAAATAAGACTTAGGACTGTTCAATTTTTAACTTTCAAAAAGAGTATTGATCCCATTCAGTTGCCTTTTAAAAATCTATTATTTTAATTGATACATAAAGAATGACAGTTAGCCAAAATATTTCTTTCTTTTCCAGAGTCTTCCAGACTCTTCCTTCTGTCTTTGAAATCCTGTAGAATGAGATTAGTGTGATACCAATCCATCCGTACAGTGATTCAGCAATTCAAGGATTGTCTCTTCCTCTGTCAGAGTCTGTATATCAGAGATCATGAGATAATCGCATGTACCATCAGCATGGAACATTTGGCCCCACTGGTCACAAAATCCTCCCTTACTTGTCAGTGAAAATTAACAAGGAGACATGATGTTCGGCACTTCTGCAGAGTAGACACTTTATTGAGGTGCAGACATCCATAGAAAATTGATTTAAAAATAAACCTTCTTCCAAAACAAGAAAGGGAAGTGTGATCTACTGTTGAAAATCTTTAAAAATGTAACTATGGATTCTTAGCTGGGCAGTTATGAACTGTTCACAACAGTTCAAAGCCTTGCATCTGTTGTGTCCTTGTTAAATGAGAAAAGGGTCTCAATTAGATGCTGAAAAGATATAGAAATGGATCATTAGGTCCCAGAATAGGGATTAAATTATTTTCTGTGTAGGCATTAAGACCAGCATCAGAAAGTGCAGGCAGTATTCTAAAATATTCTACCTCTTCTCTTTATTAAGGTAGTAGTATTCATTCTGCAGACAGTATTCTAAAATATTCTACCTCTTCTCTTTATTAAGGTAGTAGTATTCATTCCAAAAAGGCTGTCTTTCATTTTTTGCAACCTGATGTATTTCTCATGAAATTTATTCATTGGGTCAAAGTGTGGAAAGTTCATACTTCTGTTAAGAGAGATACTAAATGACACAATTGGTTTTAAAATATTATTAAAGTTAGTATGTGTAGAAACATGCTCTTTCAACTGACGTTATTAACCAAATTAAATCTTTCCACATGATGAACTTTCTTTAAAAAGAAATTGTTTTTGTGGAAGGCTTGCTAAAACTGATAACTTTCTGTTAGTGACTCATTAATAGTGAATTGGTGCTTAAAATGAATAAACTTGTGACAGGAAGTGAAACTGTATGAGTATGTGAATTTGTTTCAAGCTCTTACTTAGGTGTTAGTTTTCTAATGTTTTTACAGTGATAAGTATTGCCCCCTTCTGACACGAATTAAAAATAGTCCTAATTTTCTGAGCATGTGGTAGCTCTCAAACCTGGCTTAAGAAAATGTGTCCTGACTTCTTCCTTTCTATTCTGCACATGGACTAACTCATCAAAAGTTATACCATTGTACAGTCAGAAGGATTCCACTGGAAGTGTGGGCTTTCACTGCTGCAGATATCTTTATTCCCTTTCTAACATCCTAGGAAAAATTCACATTATTTTTGTAGGGTGTCAACATCTTTTATTTTCTATGTAGCAAGAAAATGTGATCTTCTCATAAGCCTGTAATTAACAAGAGATCACCCACAAGAAGAAAAAACTGTGAGATTAATATTAACCAAGTATAATTTTAAATATTTAATTTGAAAAAAAACTGTAAATAAAACTCTATGTTATATTACAACAGAACCAATTCTTTTTTCCTAGATCTGGTAAAACTCTCATTAATCTAGTTGCTGATGTTAACCTGGAGACTGAATAGCTCAGTGCATCCCTCATTGCCCAGAGCTCTGCCAAGATCAGCAGCAACTGGTATCCTCCTTACAGGCAGCAGGGTGCAGTTACATCTCATCACATTCCAGCTCCAGTTTGTTTTGAGGGACTTGCAAGGAAATGTGAAGGACAGGCTACCTGTGCAAATCTGGTTCCTGTTCTTGAGAACCAGAAATATGAGCATACGTGCAGTTTGAGTATCATGCAGTTTGAGTACATTGTCAGAGAGAGCAAATGAGGGTTTAATTTTATAGGGGTTTAAGTAATATCAAAGATATAATAGTGTTAGGAGCATTTCTCAAAGATGGCTGCCTGTGAGAGGTCACCAGGAATTTCCCCATTCCAGATTTCAGAAACCGTGTTTTTGGCATTGCTTCACCATATGTAACTTACTCCAGCAACAGAAGGGAGGATTTGTGTCACTGGCTGATTCTGTATCCTACTCTGCAAGTAGGGAGGTCTCGTTGTATACTGTCTCAGTACAGAGCAAGGTGTTCAACTCCCATGCCTATTGTTCAGTTGTCAGTTCCTGCAGTATTTGATCAACTCCTACATCAAGGCCCAGAACATCTGCTATAATTTGAACAAATAATGTATTTAAAAATGGAATAACAAGTTAGTCTTTGCAGTTCTTTAACCTGTCTTAAATGTGCATGTGTTTCTGTCAGTCCATCACTTTCTGCGTTTCTTTGTCTTCATGGCAACATGACAGCTTTGTGTGATGACATTGGCATGTTCATACTCTTTACGACAGTTGTTAACAAAATATAACCTATTAGAAAAAAATAGTTTAATTTTGCAGATGTTTAGCTTTTTACCCTTCTTTCTGTTCCACTTCTTTAATCTCATACAGAATTTCCTCTGAAGTTTCGAGCAATGTTGAGGTCACTAGAATGGTCATTAGCCCATCACAGCTGCCAGTATTAGATATTGGCTATGTTAATTACGTTTCAGCACAGATCAATCAATTTATTAAAATACTGTGGAACAGCATGCTCAGTTGCCATGTAATGCTGAGTGGTTTGTATACCCTGGAGGTGAGTCTGCAAGCAAGATGAGAGAAAAGGTCCCAGCAACTTTGTTCAAGTAATATCCCTTCTATCAGTGTCACGGAGTGGAACGGCAGATGAGTCAACATGCCAGGAGGCTGCCTGGAGAACCCTGTGACACCATGGCCCTGTCTCTGACTAGGATTGTTTACAACTTCTTTACACAACTTCCTTTATCTGTCCATGATGAGCATTCACAGCCTTCTGCACAAAATTTAATGGAATTACTTTCCCCAGAGGAACAGATACTCACAAGGTATCAAATCCCATTGAATTAAGGGACAGTCAGCCTAAAACATCTTTACTGCCTCACTTGGCCATTCTAAATTTTGAATTGCATCTACATTTATCTTTTTTTGCACTGAAGACATTTGGTAAAGAAATGAGGCTTACTAAGATTGTCAATGACGTCAGTGTTGTGTTGTCTCATGAACCAGTCGTCTTGGTTTGGTCTGTGCAGGGAGGGGGTTTGGAGCCATTGTAGCACAGTGGAAATTAATGCTTTTAACTGTTTATTCTTAGTCAAATAATAATACTATTGTTAGATGCTAAACAATGTTCTATGGAGGGACAATGTGTAAAATAACATTGCAGTTTTTCTTATTATGTTGGCTTCGAGACAGGAGAATTTGAATTAAATTTCTATATGAGGATGTTGAGTTTTTTATTTTTAGGTTTGGGGTTTTGTGGGGTTTTTAGGTGGGGAAAAGGTTGTGTCCTTTGGTTTTTTTGTTTGTTAGGGGAGGTTTTTTGGATTATTTGTTTGGGTTTGTTTTGTGGTGGTGGTTGTGTTGCTGTTATTGTTTTGGCTTTGNCTCTTAGAACTTTACAATTCTGCCTCTTCTGCTGGAAAGGGATGATTATTTTGATTCTCATATCCTGCAATATCCTAATGTTCAAATAAAACTTCAAATTTTTGCTACCATATGTGAAATGTGCTACTGTTAAGATCCAGGATCTCACCTTATTTTCACAGATTTGGTTTTTTGTTCATATAGACTAAAGGATTCAGCTATGGTGCAAGTAGCATCAATTCTAATAATATCTTTGTCATTTGTCTGCTGTATGAGACAGAGTTGGTCACCTCTCCTCTCTGTATTGCTGGTTTCATTGAAAAGCTCAGGAAAATCACCAGACTTTTCCAATGAAGGTACAGAGAACTGTTTTTGCAAAGTACATCACTCTTGCCAGGTAATATTGACTTGCACAGACCACGCTTCCGGAATGGCTTTTTTTCTCTATATAAGCTTTTCTCTGCTTCCTGTCTCTACACAAACTTTGTTTTACCACTTTTAATTATGATGTCTTTGGAACAAACTGGCATATAATTTTATAGAGCCTGATAAAATGGACAATCATCAGACTCTAAGAAAAACTCCTGTTTATTCCCGTTCACTGGACTTTAATACTAAGTTGCCAATGAATAGTTTTGTTTAAGTGGTTCCATTCTCAGTCACTTACAAATTTATTGCACTTTACATGGTATTATATTCAGAAAACTTCAGAGGAGAAACAAGTTCATTCATTTCAGTTGACATTGTGGCCATTCAGTTCATTCAGTTGACATTGTGTTGCCAATATAAAAATCTTTTACTGTTTGTTTCTTTGCTTCTGATGAGAGTGTTTTTGTTGCTTGCTGTTGTTGCTTGGTTTTGGTTTTTAAGTTTTACACTCCAGGAAGTATTCTCAAGCCTTTTCTAGAGCTCTGGGTTCTCTACCCCCAGGAATACTCTGTATCATCTTGAGCTCTATCTACATCTCCTTGATGTTTGTTATTTTCACCAATATAAAATAATTCTGCAATAGTATTACTTAAAAATGCGTTTTAGAAATAAGTATATCATTGTGATTGAAAATCTACCAGTTTCTCTACAAAATTCCTTTAATAATTTAAATGGGGTTTTTTGTTTCATTTTTCACAGATTACTATACCTTGCAAGAATTTGTAGGTACAGAATGGGACACCCTGTCATCAGCTTTTTCTAACATTGGCAACTGGAAAGAAAGTTGACTAAAACTATGAATTGCATATCTGAAAGTGTAGGGGAAATATGAAACAGTAGAAAGAAAATCAAAGCTTTGCATATCTTATGAAAACAAAAAAAACCGATAAATTCCTTTCTAAAAAAAATAATGACAGTTCTTTGTACTTCTACAAATTTAAGTGGAATGATCTCACCTCACAGCTTAGGTTGAAGATCAATTTCAATGAATTAATTAAAAAAAAAACAACAGTCCTGTGATGTATGAAAAATGACAACCATAAAAAATGAATACGCATATTCTGAGCAGGGTTTCAGAAATGTAAACAGTAGTGGGGTTACACACAAAACATCACTAAAAGAAATACTAAAAAGGAAGGTACTTTGCTAATATCCTCTGTCAACCTGCTGTGCTAAACGGATAAATGTTCTATTAAAGTTTTAGGCTTTATGTTCATGCAATATAATACAGTGCCATAACAGCACATAACGTAGAGGGCATTACGGTTGTGTCTTGGTCCTGGTACTTTCTATGTTTTGAGTGCTCAAACGTTATGTTCTACAATAAGCAGTACTGAAACAGTAGAATTACTTTGGGTAATGATAATTACAGTATTCTAGGGTGCTGGCATCTAATGTATTTATGATTAGTTTAATTGCTTTCATCACGTAGAGAAACTGTTCTTTTTGACAGTCATGACTTGACTGTCTTAAATTTTACATTTGCCTAAAAAAATTATTTTTTTCTGATATTTTGCTGCTCTAAGTATGGGGAGACTCAAGGTCCACTGTGTAACATTTTATTTTATAAATTTATTTAAAATACTATAGCTTTACTCCTGCAAATTCCTTTGAGACATCAAACACTACCTAAAGAAATAGAAGTTGAGGGAGATGTTTCAAGATGTTTAAATATCAGCTGCACTTTTCAGTTATCAGTTTTCCTTTCCTCTTTTAAGTGAAGTACTGTTTTTTACTGATACTTTGGTCATACCAAGAGACAAGTATAATATTTAAATCCTGTGTTTGTATATCTATATCTGTTTAAACTTAGAACAGTCTTGATAACTTCAAGGTCAGGATGCCTGCTTAATTTTCAGATGCTGAGATGCTTTGGTCTGTTCTACTGTGACAAAAACCCTGAAACCTCACTACATATAATTTTTACTGACAATGCACAAGTTGCAACAGTCTAAGAATAGGTTAATTCCTTCAGCCTGTGAATGCCAGTGAATACTTTCAAGGACACAAGTTATCTTCTGGGAAATCTGAGTAATTCATATGACAGATTGAATTGTGATGTGGGTTCAGTTAGGTATTGCTTATTTAAGGAAGAATCAGAACAAATATATTAGCATATCTGATAGACTATCAGAATACTAAGATATAGTTCATATAAGGAAATATTGTAATATAATTGGTGGCTAGAACTAAAATCTGATAATACTGTGAAAGGCACTGTAAACCTAGTTTGAAACAGTGCCCTAATTTGGCACTTCCTCAGTACCTTCTCATTACATTGAGAAACCATATGGGTGGTTTACAAGTCACTCAGGAACTCTTGGACACAGTAAAGAGACATTAATCCTTCCTTGCCTACACATCATGGTTTGCATCTTTTCCACATCCACATAGGCAGAGTTTTGGTATTACTAAGAAAACCCCACATATTAAATTATATAAAAATCCATTTTCTAAATGACATTTTCCACTTTTTGTTGTTATTGTTGTTGTTGAAAAATTTCTTTTATTCTCCATTTTTATTTTTGCCTTTTCTGATTTTTGCATGACTACCAGAGGTACTTAATCTTCTGGATCTTCTGTTTGTCTTCATCTTAGTAGTTTTTCTAAGTTTGTTCAGTTTGGGGATTCTTTAGTTTTGCTTTTTTTATTGTGTGTGGGGTTTTTGTTTCCAAATTATATCAAATAACAAGGCAAATAACAAGGAATACTATCAGAGTGAAGTTTTCATTAAAAATTTAGAAGTGAATACTACTTTTCCAAAATCTGAACATTGCTACAACAGAATTCAGGCTGACTGTATTTCAAAATCCCTGATACTACCTGAAAGTCTGAGCTATGGATCTTTGGAACAGCCTTTCTTTTCTGTATCTCATTATGGTTTTCCATTTAGGAGTTAGGGGTGTTTATCCACTGAATCTGTGTTACTACAAGATGGATGAGTTCATTTTCCTGCCACATCAGCAATATAGTATTACCTCTTCAAGATTTCAGTCCACTCCTTTGAGATTGCTTTTTAGATTCTGTGTGTGTAATCTCTAGGTACAGGTATATAATCTGCTCCTTGTGTTTGCTGGGCAAAAGAAAACAGTAAATGATACAAACAACCTCTGTTTACCCTTAGCTCTTCGTTGCTTTCAGTCCTGAAAGAAGAGAAGAGCAATGCATGTAGGTGAAGCACTGCAGTACAGAGGAGTAGTCAATCTGCCCCTTTAAATAAACTTAACTTCTGCCAATACATAAACTCAGAGAGTTAGAAGAGGCCTTGAGGTCATCTAGTCCATTCCTGCTTCAGGGTGGCATCTCCTACTGCAAGGATTTTTTCCAAGGAGATGTCTCATTTATCTTGTTCTTAAATACCTCCTGGTGACAGAGTGCACACAGACCTCTAGTACCTCTTCTAACCTTTACAGTTTTCAGCTAATTTCTAGCCTGAAGACCCGAAGTGGCAGTTAAGGTCCTTGCAAATTCTCTCATTCACCTGGATTACAGGCAACAGGTTGCCCGTACAAATTTCTTACTTTATGAAAAATAAATATTTAAAATTATATATATTACCTTTGATTGCTTAGGGTAAAATGTAAAGCAAATTCCCACTGCTTACAAAGGCTTAGTTTAAAAGAGAAACTTCTTTCATTATTTCTTTTATATGATATCTCTTCTAATAAAGTCCTGTGAAACAACCCAAAAGGGGAAAGTGCAACTAATCGTTTTTATAATTGTAACTGTAATACAAATGTAGGTGTCCCATGTCACAAAACAGCCTCATATTTAATGAGCATTTTGAGAGAGATTCCTCCAATATGTTTAACTGAAAATTGTCTTGATTTTTCATGTGCTGATTTGCTTTCTGCAAGTTGCATTAAGAAAGTTAGAAAGTTGTCTATGAATAGACGATTGTACCTTGACTAAGGAATCAGCAGCTAATGGAATATTTATTATATTCAACTAACCAAATGGCTTCCTGGAGCCAGTAGTGAGACAACTGTCTCTGTCATGTTTCGTCTTCAAATACTGCATTTCCTAGAGTCTCTTAATTCCTCACAGTAGTTAAAGTGACAGATTATGATTACATGCAAATAGTAACATTAATTTGAATTTTTTCTTACTGACTCTCTGAAGTCAACATGGGTAGTATTACTTTGGTGAAGTTTATATGTAGAAAGTCCTTATTTTAAAGCTGTGCTCAGTTTTCCTTTCTTACTGATCATTTGGAGAGACTTTTGGAGGATATTGTAAAAGATACTTACCTGTGCATAAGAGCCATATGTGAGCTTTCTGGGCAATGTTAAGCATATTAAATAGCTATGTTCATCACAAAAAAATTACAAACCTATGTATTTCCACCAAAAAATAGAAAGTAAAGACACTCAACTAAATTCCTTTCTGTTAAGCATCATATGTAATTAGACAGAGAAAGAGGTGGCGTGCTCTTCAGTCACTACAAAGGTTGCAATGAAACAATACAGTGCCCATCTGGAAGTGGGCAGGCCATGATGTATTTCAAATGAAATTGCACATTGCATCCAAAACTTAAAAAACACAAATTAATCTTGGATTAATTGGCAGATTTGAGAATGTGTTTGTGTGATGTTTCTGAGATCCTAAAGGAGACAGTCTCACAACTACATTTATGAGACTTTTTTTTCATCAGGTAGCTAGAACTGCATATCAGAGCATGTTCAAGCTATAGATTATACAATGAAAACTCTAACTTGGCTTCGTCTTTTAGGATTAGCCTAGTTTTGGTTATGCTATACAATATATTTCACGGTTGATTCTCAGCTCCTTGCAACACCAACTCTTTAAATACTTCAAGTAAATGAATATGCTTACAGAAGCAAAAAAAATTTGAGCATGTGTCAAGGTGCCAGAACCCTCATATGGCAGTTAAACCATATTTCACAGAGCAGGAGTAGATTATTATCAGCTACCCAAGCCCAGCAAAGGAAAACTTCCATTACAAAGGCAGTAGCCTGTTAAAGCATGCATGCAAGCAAGTTAGTTTGCCATGGAGCTTCTGCTCCACTCTCATTGTTTCTTCATGAAATAGCTTTTTGCTGGCCTGATAGTCAGTCTTTTATTATATTTCATTCAAGCAAAATTTTTATTGCCTTCAGTGAATTAGCAAGGCAAAGACAGCAGATTTTATATTCAAACTGATTCTTATGTACTCTTTCTGAACAAATCCTGTGCAGATTTTAGGACATAGATTTATATTATTAATTTTTCCTTCATCTTGGGAAGGGGGGAGAGGATTTTTTTTTTTCTGTGGTATGCATCTTAAATTTATTTATGATTTATCAAATTTCTGCTGTTACACACAATTTTAAAACCCCTCAAAACATTTCTGGCACAAAGTAATACTTTTATTTTTCACTACAAAAGAAAAAAACCACAACACTCTTCATCAGTAATGACAATATTGAAAAATGCAGTTTTATAAACCTGGCAATAACCTATTCTCACCACAGATCTACTTAATTGCTTCTGCATTTATAATAGACACAACAGATGATTAATGCTTGGTGCACTGAGCAGCAATCTTTGGGAATTACTTAAATAACTTTTGTATAATACCTTAGGCCATAATTATACAGGTTTATGTAACTAGCAAATGATGCAAATCATGTTTTCTGCAAATATTTAACAAAACACCAGCAGAACAAACTACGTTTCTGAACAACTATAAAATGCTCTTCGTTTATTTGGGGCATTCCATAACTTAAGCTAATTATGGTTGTTAGCTGTAGATAAACACATTACTAAAATACCCTTTAGTGCCTTCAAAAGAAGAAATATGAAAGTTCTACAGTTATTAAATTGCTGATAAAAAAAGATTGAGAAAATATGTTTCTTTCAAAACTTGGAACAGAAGAGATGCCCCCAGCACCTGTAAATTGTCATTTCCAAATTTCTATTTTTAACAAGACAATTATTTGTTTATAGCCGTAGAAATTATTATGAATCCATATTGACACCTGGCGGATAGCTTGGTCAAATGCAGTGAGCAATTTCCGTCCTTATTTATCTTGGAATATGTTGGTCTTATTAGCTGTCTCATAATTAAGAATGTGCACTGTTTCTGTTTGAAGCTCTTGCAGTAGTTCTGTATTTTATGAAGAGGTTGTATCTAACAATACAGATTGTAAATATTCAAAAATTGATGGGCTTGACAGGTGAGTCAAAGAATAGATGGGAGTTCACACCTATAAAATATCGGTCTTGATAAAACTGGTTGACATCAAATTTCTTTGCTGTCCTACTTACAGGGACTGGGACCAGCTTATCACTATGTGAGTATAACCAAAACTGTGCATTCTACACCCTCCATGTCATTTCTGATGGATTGTTAAGAGTAGATTGTTTGCAGCAAGAGTGTTGTAACTAGGTGATCTTTAAGGCCCCTTCCCCAAAACATTGTATGATTCTGTGATTCTATTACTTAAACTAGACACCTTTTACCATCAAAGATAAAAATGTCTACAAAACACTAAAAATCTCAGGAGATGCCATGTCATTTTTTTATGATGATCCAATCATAGTCCACTTCATACAGTGTGGTTCTGGTAAGGACACCAAAATTCAACTCCCTGAGTTCCTTCACTTCACACATACGCCAGCGTTTGAAAACGTTTCCTATCCTGACCTTAATTGTACTTCTTATTTCCTTAGTTTACTCTTGCCCATGTATATATTTGACTTTGTTTTGCTGGATAGTACAGGAAAAGCAACAAAAAACCCACAAAACATTCAAAAACCAGGGTTTGCTTTTCCTGTTGTATAAGACCGATCATAGAATAGGTATGTCCTGCAAATTGCAATTGTTGCTGTCAAATAATGCTTTAATTATCATAAGATATAGCTGAAAGACTCTCACAAGGACACAAGGATGAGCTCTAGCCCATTGACTCCTATTGGCAAGTGATGGTTCAAACATCACTATGGGCAAGCTGTGCTGAATTAGACATGGTAACCCCATCCATGACCATGGATGACACTGCACAAGACTTTGTGGGAAACTGAAGGACATACAGATAATGCTATACTTTCTTCCTCTCAAAGACACAGTCTGTTCAGTGTGAGAAACAGTTAAGTCCTGAATTAATAAAGATTTGAGGAAAATAGATTATACCACAGAGTTATTCTAGAAAAAAATATAGGAACTACAAATATACCTTAAGAGTCTGCATTTCAATGTGTAATATACTTCTAAACACTTCCAATTTATATTGCTGGAATTCTGAAGAGGTTTGTCACAGTATAAATAGTCTGGAACTGGTAATTTTTTAACCACATTATACAGACTGATTATAGATAAAATAACATTACATTTATTTTTCATGTCATGTTCTGAAATTCCTTTGCCAAGAAACTTCTTGGTCTATGGAACTGCAGAATCCATTGCAACATGCAGAGATGTGCCATATGTGTCTAAATGGCTTATAAATCATCTGCAGAGTATAAGGAATTATCTGCCAAGAGCTCAGTCTAAAAGAATCTTTTCTGTGGAGGACAACAAGCAAAAGGCAACTACTTTGCATCTGATAATGACAAGAAACATGAAGCAGTCCACTGAGAAGCAATAGAAGCTGGGACCAATATCCCCCACTATGCTTTGTTTTTAATTTTTCTTTTTCTATTTATCTTTCTTTTTCCATTTATTTTTCTTTATCTCTTCCTTTTTCTTTTCTTTTCCACATGGAAGTTTTCATTCCTTTTTTTGTGGTTTTTTTTTTTTTGTTTTGTTTTGTTTTGTTTTGTTTGTTTCTTCAAGTAATGTGTAATACAAACTCCAAGTCCTCTGCTTCAAATAAGATAAGAGATAAGGGTAACATCAGACATATGATTCAATATAATCCCTAGTATAAAGTGGTTTTCATAACCATGAAAAAACTAAGTTCATATGAACTTATTCTCCCTCCCTCCTTCGCTATCAAGCAGGCAAGCACTGATTTTCTAAGCTGCTACATAAAATGAGATGAATAATAGTGTCATAGCTGTTTCATCTTAAATTTTTGCATTGTGAGAGTAACTTCATCCCTTGGCCTTTACAGTTGTTTGGTGTCAATTGGTATGTTATATTTGTGTTCCTAAGAATCTGTCAGCTGATTCTTAATTTTTTCTTAGGGTTTTTTTTTGCAGTTTTTACCTTCTTTTTTCCCCCCCCAAGATAATGGTCTACCCAGGAGTAGGAGGACAAAGTGTTCGGTGTTGCGGCGTATACGGTTCTTTCATATTACTATAACAGGAACATTTTTGTAGTTAGGGAACCATACAAAAATATTTCTAGCAGTTTCTAACTGAATGAAAACTGCAGTGATGTCCATTCAATGAACTGTTTACGTAAATTATGTAAAATCATAAGATTGGGACGATGGCTATTTTTATTAAACAAAGACTTAGAAACACTTAATCAGGACTCTGCCACTTATTATAGCCTCTCTGTGAAGCATACATTTTGTACATTCTTCTGGCATTTCTAGAAAGCATTGCTACAACCAGGAGTGCTCCATACTTTCAATCTCAAAGTGTTAAGTAGAAGACAGTGCTCAGCATGTTCTTAAACAACTCAAATTTTTGCCTGAATTCCTTCCATATATTAGAAGGAACTGTGTGGATGTGAAGCTATAAAAATTGCATATATAGGATGCACTGTTCAAAAAACAACCAGAGAAAACCTACAAAAAAGAATTCAAATATTTGTAAATATCTTCTACCAAGGATTTGTGAATTAGAATTTTTGATGATAAGTATGATATATATTTGTAACAATAAATGAAATTGTACAGTTTTTCTCTATACAATTATATGCATAATTAAGAGCAAATACTCTCCCTCTCTAGGCATGCCATGTGTTGAGGATTAGAAAAGCCTCTGAAAGAGAAAGCAGATCAGTGATCAGTATATAATTTCTGGTTCTGTTCTCCATTCAAACTCCATTTAAACAATCATTTAGGAAGTCTAAGTCCTTCTCTCTGTAGCTGAACTGGCTTACTTCTGCAAACTGAGCTATACGAGCTTGTTACGCAGAATATGAGCTATTAGATTATTGAACCACAACCAATATGGGTAACTAGAATAGCCAGCAATTAAGTCGTCTTCTTAAGTCATTTAAGACTTCAGATAATGGCCTGGAAAATTTGATTGTGTAAAACGTTGACACACCAGAAAAAAAAAAAAGTTACATATACTAAATGTGGTAGTAGTTTTTAACTGAAAAATTTCTTCACATTTTCTTTAGATCTGTTGAGTGCTTAGAGTTTCTAAATCACTTCCAAAGCACTGCTTGTTTTCACTTTCAAGTGTCAAGGCTGTGCAGTAATACCATCTCTCATGTTGTCAAAGTACTGAGTTCTTCATCTACTTAGCCGATAATGACCACATGCTGTTGGATAAGTTGCTGCTTGGCAGACACTAGTGCTTGTCTGACTCCAGTCTATTCAGGGGAGTACGTTAACTTTTTAATGAATCCAAAGCCATCAACTGTTCTTGCGGGCATTTGGGAGGGTGGCACAGAATGTGCAATTGCCTTTGTATGCATGTCCAGGATCAGTGGATTGTAGGCCGTGGGGAACGCATTCAAAAGAGAAAAAGTGTGAGAAAGAAGGAGTAACAGCAAGAAACTGTTATTTATTGATCAGAAGCCCCAATCTCCCCGTGGACACCTGTATGTGCGCCATGTAAATGGGCTCCTGATCAATGGATGGACCCATATGCCTTTCATCCTTAAAGGATCATAAAGACATACATATATTGTTGTCAATATGTAGTGAAGACCATCTTCTTTATACCTGTGGTTGTATTATGATGAGAGGGTTTCAAGTGCTAGTACTTTGGTTAAACCTGCCTCTGTACCGTGTGTTACTACAGTTCCCCTTCAATAAATGACTCTTCTACACTGCTTTAGGACATATTCATTATAGATTTTAAACACTTTTGCCCTGAATTCCCCTGTTTGTCCTATTTCTCCAGTGGTTTTGGATTTTATTTTTTTTCTCTTTTCTCTATAAAGGACTAAATTAGAATGAACAGCAGAATGTTCCTTTACTGTAAAATTTGTTTTCCACCAAGTGATTGTTTGGGCCAATGGTGTCTTATAAGTAGATTATAAATGAAGAGGACCTCCAAGAGGAAATATAAAAGAAACAATTTTTTCACCTATAAAGTAAGAATGGAGGCACTGTACCTTAACACTTTAATGACTGTTAGTGAGAATTCAAATATATTACTCCCAAATTTGAATATATAATTTTTACACATGTATAGATTCAGTTAAACAACTCCAACTCCTCTGAAATTACACCTGGAACATATCATTATCTATATTTCAATATCACTGAATTCTAAAACAATAGGCAGAAAATATTTGTGGAAGAATGCAAACTCCCATTTTCTTAATACATCATAACACAATATTCACATAGGGTGTGTGCATATAAGTATACTATATATATATGCATATATCTTATGTATAAGATATTTCATAATTTTTACTGAGTTAGTTGTTTCTATTAAGCAAAATTCACCATAGACTTTCATGCTATACTATGAAAATAATTTTTGCAAGTTAAATGTGTTACTTGATTCTTGTAATTGTTTTTACAAATATTTTCCAAATATCACTCTATCAGGACTGGAGGTCATATAGTTTTTCCTACTATTCCTGAAACATTGCCTTTATGGAAATTAATGATCATAAAAAGGTACATGGCTACATAGTGGCTATTTCCTCCAAATCAGCCTTTCATGGATTTTGTCCATGGCTATTTTAATTGATTAAAGAAATTGAGCATCCACACTTTTCTTTAGAGACTATTAAATAGAAGGTTAAGAAATGCACCCTAAAAATTAGGTAAAATCCTCCTTTTGCAAACCTCAATGCATTATTTCTCATTGTATGCCCATATCCTGTGTTCTTCCTCAGTTTTGTGCTGTCAACATATTACAGACCCTGTGTCAGTAACTTGCTATGTCAAAAGTAGTATGAAAGTTAGATTAAATATTATTTCTATTAATTTTCTAGTGTTGAAGATTCATATTGCTTGTTCATTGATATATGTGCATTGATATACCCTCATGTGATCTTGATGGGATCCTTAATTAAGCCATCAGAGAGGTTATATATGACTCTGCCTTTCCAAAACAGTGGTACAAAAATATGTTGTCTATAATGTCATCAACAGTCCATATTGAGAGAAAAAAGGAAAATTAAAGGAGTGACAGGCCTTGATGATTGTTTTATCAGGTCTAATTTACATAAAGCAAAAATAACCCAGGAGTATATCAGCATTACACCTGATCAGCCTTAATCAGTGCTTATAAGCACTTACCTTCTCAGCAAAAAGCCAGAGACCAAAATGCTGATCACTTCATAAATTTCTTGATGTATATTTAATTAGATATTTGATTCAAGTAATGGTTAGCAAAATGTCTAGTTTTCATTGTTTGCTTAAAGAGTGTTTGTCTTAGGAGTGAAGTAGTGATTGGTGGACACAGTGACCATGAAACAATCAAATCTCTGTTGAGAGCAGGAAAAGTGTGAGCAAAATTTCACCCCTGGACATGAGGAGAGCAGACTTCAGTCCTCTCAGGAAACTAGTATGTAAGGTCCCCCGGGAAAATGCATTTGAAGTTGCTGGGGTCTGCCCATGCTGGGGTGCATCAATGCTGGTCACTTTTTAAGCACCACCTCCTAAGAGCAAAGGAGCAGGCAATTCCCAAGCATGGGAAGTCAAGCAGATGAGGCAGAAGGCCAGCTTGGCTGAGCAGGGATCGTTTTTTGGAGCTCAGGCAAAAAAAAAAAAAAAGATGAATACCCAGTGGAAACAAAGTCAGTTGATGTAGGAGGAATACAGAGATGATGCTCGCCACTGTAGGGATTAAATTCATGTGATCAAAGCTCAGTTGGAGTTCAAGCTGGTAATTAAGTTTTACTTTGGGGAACAATAAAAAGAGGGTTTTTTAAATAAAAAGGCCATGCAGAAATAACATTGGCCCGTTACATAATAAGAATGGTCACTTCCAAAAGACAAAACAGAGATGTTTAATGCTTTCTTTGCCTATCTTCAAAGCTGATGATGTCCTTCATTGCCCTGAGCTGGAGGACCATGGCTGTAAGAATGATAAACTCCCAGCTGACACTGAGCTAGAGTAGGATATGGTGCTCCAGCTGCAATCCTGTAAGTCTATGATGGCATTCATCTGAGAATGCAGAAGGAGCTGATTGCTGTCACTGCAGGGCGTCTGTCAATGATTTTTTGAGCAGTCTTGGGAATCTGGAGAGGTCTCCATTAACCACAAGCTGACTAACACCCCAATTTTCAAGAAGAGCAGGAAGGATGACCCTGAAACTATATACATCTGTCAGTCTTACTTTAGTGACTGGTGAAATTATGGAGAAGGTTATTCTGGGAGATAGTGAAAAACACCTGAATGAGAAAACAGTCATTGGTCACAGGCACCACAACTTCATGAGGAGAAAGTACTGTCTTTGACACTACCCTTCTGAACACAACGTCCAGAGCACAGCTGGACAAGTACATAATTCACTGGGTGAGCAACTGGCTCACAGGTCAGGCACAAAGGATTTTACTGAATGAGGTAAAATCAGGCTGTTGTCTGGTCACTAGATGGGTTCTGCAGAACTCCATCTTAGGTTCTATGCTCTTCAACATCTCCATAAATTACTCTGATGCAGGACTCAAAAGGATACTAAGTTTGACAATGATACTAAATTGGGAGTAACTGTTGACTGCCTCAAAGGCAGAGAGGCCCTGCAGAGAGACCTTGACAAATTAGAGGGGTAAGCAGTGATAAACTGTATGAAGTTTAACTAAGACAAATGCAGGATTCTGACCCTGGAATGTAAATATGGGGAATGAGAGGCTGGAGAACAGTGCCACAGAAAGGTACCCAGGTGTCCTGGTGGATGTCTACTTGAATATGAGTCAGCAGTGCCCTGGCAGCCAGGAGGGCCAACCGTGTCCTGGAGGGCATCAGGCAAAGCATCACCAGCCAGTCGAGGGAGGGGGTTGTCCCCCTCTGCTCTGCACTGGTGTGACTTCACCTTGAGTATTGTGAGCAGTTTTGGGCTCCACAGTAGAAGATATAAGGCTATTGGAGAGCATCTAAAGAAGGGTTACAACGATGGTAAAGGGGAAGCCATATGAGGAATGGCTGAGGTTACTTGACCTGTTCAGCCTGGAGAAAAGAAGACTGAGGGGAGACATCATAGTCATCTGCAATTTCCTCGTGAGGGGTAGGCACTGATCTCCTCTTTATGGTGACCTGTGAGAGAACCTGAGGCATTGGCCTGAAGTTGTGTCAGAGGAGGTTTAGGTTAGATATTAGAAAAAGGTTCTTCACCCAGAGGGTGGGTTGGCACTGGAATAGGCTCCACAGGGAAGTGGTCACAGCACCAAGCCTGACAGAGTTCAAGAAGTGTTTTGATGATACTCTCAAGAACATGGTGTGATTTTTGGGGTTGTCCTGTGCAGGAGCTGGACTTCAATGATCCTTGTGCATCCCTTCCTACTCAAGATGTTGGCTATGGCCTCAGAGACAGTGAGATTTGTAAGGTCAAAAATCAGCTTATACTAACTTGTCTTAGGTCATATATTCATGTTAGATTTCCAAGTAAAAATGAGAGCATTAAGGCGTAAATAACACCAACAAAAATTTAAATAGCTAAGAATGTTCATTTCTAAAGCTTTTCAACTCTAATGTATTTCTTCCTTCTTGTTCAGGCCATAGAAACAATCTATTTCTCTTAGATACTACATAAGAGTAGATTGTGTCATTTATAACAGTCACTGTCTGCAGTTTTTGAGGAGAAATTAAATTATTTAACTACTTTTCTGAGTTTCTAGTATGTACTGACTACACTGCAAGGACAAAATAGCATATTGTAAGATACATATCAGAAAATCAAAGAGCCTTATATAAGCTAGGAAACAGTTTCATAGATTTCCATGCCTTATGGGGAGTTTTTAATTAAAAGATTTTTGATATATTGTCAAATCTCAAACAAGTAATGTAAAAGTAATATTTCCTAATTTAAAAACACATTATATTGAAATGTATCTCTAATCATGAATTCAAGATTCTACTTCATACAACTAAAGCTGGATTTTGATCAAGGAATGTGCCATAATCCTGGAATTATCAATAGAATATCTCTACATCTACTTATGTACAAGTTATACTGGCTCCTGCTCTCAGAACACATAATGGTTCAAGAGAAGAGTATAAAAAAAGGGTATTTTTATCAGTAATTCTTAAGATCTGATTCTTAGTAACTGCAGTTTTCAGTTCTAGATCTACCATTCCAGAACTGTAACTCTTAAAAAGAGCAAACGTGATCAAGCTCTTGCAAATCTCTGTTCTGGCTACACAGTTGATGTATATTACTTATATTGGTCAAATCTCTTTGAAACCAACAGATTCACATGAAGGAAAATGCTATGAGCTACCTCACAAACTAAGGCAAACATTAATTACAGTAGAAGGGGCAAAAGTGAACTGATTTACATACTTCCAAATGCAGCAAATGTAAAATATTCTTCAAAATAAATGATCACTGACTTGATGAGCTGAGAGACAGAAATGTATTTGCTATGAACCGCCTTTATCTTCAAGAGTTGATATAAGAATGGTAAATTTGCATAAAAATCTAAACTGTGAATCTTAACATTAACTGCTAATTGAATACTCCTGATTAGAATTTTAATCCTTGAAAGCAATTACATTTTCTTCTGAAGCCATTTTTGATTGATTCCTTCAGTAAAGATGCCGAGAACTCTATGGAAATAATTGTAACAGTATTAAACTGCTGCTTCTTTGCACATCAGCCCCCTGGGAATGGCTAATTATGAGCATTATCTACAGTTAGGACTTTGGACTGGCTCCACATTCATGTGAACCTATTTCTTCCCAGCACTGAGAACACAGCTGGCAATTGAACAAAATATGGTAGCAGGCTGGGACACGGTGAACTTTCAGAGATAAATAGTATTAATTGTAAAAAGGGTTACTTCTATCTTAGCTGCATGAGGAAGATAGGCTCCATCTTTTCCCCTCACTTTAAAATGCAAAGGAACATTTGCTGTAATTCATTTGAGATAAAGCTGAGGGAAAATTTTTAGCCACCTTTTATTATGTAACTATAACGACCTCCTAAACAAATTACTGTAAACTAGTAGGGGGCTTTAAGAATACCATAGATCTTTACAAACCATGTGGGGGTGATGTTATGCTTTTACAACTGGTACTACAGATCAAATTTTTTATTTTTTTTTGTTTGTTGAGGCGCAGGGTTTTTTTGTTGGTTTGTTTGTTTATTTTACTTAGAAAATGGATAAGTTCATCTGACAGGGATTACCTGTTCAATAGAAGAACATCCTCCACTCCGTACCTTACTCTGTTTATCTTTTGTGCTTGTGTAATTCTGATGACAGTAGGGATTTGCTGGAATTTAAACCCAAGGTCTGATCTGGGCAAAATGAAGAATCTTGGATGCAAGTCTTGTGAAGAGGGTCTTGGCACATTATTTCCCAGCACTACCAAGATTTTTCTTCCAAGCATTCCATTTTGGAGCAATTTGTTTATTTTATTATTTTTAATGGCTAGTCTCTCTTTGAACTTCTGTCTCTGTGTATTTTTACTGGGAATTTTGTGCAAGATTTACAGGATAAATGGTTTTGTTTGGTGGGATTTTCTTATCACAACAGCAAACTAATTTCTTAGAACATATGGGGGGTTTTACTGCCTCTTAAGCTAGTAGTACTTCTTTGAAGGGTCACTGCCATTTAAACTGCAATCTCAGAAATCTCCCTTAATGTGCTGACTGGATAATATTGGCACTCCGAGTATCTAGATGAAAACAGAATTTTTGCCCTTTTTTTTCTCAAAGGATGTGTTTACCTTTCTGTGTTTATGCATATTCTCCAGATTAAATGCAGCGAATGAAAGGGTGGGTCTTTTTATTGACTTCAATACTCTTTGGATAAACACAGAAGTGGCATCCCCCCCTTTTTATTATTTAAATACTTCTAAAGTGCTTCTCTGATTACTCAGTGTGCATGGAGTAAGTTCTTCCTTTTCATGAAAGCAAAAAGATTCAATGTGAATACATACCTTCCTTACAACCACCAGTTCTTAAACATTTTTCAGAATTTTAATGATAAAAGTTTTGTGATTTGAGCTTGGTCCAGTGTATTGAGAGACAGAGCATCATTCGTCCTGAGGTTTTTTTCTTTTTCCTTCCTTATTTTGCAATATCTCATACGGAACAAATAAAGTACAAGTTATTTTGAGCTCAATAATAGTTATAGGGGACAACATGGGGATGCATGTAGTGTCATACCATGTCAAACATGACTGATTTTGTACTGAGGTTACTCTAATAAACAATGTCAAAGTGTTCCAAAGCCCAGGGAAATGAGAATACCAAAACATTTTCTGATTCGAGTTAAGAATATTGCCTTACTTAAAGGTGATAGAGTAACAAAAGTATATAACAAAAAGAAGTAGATTCATAGAAATCCAAGGGTCTGTATTTTAATCCTACTTGCTAAGTTTGTTTTAAAAGCCAGTTTCCTCAATGAATGTACCTCAAGAGCATGGTTAATTTTAATTCCTGATATCTTACTTCCTGATACCTGACTTTTGGTGACTTTCTAAATGGGTTTTCTTTGTTGCAGGTCTTCTTAAAAATATAGCAATCTTTTCTCTCTCAAGTTACATGACGATGTTTGTATTGCTAAGATTTTAATCGTTCATTATAGAATAAGACTTTATTTGCAGCATAGAGGGAATGCTTCTAACTCTTGCTGCTTCTTCTGTGATAATAGCAGTTGAAACAGAGCATCCAATAAAAGGGCCAGAATATGTGGTTGCCAAGGGCTCTCAATTTTCAGAGAGTAGAAGTCAGTAAAGTGAAGGTTAAGAAGACGTGTTTTGTTCTACCTTCTTTCAAGAAATGCCTCTCTTAACAAGTATTCTGGAAATTGTGGTTTAGGTGACCACTTCTTACTGCTTATTGTGTGAGACAGTAACAGCAGCTGATATGAATATGTGCAACTATGAATAATGAGAACTTATTAAGTATTCTGTTGCCATAGAAATTCTGGAGTTCTTTAATTATTAATGTATTGTTAAAAGTGAAAAGTATTTAATGCCTGTGTTTACCATGAGCAATTTATTTTCAAGACAGTTTTTTAAAGCTTTTATAACCATTCAGTTAAAAATAAATATAATAGCAGAATTTATCCACTCCCAAGAATAGATCTTACCAAAAAATGTGCCCCACTAAAACAAATACTAATTAAAAAATATCTGTGACTTGATTTACAGTGAGCACAGAGATTAAGCTCTTTTCTATCTGTACTGAGTTAGAGGAAACATCTACTTTGAAATAAGGTACATACTATTAGTCAATAGAACCCAGAATGGAAACTTTTTGTTTCCATTTCTAACATTGCTCCATAAAGTATGTTTATAACTTTGAACTATCATTCTCTGGATATTTTTATATTCTGTGCCTCTTCTTCCATGAGCATCCACTGGAAGGAACTGTAGTATAATTCTTAAGACATTTAATAACTTTCAGAGTTACGCTACTCAAAAGAAATATTTTTCAAAGTTATGCTACTCAAAAGGTCTATACACATAAAAAACTGATGTCAGATGCAGACTGTTGTGAATCCATTCACAGTAGTATATTTGGAGGAAGAGAAGAGGCTTGTGCGGTCGCATGGCATGCAGTAAATGTGTATAAATTGTGGTGTGGATGAGAACATCATCCCCTGAACGCTCTTTTAAATCTGAAAGGCATATTAAAGGCAATTGTTGTGGCTGTTTGGAATGCTCAGTCATAATACCATGGTACAGAAACAAGGTTGCACATTGCACAAGAGTATAAAACACCCTTTGCTCTGCAGGCAACAGAACACAAGGCAAATGGCTATTTTAGATTAGGCAGGATATGAGACTGCAACTGGATTAAAATCCTGACTTTTTTAGCTCTATCTATTCACATCCTTTTCCAAGAGTGAGCAACAAATTTGACATGTACCTTTCAGTCTTCAGTGCATTGCAGCAGTTTTTATTCAGGCAGTTCCTGGAACGGTGTGGCCTTACCAGCCCCATTTCCATGCATGGGACCTTCACTGCCTGAACCTTCACCCAGCAGTTAAATTCACACAGCATATTCTGCTGCATTTACCTCCAAAGGTGCTAAAACATAAGTGGCTAGAGGTCCAAAGAAGGTTTTGTGAAAGTGGTATTAAAGGCTTGCTCAGATCATATTTCCTTCCCTGGTGATTTGTTCCAGACGACTTCCAGAGACATGACAAGGGAAGAATTAGGCCTTTTGTCTGTCCTGATGTGTCTTTCTCTGTCTCAGATGCCAGAGACATGGACTTGTTTTCTGTTTAGTTGGTGTGGTTTGTTTTTTACTTTAAGGACTACTAGTATTTTTAAAACAATGATAATGCTGAGAAAAGCATTGATGGAAGTTTTTGGAGATTCATAATTTTTAATCTGGATATGGTCTTTGCTCATATGTCTGACTTAACCTCCCACTCCCTCCCCTCCTTCTCCAAGAAATCCTCTGAGCTTCTATTTCATGAAGTACTGAGAAACTCTCAACAATTAATTCAGGTGGTTTTCTGAATGGTTCTTAGCACTCTATTTTTATGAAAATAGAGATTGCAAATGGTAAGGCTTTTGAGGTCATTGCAATATAACCAAATTGGGTTATTATATTTGGTTCAAAAGGAGAAAACAGTGTTTGGTGATTCTGAATTATTTTGTCGTACGCTGTAAGGATGGTATTATAAAGATCTGATCAATATTTTTAGAAGTTCAGTCTGTGAAATTCTACAGCATTCACTGTAAACTTTTTCTAAGGAAGCATTTCTGCTATTTTACCATGTATTGAAATTCTTATTCTCATTAAACTTTATGAGTGACACTCTGGAAACAAGACACATTAATCAAAATGTATGTTATAGTATCAGATCATCTATTCACTAATTATTTACAACATGCCTAAGGCTGATCTCTGAAAAACCTGCATGAGAAAACCATGTTCTTCTGCTCTAGCTTAACCCCTGAGAATTGCTTGTGCCTCAATGAAGGAGAAGCAAGTAAAGGAAAAAGTAGGAAAGAAATAAAGTGGAGCACTTGATTGGACAATGATTTGTAATATAAAACCTAGAGAAACAAGATTTTTTTCTCTTTCAGTAGCCTCACTCTGTTTTCAGATATGGAAAGGACATTGGGCAGCTCTATAACCCAATAGAACAGCTGTACTTATATACTGACACTAATTAAAAATAAATTGAATCCCTAAATCAAAGAGGCTTATTTTTATACCATGACTACACATTTGTTTCCATAACAGTATTGCAGGAGTTTTAAAACAGTCAATTCTGTGGGCCACAGATAATACCCTGAATTTCTTGGCCACTCTGTCTTGAAGATCTAGAAACTGCTTTTATCAAATATGAAATTATGCCATATAAATCTACTAAATAGAGATTTAAAATTTTGTCCAATATATGTCAGCTATTCCATCATATATTAAATACACAGTTTTACTCTTCTAGTACACGTATCCTACAAACTACCATGTAGGAACTGCTGAAAGAGAACTATATCCTGTTTTGAGCTAAGCAGGATTATTCCCATTCCAGTGTGAAGCCTGCTATTTCTGTATTCTATAGGTACTGCTGCTGACAGGCCTGTGATGAAGGGTTCACTATCTTTGTTTCAAAATCCTTTCCTGAAATTAAACTATTAATCCACAGGGAAACTTCCAAGAAATATTGTGTTGCTTCTTTATTGTCATATTATGCTGCTATACAGTAAGGAAGCTCACATAAAGGTAAATTTTTTATTTTGCTCAAAACCTGTCATTTTTGGTCGAGAGCAGCAGTTTTGTGGAACTATTTGCTTCAAATAGTCATTCTGCAGACATTTTTTACATTCAAGTTGGGCTTGTTGAAATAAAAAAAAATAGTAAGAGATGTTCACTTCCAGTTAACTTGTAGCTTAATGTACTTATTCCTTCCACAAGGACCTTGAAGATCATCTAGTCCAACTGTCCCCTGCCATGGGCACCTTTCACTAAACCAGGTTGCTCCAAGCCCCACACAATCTGACCTTGAATACTTCCACAACTTCTTTGTGCAACCTGTTCCATTGCCTAACCACCTCCACCATAAAAAATATACTTCTTATATCTATTCTGAATGTGTCCTCTTTCAGTTTGAAGCTGTTGCCTCTTGTTCTATCAGTACCTGCCCTTGTAAGAAGTCTCTCTCGTTCTCTCTTGTAGGTACTAGAAAGTCTCCTTGAAGTCTTTTCCAGCCTAAACTCTGTCAGCCTGTCTTCAAAGGAGATGTGCTCCAGCCCTCTGATCATTTTTTGTGGACCTCCTCTGGACTTGCTCCACCAGATATCCTTATGTCGGGGATCCCAGAATTGAATCCATCAGACTTTCATGCAATAACTAGGGGAGTTATTTATTTATTTGTTTCAGTTATCTGTTACCTTTGAGTTCAGTTAAACAAAATTTATGGAAGGAAATACATGAAAATATGTGAAACAGATTCAATAATTTCATTTTAACTAACAGAAAAACTGTGTTATGATGATCATATTTGTTATTCTCCCAGACCCATCTTGACCGTTTTAGAGCAATACATAGAAAACTTTTTAGACTCCCAAATGAGATTACAAGGAGGATCTATATATTTAAATGAAAGTAGAGTTGGTTACTGACAGTAACCATCTTGCACAGTGCAACAGCTAAAATAAAGTGGTTAGTCTAACTTCAGTATTGGAAAGATATTTATGTAGTGAGAGACAGGGATAGTAGCTGAAACTTAATTTCATTTTTCAATGTTATTCCAACACGTGCTGTTTCTATTTAACTCTTTCACTGATAAAAATTATTTAAAAATAACAAATTTTATGGCCGTGTCTTCTAAAAAAAGGCTAAGCTCAAGACATACATTGATATTTGTGTGCTGAGAAATAAAAATAGATAATGATTAACTTCTGAGATGTATTAAAGAATCTTCCTAAAAATACTTTAATGATGGAAGGAGTGATAAATGCACAGTTGATTTGACAAAATTCAGAAAGTGTAAAATATACATTTTAGTTTTGAGATGACTGAATTATCTTCAACTTTTCCTGTCTCTGACAACCTGAAGATCCTTTTATCTTCCAGAACAGTGTTCTTTGGTGAAAGTTTATTTCACTCAAATAAAGATGACCACCAGATCATGTCACCACTTAAATTAGCATGAAGAACACTTCCAACCCTAAGTAAGAGGTTATCATATTTTTTGCTCCTTTATTATTGTTTGTCCATCTTCTGTTCCATATGTCAAATCTTATGGGTATTTTAATATAAAAGGAACAGAAGATACTCTGTTTATGAACATAGATTTCAAATATCAGTATTATTTGCTTTGCCAAGAGACATTTGGAGGCAATGGAAGTAATTATGAAAGGCAGGGAAAGCACTGAATGGCTCGTAAAACACATACTTAAAACTGTCTGCATGCAGTAGACAAAGAATTCTACTTAGTCCTTAGGTTTGCAAATAGCATAGTGTGAATAATAAATATCAAGTGCATCTAGGTCTGGAAGGATAAGGAAAATGGAAGTCTCTTGTTGCCTAGCTGATGAAATGTTACTGAGAGGTAAACATTGTCTCATCTCCATGAAGTGGAGTGCTCCTGAAAATTATTATTAAATTGGGAAAACAACACTTCTGTTTAGAGAATTTTGACATCTGAATGCATAATGGGGAAATAGTTCTGAAAATGGAATATCTTGATGGGTTCTGAGTTTTTCATTTGTGAAAAGCTGAGAATTAAAATGATCAGAAGTCGCAGCAACTCTGCACAGGTGTCTTCTTTCTTCAAAGTCCCCAGTCTCTCAGGAAGAAATAATTGCAAAAAACTGGTGCCCCTTAAGGGAAACCCAAAAACAAACACAAAAGTCTGTGTCAATGTCACAAATGCAATGAAGATACAATCTATCTTTGCCCAGCTGGACCAAAAAGCAAGGATTAACTATCAGTAATTTGTTTAAATGAGAACTCTGTTTTTAAGTTAAACATTCCATCCTCACTGCAAGCTCATATTTTGTTTATCAGCTTCTGTCAACTCTTTTTCTATAAAGAGAAAACTCCACCTGTTTGCCTCAAGTCCCTTAAAATCTTCACTAGAAAAATTGTTTGTGTCATCTTTGGTTCATAGAAAAGTGTTCTTTTTTCTTCTCTTTCTTTTTTCCTTTTGTTTTTATTTATTTATTTATTTATATCTTCCCCCTGGAGATTGACACTCCAATAGTTTATTGCTTATCATCTAAGACTCAAGTTGACCAAACTATGTCATTTAACAGCTCTGCAGTTTTTCTAGTGCACAGAGAAAGCTAGTCAAAGAAGCTGTGTTTTTGTTCATCACACTTCTTTGGAAAGTATCTTGTCTGACTTTGAAGCCTTCCTCTCCCTAGGGTTTTTTTTAAAAACCTCCACTTTTAAGAAAGCCAACACCAAAAGAAAAGTTTGGAAGTGGTTTTTTTTTTAACTCCCTTTTCAATTTTGTGCCTCCAGAAATCAATAAGAGCTTAACTGAGCTTTTAAGGTACTGGGCTGTGCTAAGGACAGTGTGGATTCACATTCCTCCAGCAGGTGCTCTGGGAAGCATTATGCCTCGGGTAAGCACAATACTCTGTACAACTGTGGAGCACTGCCTGCTGCTCCCTTCCCTAATTGCTGCTCATGTGCTTCCTTACACAGTGAGCAGCCTCTGATGATTATTGAGTGGAGACCATGACCCCATTTCAGCTGCACCTCTTTTAGGGTTGCTGCTGTTAGTACCACTAAACAGAAGCTTTTTATGGTTTATTTTTATTATACATATGGTACATGTCATAGATTTACAGTATTCTGCTTACATAAAAGGCAGTTCCTAAGAGCTTAGCTGATTCATTAGGGTATATATGTATTATTAGAGATTTAACTCTAGTGCTAAGATAATTAGGGCTTACAAAACAGGAATGCAAAAGAGCCAAAAGATTTATTATTTTCCTTTTAACTGCTTGTTGCCTTGTAAAATGTGAACAATATGGAAAAGCTGGGATTTGAAAGCATTTAGGTTCTTACTTTCTGGGTAGGCATCGAAGTAAATCACTTCTGCACATTCTCAATCCTTCTGATGACATTTTCTAATTGATGTTGCAAAAATATATATTGGTTTCTTTGAAGTTCAACAATAATAAGTAGAGATATCTGTTTTAGGTACATCAGTCACCAGATCCTAAAAAGGAAAAGAAGGTAAAATTTAAAGTGAAAGACTGTTTCTATTTAAAGGAATCAGAACTAAACCACCTTGCAATTCAGAAAATACATAATTCCTCTTCTGCCACAGGGGGAAAAAAAAGCTCTATGAAAATCGATCAGGAAACAGCTGAAAGTAAACAAAATCTGGCAGGTTTGAGGGTTTTGTTTTCTTGTGGTTTTGTTTTTGTTTGGTTTGAGGTGCTTTTTAAATGATTTGGGAATGTTCATTAGCTTTCCTAGCATTTGATATTTATTCATGTTCCTTATCTCTTCACACAGAGGTCTATGGCATAGTGCAATTATGAACCAGAAAGAAAGGACTGAAGTACAAGAAAACTTAGCAGTGATAAAATGTGCTTCAAGGACTTACTTTGTTACAAAGATGGAAGGCTTAATACCCAGCAATGCTTTGACTATTTCAGAGGGTGTAAGAATTTGATGATCAACTTTGACATGAAAAAAAGCCAAACAAAAACAGGGTTTACCATAGAAAATGTTGAAACAAATCAATATAATAGGATGCGCCTATGAGAAAATTGGAAAATGATGAAATTGCTTCCCCTGCAAGGAACTATCTTTGGCAAGGCACTTGTTTCTCATGGAAGGTGATCTTTATGTGAAAAAAAAAAAAAAAAGAGAGAGAAATCCAGTTATGGACAAATACTATCCTGCCCCTTTCCAAAATGATGGAATAGCTCTCAATGTGAAGGAGCACATGCTGAGTGGTATTGGAGAAGGCAGATGATCCGACATTCCTGGAGCTGATGCCAAGGCTCAATGATTTGCCCTTCCACAGGTTTCTTCCCAAGTGCTGACAATTTTTGTGAGCCCATGGTGTGCATTACACTGAGTTCATGCAAGCAATCAGTTTGTGAATTGCAATGACCCAGGGTGACAGGTGCCCTTAGGGAGTTTTGAAAAGGAAGCAGTTCTCTGTCAGCTCAAAAGCCACTAAAAACTAACTTTGAACTGTGAAGGGGTGTTTGCTTACACAAGAATGACATCTTCAGAGGAACTGCTCTCTTTGACTGTGAAAGATTGTTTTAATAATAGATTCAAGTTCTGCTCAGAAAATATATTTTATAACAAGTTAACTAGCTTTGAAGTCACAAACAGATACACTTTTGGATCCAGATATTTAATACNTAATATATATTCCTACCTTAATTCTTATTTATAAGCAAAGCTGGTCAAACAGTTTTTCAGTATAATACATCATTTTTCATTTAGTGAGTCACCTCGCAATAATTCATTACAGTTAAATTGACACTACAGATGATGCTTTTCTTCCCCCAGGTGACTATTTTGTTGTAATGGTCACTTTTTCTAGAAACAGACTGATTTCAAGGAGAAGCTTTCAGATCTAGGATAGACCATTTTGGAGGAATGTGGAATGAGAAAGGGAGAACAGAAAAAGCTGATGGTATAGTAAGTGGCACAAAAAGGAAAAAATTTCAAGTTCAGTTCTTGTGTTCTGTCTCTTGGCCAAGTCTGTTCTTGAATGAATAAATATTTATCTATGAATAAATAATAGTAAGGAGGAGAAAGGAAAGTGAGCTAGACATCTTCTTTACCACAAGATGATACCAGAGTACATGTCCAGATTCAAGCTCTTTCTTTACTTTTAGTGGATACTGGCTACTAAGAAATGAAACTCTCTCAGCCAAGTTTCCAAGACTTAAGTTCTCATGGAAATTGAACAACTGTTGTAGTCTCTGATCTATTTGCTTTCTAACATATTGTGCTGGTTTAAAAGTTAAATCAGTGGGAGAAATTAACCCGACTCGAGAGATTACAAGTCAGAGTTACAATTTACTAAAAAGATTACAATAAATACAATGATACAGGGAAAACTGGTTTTAACTCCCAAAGATAAATGTGTAACCCAGCACCCTGGGACAAGAACAGAACAGTGTTCATTAACCGCTGTGCTGAGCACCACGTGGCCCTTCTGGGTGCAAAGTAAAAGGAAAGGAAAAACTGTTGATCCAGATGCTGGTTGCAGTTCTGTCAAAATAATGAACACAGTCTTGTTGAGAGGGGTCACAGTCCTGTTGAAGTTCTGGTCCTCCTCTGGATCTGACAAGTGGTACCAGAAGTCCCAAAACCCCAAGATTATATGAGATTATCATAAGAAACTAATGTATCAGACTACATACGTGTAATGGAAGTGTTCTGATGTTTGGAAATAAAGTTTAAGGACTGGAGGTAAATGTGAATAGAAATAATTCTATATTTCAAATTATTTGCAGAGTTATGATCCCTTCTAATTCATTTTTTTTCTGGTTGCTCTTTGCTTAAGGTATGTGTAAAAATAACCTTATATGATCCTTTCTGAGCAAAGTAATAGTATCTATGGTGTGATGAATGAAGGTATTTAAAAGATGGAAGTTATAGAAACATACTCTTTCATGTAACAACTATTAAAAAAATCCACTTGAACATATAGGAATATGTGGCTTATTACATATGCATATGTATGTGGGTTTTTTTCTATATGGACATTACAAAAAAGTAAAAATGTATTGAAGGACTAACTAAATTAAGTCAACCTTTGTATGGGGAAGCAAAACAATGGGCATAAGAGAGTGTAGTATTGAAAATTTCTATCAAGATTTTAAATATATATGATAATTGTGGTGTGCAATTGAAGTTCATATAAAACAAAGAAGAAAATAAACAGGTATGAAATTTAAATGAGTCTCAAGAGCAGAATGGCTTGTCTGTAGTAGGTGTCTGTTTCAAATTAAGATCTGCCACACCTAGGCAAGGTGGATTTAAGCGCATACACCATCACAGATCAACATTTCAGTCCTTTGCATCCTGTATCTGTGTACTTGAATCTTTTATGTAGAAAACAACTAACAAAAAGATTTTTTTTTTTAATATTACTGGAAGAAAATTATAAAGAGTTTATTCTGCTGTTGAACTGCTTTACATTTTATTTTGTAATAAATTCCAGAGCTGAGGTCTGTCTCCTGGTTTCCTCTGGGATAATACAGTAATTTTCTCCACAGTTTAAATTAATGTGACTTTGGAATAGAATCTTCAGTAAATCATCAGAGAAATATTATCTTCAACTGAGGTGAGCCAAATTACCTCAAGCAAGAATCTTTTACAGGGTGAATAAAGTTACAATTTAAATGCAATATCTTACCAACGCTCCCAAACTAAGTGTATAGAAATTATAGAAATAACAGCTGACATTTAGATCCTTATTTAGGAATGCACTGGAGGCAGGTTGTTTCAATTTCAGTTGTTGTAATTGCTGTAATTGGCAGTCTTGTGGTTTGTGAGAAATGTTTTGTCCTGTGAGAAGTAATGTTTAGTTGTGGTAAACAAAAATATGCCTGTATGAGTTCATGGAAATCAGCACCACTTCCGAGAGTTAGATTAACTGTATTAAGGGGGCTTGTAGAGCCACTGGAGGCCATAATTCCAGTGTTTAAAAGTCGTAGAAGCAGCTGCTGCCTGTAATGAGCATGATAAGCTTTCCGAATAGCAAGGAGAAAGGCCACTGAAACTTTGATAAAAACAAACAACAAAACAACAAAACTAAACAAAGCAAAACCAACAACCACTCTCCAACCTATTTAGCAATATGAATGTTTTATTTGCATAGCCATCTGCTTTCTGCAGAGACCATCTCTGTCCTTAAGCAAATAGTTTGTACAGAAGATTGAAGAGTTAGCTGCTGTTATCCTTAGTATATGAAAAGTCCTATATTTTAAATGACAAGGTATTCTTCCTTAGGAGCTCCATATTTATATGTTGAGATTAAACTAAAGTAGCATCGCCATCTGTCACTGTGCCCTGTTGTGATTCCACAGCACTAACACAGTGTCTTTGGGAGTGTCAGATAGGAAAACAGGAAAACAGGAGGAGAAAGAGGACAGATGCAGTCAATATAGCAAAAGTACAAGTTCAGTAAACCCAAAGCATGTTGTTCTTTAAAGACACTCTTCATAATTGAACTTAGAGAGTCATGCGTACTGTATGTTAAAACTTTACTCCCAATCTTTGTTATAGCTGCTTGTCTGCATTAACATAAACACATCTCTGCCTTGTTCGTTGTTCATTACACCTGATTTTTGTATAAGGCCAAGTACATGACAGCTGTCTCAGAAAGCCACGCCTGTAAAACTTTCTTACTACATATTTTAATTTTCAGACCTAAAACTGCAATACATGTTACTTTAGAATGATGTTGAATTATGTAGCATGCTATTCTAGGATTTTTGTATTAGATTGCATAATTAAAAAGAAAACATGCAAATATCACCAAAGTTCAATGCTAAATAGATACTGTGGATTAGAAAAATGAGCAAATTTACCCTTGGCTTAATACCATTATGTTTGTTGCGACCATAAAGGGATGAATAGCATAATACTTTTTTTCTTTTACTCTAGAATGTATCTTAATTTTAAAAAAAAATAATTTTATGTACATACATTGCGTCTCTTTCCCTTTTCACAGATGGAAGTATAATTTTTCCAGCAATCCTTAGGATAGTGTGAAATGTCTGGAAAGCTGCACAGTGGAAAAGGCCCTGGGGCGGCTGGTCAACAGCCAGCTGAACAGTGTGACCAATGGCCAAGAAGGTCAATGGCATCATGGCCAGTACCAAAAATGGTGTGGCCAGCACAACCAGGGCAGTGATTGTCCCCCTGTACTCAGCACTGGTGAGGCTGCACCTCTGAGTGGTGTGTCCAGTTCTGGGCCACTCACTACAAGAAGAACATTGAGTTTCTGTAGTGTGTCCAGAAAAGAGCAGTGGAGCTGGCAAAGGGTCTAGAGAGTAAGTCATATGAGGAATGATTGAGGGAACTGGGGTTGTTTAGCCTAGAGAAAAGGAAGCTCAAGGGAAACCTTATTGCTCTCTACAACTACCTGAAAGGAGGTTTTAGCATGGTGGAGGTTCACATCATCTCCCAAGTAATAAGCAACAGCACGAGAGGCCATGGCCTCAAGCTGCACCAGGAAAAATTCAAGTCGAATATCAGGAAGATTTTCTTTACTGAAAGAGTGGTTAAGCATCGGAACAGACTGGCCAGGAAAGTGGTTCAAGAAATACCTGGATGCGGTACTTAGCGCTGTGGTTTAGTTGACATGGTGGTGTTTGGTCAAAGGTTGGGCTCCGTGATTTTGGATACTGTTTCTAATCTTAACAATTCCATGATTCTATAGTACTTAAGACAGTATTTGAATGCTACCTGATTTCAGGTAATATTCTCTGTGTAGAATCCCCGTCTGGTCTATAAACAGCAAAAAGCTTGTTCAGTGCTGAAAATGGTTACAGTAAATCTTAATTTACAATATTGCTTATGCCAATATTTTGTGCATTTTATCCAGGGACAGTATGACATGATGAAATGTTATATGACAGGACGACGTGTGACTGAGAAGAGTCAGTTTGGAAAAAAGTCTTAAATTTAGTTACTGTTTAAAATAGTATAGATACATGGTTTTGCTATTTTTTCACCTCTGTACTTTAAGCAGTAAGTGAACTTTAAAAAAGCATCCAGTGATTGATAAAGGAAATGTTGGTGAAAGTTAGAAGCACATGAAAGCTATCAGGAAGCAAACATGAAGGAAATGATTACAGCAAGTATTTGCTAATAGCTTTGATGTTAATAGTTTTTGAAAAAAAGAAAGGTACCAGTGTTCAAATTCTTATGTTCACCCTGCTTATACTTTTATAGCAGCCAAAAGGAGCTACATAACAAGCTTTAATAAGCCCTGTGAAGTTTACTTTGAAATAAACTACATCTAAATTACCATCAGCTGAAGAACCAGGAACAGAAATACCTTGTCTTCTAAAGAGATTTGGAGAACAAACCTGAAAGCATTTTCTGCTTTAGGAATCTCAGTGGATGCCCAGGGAGGAAGACACCAGAGCAGAAAACACAAGCATAGTTGCAACAGAATTACCTACCAAGTAAAGGTGTTTGCACAAGTCAAACTTTACTCAAAGGTGAGGACCTGACAGGAACTCTCTGTACTCAAGTATTAAAACAAAATAGAAAAAGTGTAGTTTGAAGCATGCTTTATAGTAGTTATCATTCTGCTCATTTTAGGTAGAATCAAGCAGGTTGCATGTCTGAGTCAGCAGGATTTTTCATCACTAGCAAGAGTCATCCTGAAGTAAAGAGCATTTTCTTTTGGACTTCTACTATGGTGAGTCTATCTGATAGTTAAAAGTTTCTGAGGACTCAGTGCAGGCTGCTCTGACACAAGACTTAACCAGGGAGTTTTAAATGTACTTTGACTACATCTTACTTTATCTAACCAAACCCTGCTCCACCTTTTAATTCTAAGCACAGAAAAAGACTACTTTTCTATACTGCCTTTTGCAGTTTTATTTCTTTTATGCATGCAATAATAAAAACATAGTTTACTTATTGTGTCTCTTTCCATTTTCCCAAATGGGAACTGCAGTTCATCTCTTAGCTCCAAGCCCTTTTGCCATCAGGCTTACACTCGGATCAGTCAGTTCTGATCATTCAAGAAGGTAAGGCAGTCTTGGCAAAGCAGGTGAGGCTTTGACTGTGAGGGAAAATTGTCTACTTCATTTTGGTTCTCTAATTGATGATTTTTTTTCTGAGTGTCATAGGCCTAATCCTCTGTTCTGCCTCATCAATTTTGCATTGATATGACACATTCTTTTGATGGTGCAAGTCAGAAGTAATTCCAATTGGAAATTAATTTTTTTCATATTTACATTTTTTTCATCAGATCATTTGCTTTCTTCTTCCATGAAAAGCTGTTACTTCAGTGCCATACATCTGACAATCTGTTTAATTGTTTGATTGAACATGTAGAGGCAAACACAAGGGGGACAATGGGAGCTGAGAGATTTCCACTCATGCCCAGAAAACCATATGGATCATCAGACAGTTAGGAAGCTTTCATTATTTCCTGTTATCTGTCAGTTTTCACATTATAGGAACAGCATATATCTGAAGCCTGTTTCAGGCACTTTTTAGTTGTGAGACTAAATTCAGGTTATGTCTCCCATAACTGTAACCACTCAGCAGCAGTGTGTATGTGAAGAGCCCTTTGTGGACTCGTCCTGGTTTGACTGGATTGCTTCTGGAAGCTATCAAAGAGGCATAAAATCCCCAGCACTGGCTTTACCTTTCCTGTGGGCATTGACCAACATGACAGTTACTTCATTTCACAGCTGCAGCTGCAGCTTTTCCCTTTCAGCTCCCCAAACCACTCGGCACAGGGATGGCAAAGCCTGTCTGTTCTGACCTGCAAAGCCTCTCTCATTTCTTGCTGTGTTTGTGCCCATGAGAGGACGTAACACTGGTACAGCCTCTGATTAGATGCAGGGCTCTGGAGAGTGGCTGACTCCAGAGCAGAAATGCCGAAGCAAGAAAAGCATTGATTTCTAGCACACGGATCTGAAATCTAATCAAATTTCAGCAATATCAGCCTGTGACCTTTTCTCTTATTAGTGAAATTATGCACAGCTAAGTCCCTCACTCCCTTAGCGCTTTGTGTGTGCTGGTGTTGCTTTCAGCATAATTATTGGAAAATTTTGAGTGCTAATTGAGCATAATTGAATTTTGATATAAGGCATGTGTACGGTATGTGAGAAGAAAAGCGTGCCTGTGTTTTTCTTGGGCTGGCAAGGGATTGGGTAAGAAAGCTTTACTCCAAGACATAGAATTCTGGTTTTTCGTGATCTGGTTACTTTTACAGAGTTCCATTACCAGGAGTCCAGTGACATAGTTCCATGTAGAACAGTACAGGCTTCACTTAAAATCTGTTAAATGTATAATCATAAGGCCCTTTGCAGTACTGAAATGGAAGCTCAGCTAACACTATCACTGACAAACCCTTTATTTTCAGGTGTTTAATGTAGACATGAAATTTTGCTTTGGGCAGTAGCTTTACTTGTGTCAAAATGTTAAAAATACACTTTATAAAACTATTTTTTTACAAATACTTTCAAAAAACTCTTCATTTTCTTTTCTGAAACCACATGAAGATGATGTCCTTTAATTATTTGTTGATTGTTTTTATGTTCAATCTGTACTCAAAGCTGTTGTTTTCTTTCATCCCTTTTTATATTATTTTCTTTTAAAACTGTTTATTTTTACACCTATTGGTGCAGATGCTTTAGTTTCACCATTGAGTGCATGTACTGGTTAAGTAAATTAAAATATTTTAAAATAAAATATGCAATTCATTAGAGGCATTAAAAATTAGATTTTCAATGAAGTCTTCAAAACTTAGTTCAGTAGTCCTTTTATATAGTATTATCATGCTTTGTCTCAAACATTCCAAAGCAAACAAGAATTAGGAAAAATAATTTAAGTTCCACGAAATAAAATAGCAAAAAATCACTTTTGTAACTATTTTTAAATAGTCTATTTGTCTAAAACATTTAGACATACATTCAGAAACACAAATTCATTCAGAAGATTAATTTTGCACAGTTTCTTTGAATTTGAGCTTACTAGCTAAGCCCCTGGTAGGTGCTCAAATATCTCAGTTAATTTTTCCATGTAAATATTCTTTCCTGATTTCATTCTGATTTCAAATGTTTTGAAAGTTGATAATCCTTTTCCCTTGGAATAAAATTACTTTTAATTTGGAGTAAGGATAGATGCAGGCGATGAACTGTGAAATATCCAGGCTTGATCAATTTTTCTTAATATAATTACGCCTGAAGTTTAGTTGAGAATCTAAATTTATGTCTGTCTTTTCTAACACAGAAGCTTAATAATTAAATTGATATATTTTAAGGTAAAGCAGCAAATATAATTTTTGATTCAAAATTCCATTTTATTCTTCAAAGTTAAATATTTTACCCAAGTATTTTTAGCAAAAACAATTGCTAATTATTTCAATTTTAGACTATTTTTGAAATCAGACTATTTTAAAAAATTGCACTACACATTTCTACTATTTAAAAATTCAAAGATAAAGTCAGCTGAAGCTCAGTCACTCAAAAATCTGTTTTTCATGTTCTATAAGGACAAATATGAATTTTCATAAGAAAGGAGATGCTCCCTTCTTAAGCAAGTTGAAAAAGAAACCCTGATTACAAGAGAAGGACTCTAACACAACACCTAAGAAATTCAGAGCTTATAAGAACTGCATATATACCTGAAAATACATATATATTTCTAAAGAAAATTATTTTAAGAGCATCCAATATGATTTTTTAAATCTTATAGACATTTTAATTAGGAGACTGCAAATTGCATGGATAATTCTTTTATAAGGTCAAATTAATCATAAAACTTTGTTCAGATTAAGAAGGGAAATTTAATAACATCAGCAAACATGAAGAAATGTGAAGGGAGAATCTTTCCTATTTATTCTTTTTTTCTTAGTTTCCACTGAAAAGTCAAGAAATACCCAGCTCAGGACAGCTTCACACCTAAGATGCTGATTGATAGACATCCACTGGTGATGAAGAATTAGTCATTAGAAATTCACACAGTAATACTTTAATACTTTTTAATCTATTGGTACTCTGCCAAGACTAAGATTTCTGCAGCTTTCTTTGTACTCCCTCATTTGTCATGCACAAGTCTTACCTGGAGGACATTCAGTGTTTCTGAATCCCTAGGATGGAAGTACAGGAGACTAACTAAAATAAAAGGCAGAGTTATTTCATGCCATTATGTCTAAAGCTCTTCAGTCAGGTGTAATGACATTCTTCAAAACAACCAAAATGCTTTGAATAAATAGATAATCTGTCTATAAAAGGTTGGATTTTAGACCTAGCCTGTGCTGTCCTTTGTCTTTCTCACATTATATAGTCTCACATTCTTCATACCAACAGCAGCACAGACAAGAAACATGTCTGCTTCAGAAGAACTTAAAAGCATTTTTCCCTTCTAGTAAGGGAGTTGCTTTTTTTTCCCCCTTTGGTATCTCATACTTAAGTATCTCATTAGTCAATAGTGCTCTTGTATAGCCTGGAAATAAGGTGCAATTTTTTCTTCAGCCCAATTCATGATGACACCTTGCAAATTCTAGCAATGAAGTATCTCCCCAGTGACCATCATTCACAGTTCACAACATACAGGTCTCTATTCAGTGGGATCAGTATTTCAGTGATTTCATATCGTAAAAAGGCTGAAGTCTGACTGTGTTTTAAATGGATTAGAACTCAGCATAATTTTGTATCTTACAGGGCTCCAAGAGAAGAGTGGTATATCATTCATTAATGCCTAGATGAAAAGGAGAGAAGGCAAAGTAGCTATTTCTAAGTGTAACTGTACAAAGAGTGGGATGAAACAGCATATATTGGAAGTCCTCTGGGAAAGAAACGATCTTGTATGACATAATACAAAATATCAATGAGATACAATTACTCTGAAAGCTTTGGGGTTTTGAGAATATAGTGTTCTTAGTACCAGATAATAATAACATGTATAGTAGTAATAAAAAAATAGCATTTGAAACTCATCATGGATTATTTGAAAACACTTAAAATGTGTGACTTTAGGCAAAGTGTTTTATCCACTTAAACTATACTGCAGTTGGCTGCAGTTGGATCAGATTGACATTAAAGAGGTGCCATAGAACATATTTTTCTTAGTGGGGAATCATAAAATGGTTTCAGTTAGAAGGAACTGAAAGTTCCAGGACATTTAGTTCAAGCCCCTTGCAATGGGCAGGGACACCTTCCACTAAGCCAGTTTGCTCAAAGGCCCATCCTGCCCTTGCACACTTTAAAGGATGAGGCATCCACAGCTTCTCTGAGCAACCTGTTCCAGTGCTTCACCACCCTCACTGGAAAAAAAAAAAAATTCTTCCTCATATCTAATCTAAAACATTCTGTTTAAAACCACTGTTCCTTGACCTGTTGCTACAGGCCCTGGCAAAAAGCCTGTCTCCATCTGTCTTGCAGGCTCCCTTAATATATTGAAAGGCTGCACTAAGCTCTCCCCGGAACCTTCTCTTCTCCAGACAAAACAGCCCCAACCTTGTTCAACCTTTCACCACAGGAACAGTGTTCAAACCCTCTGATTCTTTTCATGGCCTTCCTCTGGACCTGCTCTTAAAGGTGTCTTTTATGTACTGGAAACCCCAGAACTGATCAGCAATTCTACAATATTTATTAAAAGCTTTAGTTTGCTTATTGGACAAAGGCAATGGTTTTATGTCATTAGGGAAAAAAAAAAAGTAAACAAAAATTTAATTGTTTCTAGTAGCAAATTACCAGTACGGATCACAACCTTCTTGCTGGGTAGAAAAGAATGAACAGCAAATATCAGCTGGGGAGGCTCCACAGAATCTTGTCTTCACCATGTATTTTAGTACTTCTCATTTTCACAAAAAAATACTTATGTCTGTGAGTCATATAATTTGTAGCTCAACCTATCAGATAAATATCAATTTATTTTCCTGAAGTTCCCAATGACCCTGTATATTTTAGCAAAATATTGTAGCATCACAATAACTTCAGGAATACTATATAAAAATCTTTGGTGTTAATTATTCCAATGCTGCAAAAGAACCATGATCTAATATGAAGATGTTCTTGTTGCCTGATATGAGAAAACAAAAAATTTCCTTAATTATCAAAAAGAAAAAAGACAAAACAACCTCCCAAAAACATTGTCTTCTATCTCTAAAGAAAATTATTCTTATCTTTTTCATTTCCATTGCAGTTGAAACATTGTTTCCAATCAAGAATACCTAAGGAGCCCAATTTCTCTTTAGTTTCAAAAAAAAAAAAAGATAAAATAAATATATTAAAATATAGCAAAAGAAAACAATATTAACAACATAATAGTGCAATTTTTAAATTTTGTATTTATAAAATTACAAAATATTCATAATATACTTGTGTCTTTAACTCAGTAGGCTTTTGAAGGAAGAATTTTTTTTAAAAAGCCATAAAATGCATAAATCACGTGTTTTGAAATTTTAAATATTTAGTTATGTGCTATTATCATTAGATCATTTTTAGTTTTTAAGTATGGAAAAAACCAAAACAGAAGTACATTATATGCTTTCATGCAAAAAACGTTATTTGCAGTACATTTTGATATCATATTAGTTAAAAGTTGCAGTGCAGTTTGTTTTAGGAAGTTTTTTAAAAATGTAAAAACATTCAAGGAAAAGTGTAGAGACTTGAGGAGAAAAAACTATAATGGTATTCAGATCTTATAAGATAACTTGACAGTTATAAAGAAATTCTCATCAGTTCACCTTTATCATTGTCCTGGGGAAACCCAGAGACAGGCAGATGCTGAATTGGTTCAGCAGCTGCATGGGGCTAAACAAGACTGGCAATGAAAGCTTTCTGGTCTTCTTTTCCAGAGCTCTCTGGGGTCCTCAGATATTGGATCCATCACTCCGTTAGGATAAAATCAGTATCCATTTTCTGTGTTCTGTTTTTAAGCTGAAATTTGCACAAGAGCAATTGAAGAAATAGTACTAAAAGAAAGCAGCACATACTTTTCTAGGCGCTGCCCAAATAGTTAAAATAAAACCCTTGTGCTACTAGTTCAGGAAACAAGTTGGTGCAACTGTGTGGAAGCCCAGCATGCAAGTCTGAAACGCTAATAGTTGGATAGCTGTGGAGCCAAATAAGGATTGTGGTGGTTACAGCCAAGGCAATGACATGCTGTGAGAAAGAACAGGATGTGGCTGGAGAAGGGGGCCATACAGAGGTAGGGCAGCACTTTTCTGAGGCAAACATCCTTTCTTTAGTTTCTGTAGATAAGCACAACACGGTCCTGAACAAGTGCATACTTGCTCGGTGTGTGGGCCCCGGGATGCTGGACACCCCAGCCAGATCAATGCTGGAGCCAGGATTGGTGATTGATTTTACTCTCTTTCCTCTTTCCTTCCTGTCTCCCCCTTTTAAATTCATTTCTCTCTTTCTCTCTTCCTATTCACCTTACTCCTTTATCTGAAATTCACTGCTGTGTGCTAGTACTGGGAGGTCAGGGACTAACACACCCATTTCCATGTCAAGTATGTAATTTACTTATAATATTTCATCAGCTTTTGTGTGGGGAAAAAAAAGCCTCTCACTTTTGTTGTTTCTTTCAACCATGAGCATCTAGAAATCTTGGGTGCTCCTTTTTCCTTAAGGGTAGAATGTCACAATCTGTAGGCAGGGCAGTGTAGTGTGCCACAAGTCATAGAGGACTGCTTTTGGCAGTGCTTGAAGATACCTGAAGGACACTGCAATGCATATACAGAATACAGAGTATGTAATTATGTGCTTTCCATGTTTCTCCTCTCTGTATGTAAATCTCAACATCTGTAGCATAGATATGGAAACTTAAAGGAGATGAAGATTTCTCTATTTCAGACCTCACAATTCTGTGTTGCTATGGCAGTTTGTTAGCAATGTCCTTCTGAGAGAAAAAAATATATATGAGATATCACATCCAAAGCACTTCATTATTTTCACAAGAATTTCAGTCTCTCTGGAATACTTTGATGTCATAATTCCTGTGACAAGTTATGCTGAGCTTTCCCAGCAGAAGGACCAGAAGGTCTGGAGCAACAAGGCTGTCTTTCCTTTTGATTACTCCAAGTGCTATATTGAAAAAACTTTAATGCGAAGTACACATTGAAATGCTGTCATTTGAGCTCAGCTTTTTGGAAAATGCACAAATCCTCTAAATGTCACCTTTTTACACAGAAGGTTGCCATTAAATAAATTAACAGGTATTTTATAATGTAGGGTTACACCAATTGAATTCCTTGAAAATAAATTTCAGAAAAGTACTGGGTAACTAAAGTAGATTAAGCGGTTAAATCTCATTACACATTATCACTCCAAAGTCAATCTCCTATTTCCCCTCTGGCAAAACCACTATCCTTAGGTTTCTTTTCTAAGAGCTGTTGGATTTTTCTGAGTCTGGAGGAAAGTTGAAGGACTAGGTGATGATTGGACTGGGTGACAGATTCACCTGTTTTGCTGTTTGGCGCCATCCCCAGTTAGCACAGAAGGTTATATATTGCATTTGATATTGTACGGTGAATTACAGACCTGCCAATAAGTTATTAAGAGGTTTCTGAGCTGTTTGGAGAACTTGAGGTATTTTCTGTCTCTGGTGTTGAGTTTTAATTAGCCAGCCTCTCCTGGCAATGTCCCTGACATATCTATTCTCCAGTGTCAGTGAGCCTTTAATCACCGACCATATATGCCATTGCCTGTCCTGATTTTCTCATTTCATGAATGGTTTTTTAACTAAGCGTAAACATCCTTAGGGCATGTTATTTCCTTTCTTTGCTTTCCCCAAGTGTTTTAACCTTATTACTTTAGACAAAGATCTTCTTTTCACACCTTCCTCCTCTAATTCTGCCTGCTTAAGTCACAAAGCTGTACTTTTTCTTTCACAGAGGATGAGCTTCCTTTTTCTCTGCCATCAGAACCTGCCCCAGTTAAACATTTTTTTTGCATTTTGCAAAATAATTGTTGGAGAGTTCATTTGCTTCCAGCACTTAAGCTGGTTAATCTTTTCTCATTAAGGATTCAGAAGAAACATTTCTGTTTGCTTTGTGATGTTTGGAAAACCAAAGATTTCTCTTTTCCCTGTCTCAAGGACACGCAGTCTATCAGTCTTGGCACAAATTCATATTAGATTGTCTGTCTGAAAATATTGCACAAGATCTAATTTTTTATTCTCTTTTTCTTTATTTATCATTTTCTTCTCTCAGGAGACTCCTGCATTGCCAGTATAACATAGGCAAATATATTCCTACATTTTTTGCCTATTTAGCAGGTTACTTCACAAAAGAAATTTCTGGAAATTAGTAATGTCCAGGAAGCACGTAATTTAATGGTTGAAGTCTTGGGGGAGTTTACAAAGTTTTTTTTTTACTTTTCCTGTTCTGAACACTGTGTCCAAAAATATAAACAGAAGTGTACAGACAGCTATATCTATATATTCTAACAGTTTGCTTGGATATCTGATATCATTACAGTTCTTGAATGACAATTCTGAGTTTGTGTGCAAATGCAGATGTCCTATTGGTTTAATTTCCTTGGTCTATAGTGTTTATAAAAACAAAACAACCAAACAAAAGGACATTTATTAGACTGAATTTTTATGAAATAGCCACGTGTAGGACATAACTTAAAAGATTACAATACAAAAGCAGCATCGTTCAGATTATTTTAATAATTTCAAGGTGATTATTTTTCTCTGTATTCTGACCATCAGAAAATACAGTAACAGAAAGCCAAAGTACTTTACAATATGAGTTACCTTTATATTATAGTCTCTGCTGGTTTACACATGGAGAGCAATGGGTTATTTCCTAAACAAATTAAACAGTTGTTTTAAGGAACAATCCAGACCTTTTAATTTCCTTAATATTGCCAATGAGCTGGTTAGAAATGTTTGCTGAGTGCCTTCACAAAGTCTGTAACAAGATGTCATTGGAAGAAGTTCCTCCTCTAGCCATGCTGGGTGTAATACTACCTCTATTAAACTACGTATCTCACATGTAAGGAAGATATCTTTAAACATATTGATGAGATCAGAAAAGATACATGAGGGAGAAAAGCTCATTGCAATCGGTCATAATAAGACAGGAGAGCATAGATGACGTGCTACTGTGGTCAGCAGTGAATAGATGATTTTGACAGAAATGACTACTTAAAAATATTGTTCCTGTCAATTCTTCCTGCAGATATGAGAATGAAACTCCAAAAGAAGTGAAATAAGGAAAATTTTTGGGTAACGTCAAGTTCTTTTCCTTCTCTGAAAGATTTGTTGTCAGAAGCCAGAATATTAAAGTACAAGAACAGGAATAAATTCAGTAACTTTTTCTATCAGGAGAAATAAATGAGAAAATAATCACAAAGAAAAAAAAATACGGTGCATAAGAGAGAAAACCATAATTTAAAAAAAATGATGGTTTGTTTTCTAATTATTTGGAATTAAATTAATAATGCCACTTATGGTTCAACATCTCATTTTAAAGAGATAATATCTCAGTAGAGTCATGAGCTTTTCTATCATCATATGTAAGTCAGGAATCTGCCTAAAAAGCAAAGGGAATTAGCAAGGAAATTGCTTGCACAGGAATGTATTTTTAGATTGTCATATTATACACGTTCAGGTTATCTGTAACTATAATCTTCCAAAACAAAACTCATGAAAATAGGTAGAATCAGGCTTACTAATTTTCATCTCTTTCATCTGTAATGACTTTGTCACTTTAGTAGTACTTAGTCCATGATGTCATACATAGCTAGTTAAGTACTTCACCATCAACAGCGGTGTTTGTCAACATTGGCTAAAAAATAAAACATGTGATACATCACCAGGAGACAATATAAAGTTATTGGAAAGCATCCAAAATAAATGTGCCTTGTGACACCAAACTCATATTTGAAACCAAATTAAAATCTAATTTAAAAGGGACCCAAATTAAAAAAACCTACTTAACTCCTTCAATTTGCAGAACTATTCCATTCCATTAGGCAGCTAATTTCTACCTGTCAGATGCAGAATAAAAGTGGTCCCTCTCTGGAGGAAACTTTCTACTTGTTCTAATTAGGTATGAGGAACCTGGGAAGATGGTTTTACTTTGATAGTAGCCTGTGCTTAACTCTCAGAGTGCATCAACCCATGGGTAAATGCAATTGAAGTGTCAGCTCCAATAGTTTCACGCTACAGAAGGCTAAAATGAAGTTACATATTTCATAATGAAATAACAAAATTACTTTAATTTTTGTTAGAGGATCATGAAATTTTGCCTTTGTGGAATCCATGTATATAAATCCCTTTTGTTGATCTATTATTCTAATAAGCTTTTAGTAACAGTATGAACAGGTCTTGGTTACTATTAGAAGATAAGAGCCAGGAGAATGCAAGTAATGAACATCATCGAGGCAATAGTAAACAACATGAAGCTAACAGAACTCTGCAGACAAAATAAAATTGGTACTCCTGCAATTCCCTTTGGATTGCACCTCCATTTATCTGTTTACTTCTTCCCTAAGAGCATGTAACAGAATAGGTGGAAAAATAAAACAATTTGCTGGAGGAAATGAGACACTGTACTTGTCACTTAAAACTACTTCTCTGTGCTTGCTTAAACATTGTGCAATTTTTTAGAAAAGAAGAAAAAGTACATTCATTGAAGTTCATATGCTTTTCATCACATGATATGCTTTTTTACATAAAGATGACCCATTTCTGGATCAGAGGGAGTTTGACTTGTCCATCCTTTAGTTTATACCAGGCAGTATTTTATTCTTTTACAACTATATATATGTCATTATAAGGCAAAGAGGGGAAAAATAATAACACTGATTTATAACATGATTGTAATTTCAATCAAGACAAGTGTAATTTAAAAGGTCCAAAGTGTTATAAACTGATTTAGAGGTGTATCAGTGAATTATGGGGAAGAAAGTATTTGGAGTGGGGGGAAAGATTGGCTTTATTTTATTGTCTTATCCCTGGAGTATCTTCATTTTCTAACAACGTGAGCATTGAGCTGGCTGTACATCCCCTTAGGGTTGAACACAAGCTTTGCAAAGTTTAAATAGGAAAATCTCAGTAAGTCTCAGTTAAGAAAATGAAAATACTATCTAACTCTTTCTATATAATAGGAGCAAGGGTAATTTTTATATTTCTGCAGAGGTCCTTGTATGAAATTGCATGATTATCTTGAAAATACATTGTTAACAGGTGAATGCACACATCAAGAATTCCACAGCATACCTTCAAGAATGGCATATTTGGAAAACAAAAACCTTCTATTTTACATTTTCTGCATTTCTTACAAGTAACTTTGTTAACATTTTAAAATTTGTTACATCAGTAGGGGGTTATGATCCCACAACATCAAAGTAACATAAGCACAATCCTGTCACATATAGTCGAAGACAGAAGGGCCTTGATGGGAATTTAAGTCAGCCAGAAATAATTGTTTTGTCCTAGAGGAGAATGAATTCTAAAAGCTGCATCCCAGCTTAGTAGGAAAAGTGACGCTGCTTCTACCACTTTTATCTGAATTCTTAAGTCTCAGATATATAGAGAGAAATGAGTTTAAAAGGTGATACTGGCTGTGATATAAAAATAATCGTTGCTCTTTTATAAAACAAACTGTATTGCTTTTGTGAATGCCGAAAGATTACAATTAAGGCCTGGTACATTACACATTCCATGCAACTGGATTTTACCTGTAGGGATATTCTTTATTCTAAGCAACGCCTCAACCTTTTCTTTTTGTGGATGATCTTTTCTCAGTATGAATATGCATGTGTCTGAATCATGTAACTGTGTCAAAAACATTTTAATCACCATTTTCTTCCACCAACAGACTTCTAGTAGGCAGAGAAAAAAACATATTATGTATATATGAAAGACCTCAGATAGCTAGACTGGAAAATATGTGGATTTTTGAAAGGAATTAAGATTATATTTTCTGGGTGTAGAATCTGATCTTGTAGGAATCTAGGACAGCATTCCCCAGTGCTTGCTTGGAGTTTGAAAAGCAAGTATGGGAAGAGTGTATCACTAGAACAACAAGAGGTAGTACTTTCTAGAGGTGGTTGAAAATATTTCACACATAATAAAAATACAGGTATATGGAAATATTTATGTTTTAAGAGGAGATTTCAATCTCCACAAAATGATTTTAGAGAGATTCCTCTAAAAATAAATGCAGTATTTTGACATCAGATGAATATTTTGAGTTTATTTGCTTGACTTTTGAATATTACCAGCACCAGTTGTATGAGTATATTTGTTTCTCTACATTATATTAATTATTTGTACACTACAAAGTTTTTTTCTTATTAAAACCATATTTGCCCCCTCATGAAAATATGGAACGTTCCTCTTATGCGGGGAAAAATGTCAGTTCTCCATTTTGCCTTGAAATAAAAACAAATTTCAACATATTAGAAGATGGAGAAAGAATTTAAAAACTAGCTGAGACATATATTTCCTCTCTTCCAGATGATGGATTAGCAATTTGGAAATTTGCAATTTGGAAATATGCTTTCACAAAGATAGCCTGAAAGCTGAGGATATCACTGTGCAAAATGACATGGTTTGTAAATACCTTTTGATTTTATATATACTGAACTTGTGGAACAAATTAACACTGTACATCATCTGAATAAAAGAACTTCACAAATTCCATGCAATTCATAATTTATGATTTATAATTTATGTTTTTCATATTGACATATTTAGGCACAAGAAGAATGAGAAGACGTTTTCAGGCACAAAAACATATGCCTTATGTATTGGCATTAGGAAATAAATATTGATAAATATAATATTAATCAATAAATAAAATGATAAAGCAAACTTCATTTGTCTAGTCATCAGTCAGCCACTAAGTTTAGGGAGTTTTCTTCCTTTTTGGGTGGGTTTTTTTTGTATTTGTTTTTTAGGGTTTGGGGTTTTTTTCCCTTAGACTCTGGGAATAATCTTTTCTGAAAGTAATATTATTAGTAGTTTCTTTTCTTGTGTCTTGATTATGATCAGTGTTGGAAAGTCTGTGCAATATATAAATAATATATAAACAATCTATATTCTTAGCCTGCCCATTATTTTAAAAATCTGTGTTGGCATCAAATAGAAGCAAAACACTGAGGAGATTCCATCATTTGTTCTTCATTCATACCTCTCCAATTGTAAAAAATTATACATATTCCTGTTAGGATTATGACGAGGAACAGTCTGTTCTCCTTCACTGATATGGGGAGACCTACTGACCTTCTACCCAAACTTCTTTATTACTTTGAGGGTTCTCTAGATGTTACCTACCAAAGGAGGTTTAGTGGCCAGCTGTAGAAGACAATGAGAAAAACAAATGATGAACTAGACTAAGAACACTTTGCATTATTCACCTGAAAAAAAAAAAAGGAAAGAGGTCTGTGTTTCCCACGTAAGTCCTTCTTCTCCATTGGTTAGTAAGTCACACACAGTGATAATTCTTTGATTCTTTGATTCTTGATATTAGCCATAATTATATGCATTTTCTATGTAAATACATATATTTATAATTCAGTATGTTTTTGCCTAATATCGCTAAATAAAAAGACTTACAGATTAATTTTGATAATCACAATTTACAATGACCATTCATATCCCTGGTTAAAGCTGTCTGTATAAAACTTATCTTTCCCACAGCTTTATTGCTCACATAAGTAGTAAATCTGTTATGAAAATTGGATTTCTATTTTGGGTTCCTCTGACTTGTATACAGCAGAGAGAGGCCTCTTTGCAGTTTTTTTCAATGCAAGAAATGGCTTGCCTCTTTTGTGCTGCTTCCTTGTCAGAATTGGTATAGAATAATAATTCAGTTAATCTCTCAGCCAGCTAAAACTCCTAGTGAATGATGCATTGTACTTGTCACTAAAGTCTTCCTTTCTCACAATTTTGGAAAATGTTATTAATTTAATCATCAAGAAGGAAATAATCAAATTGTGTGATGAAAAGTAATGGCCCCTGCAATTTAAAGCAAAGGTGGGTAAAGGCAAATTATGAGCCAAGGAATGAAACAACAGCTCCAAAATCTTAACATGTTTTCAGGGCCAAGTGCTTATTAATGTTCTGAATACAGTGATTAGTTTTATTAAAAGGTACTTATAGAAAGTTGTTTGTGAAGATAATCTATGATTAAATTATACAATCTAAAATAAAAAGCTATTGACTTTAATCTATATTTTTGTTAGTGATCTCCTAAATAGATCTTGAGAAAGTCACCTTAAGTGTACATTGGTTTCTCTACCATTTAAAGGACTTAACATCAAGTGGTATTAACTTAGTTCTTTAAGTATTTCAAAATTTCTAAAAGATTCTAAAAGAGACAGAAAACTAAAATCTCATGCATGTTCAAAGGTGACCTACAAGAACAAGAAAGAGGAAAGATTTTCTTTTTTGAGGTGAGTTGAATATTTGTGGATGGTTAGAAAGTAAAAAAAGGGAATTTTAAAGCATAAATGCCAAATAAATGTAAATGTTACCTAGATATACAGAACTGAAATTAAGAAACTAGCATTTGTCTAGATTGTCTCCAAAATAAGTTCAATTTCAATTATAATTGGAGTATCCTTATTTATATATATACATATATATATTTATATATTCCTTGTGATGACTGAGTAAGAAGCTACAGAAAAATTTTGCAAATTAGTCATGTTCCAGGATCATCTCAAGTTCCAGACAAATGAACAGAAATTAAATGAAACTAGATGCCTTTTTTGATTTCAATAATAGCATTGCAGGAGAAATGACTACAGCAATATTTAGAGCTTTTTGGAGAACCCTGATACACTTTTTAAATATGCAGCATTTGTTCCAGAACACCTGGATGCACAGTCTGATTTATGTTGATAAATATTTATGGCAAATCATTCCTTTAGATCAACGAGATTATTTGATTGCTAAGCCTTAGTTAAAAAGCATGATAAATGCATTATAAAAGGTCATAAAAGTAGATCTAAATATGATATTTGAAATCTTACCTTCAGAAATGTTGTTAGACCACTAATATGTCGTTTAGGTTTCTGTGACAATCACTATGGACTTGAGATAGGGATACTCAGGGATATAATTAAATTTATTGCAATAAATTCTAACAATTTTTAAAATAAAAATAAAAATCTTTTCTGTCTAATAAAAGTCTTCTCTCTGATAGTAGTTTCATGTGATATTTTCCTTTTTTATAGGTAAAATGACCTAGGATTTGGGGAAATCTATGTTTGGTAAATGAACCTCTGACATATGTAAACTCATTTGTTTGTAAATGTTTAAGGGACTGTAGCTGAATGCTTACATAAAATATACTATCTTAACTTATGTTAGTGATATGTTGATTAAGTGTGGATTTATGCAAAACCAGCTTCACAATTTTGAACGCTTTGAGAATTCATACTAGAATAGAGAAGGTTCTTTTTAGTCCTGCAGGTGAGATTCAAGTGAATGTCTCATTTCACTAAAAGGAAGAAGGATGACAGAAGTCAAGATGTTGAAAAAAGTCATATGTGGTATAGCAAAGAGAAGACCAAAAAATGTCTTGTACAGAGGGAGGTAAGATGATTTATTTATACACCTTTAAGTATAAATACTATGAATGATGGGTTTGCAAAATTTTGCCTGATATGGCTTAATTAAAGGTAACAAAATTCCAAGAGAGAAATAATTGTAATATAAAATTTGCAATTAAATCTATTAGAAAAATATTAAAAATTTATTCTAGAATTTAAAAACCTTGGAACATTTTTCAGTTTTGAAAAGAGTTAGGGAAAATGAAAAGACCATGGTAAATAACTTCAGAGCTTATTTTAATAGTATTTCTAAACTAACCACAATTGCTGGAGAATGCCTGTGAGAACTAATTCTTTTATAGTGGTTAATATAATTTATATATATAAATCTATGTTGTGGTTGGTTTTGAGAGCACCAGCAAAATGCCAAAAACCTTCACTTTTGATAGAGTTGTCAGGAGTATAACAGTATTTCCAATACTTTTGCAACAACAGGGAGTACTTCTAGTATTCTTAACACAGAAAAGCCTTCTATAAGAAATAGTCTAGAAAAAAGAACACTTGCTGTTGTATGTAATGCTGAGAAAGACTTGTTTCTCTATGGTAGTGTGCCATGTTCTGGATTAAAGTGTCAAGTATGGTTTTGCATTTGAATGTTTATGTAAACATTCCACTAAGCTAACAAGTAAACATTGAAAATGGATTGATTTATCTGCTAACAAATATATGATGGTCTTGGAACTTCTTGCTGAAAACTGTCATGCTGTTCATAGGCAGCCGACATTTCAGGAAACCATACCAATGCCATGATATTTACAATTTATTTTTCTAAATCATATTAAATTAAAAAATAAAATTCATAAATTTAAATTATGTCATTTTGAAAGTGTTTCCTGTATAAATACAATGATAAAATACATAACAGCAGCAGCAGCAGCAGCATGATCATAATAAGCATCATCACCATCCAATCATAATGGATTACAATGGGTCATAGAATCATAGAATGCTCTAGGTTGGAAGAACCTTAAATGTCATCTAGTTCAAATCCCTGATATAGGCAAGTTCACTTATCACCAAGTCATGTTGCTCAAAGCTCTGTCCAACTGACCTTCAACAGTTTCAGGGATGGGGTATCCATGACTTCTCCAGGCAATCTGTTCCAATGCCTCATCACCACCACTTTCTATCTAACCTAAGTCCCCTCTCAATGTAAAACTGCTGTTCCTTGATCTGTCACTACATTCCCTTTGAAAAAGCTTCTCCCCATCTTCCTTTGAGCCTTCTTTATATTTTGAAAGGGTTCAATAAGGGAACCTACCCTTCTCTAGGCTGAGCAGTCCCAGCTGTCTCAGCTGTTCCTTATATGAGAGGAGTTTCAGCTCTTTGAACACATTTAAAGCCTGCCTCTGGATTCATTCCAACTGAACTATGTCTTTCCTGTGCTGAGAACCCACAAGCTGGATGCAATATTCAAGGTGGGGTCTCACAAGATTGGAGTAGAGGGGCATCTCCCTTGACTTGCTGGTAATGCTTGTTTCGATGCAGCTCAGGACACAGTTGGCTTTCTGGGCAGCATTCCTATGTTCTTCTCAGGATAGATGTCCCTGGTTCCACTGCCTATATGTTTCCTTCTTGAACTTTATTTTGGCCAGGAGGTTCTTACTCACCCATGCTGGTCACCTGCCTTCTTTCCTGATTTCTTGCAAATAGGAATCAAGAGTTCTTGTCCTCTTAGAAACAAGTTCTTTAAGAACTGCCAACTCAGTTCTGCTCCTTTATCCCTGAGTTTCCCAGGGAGTCTCATCCACTAATTCCTTAAGCACTCCTAAAAAGTTAATTTTCAAAATTCACAGTCTTGCATTTATTCATTGCCTGACATAAATCCCATAAGATCATAAATCCCACTAGGGAATGATAGCTGCTGCCCAAGTCACCAGCAGTCCTGACTTCCCAAATTAGCTCATCTGTGTTGATAAACAGCTGTCCAGTAATGCTTCTCCTCTGGCCAGGCTTTCTGTGCCTTGGATATCCCAAAAACTCCTGGATTTCTTATGGATTACTCTGATTTTCCAGAAGAGGTCAGGGTGAATTAAGTCCTCTAACAGTTTCAGAGCTTGCAAGCATGGTGGTTCCAACTCCTCCTTTTTGTAATCTATGCTACATGTACTAGTATAGACACTTGAGCTGGTCTATCAACCATGTCATAGTTTTTGAAGAACAAGTCATAATTCCTTTCAGACATTTCAGAGGTATCTGTCTGTTGGTTTCTAATATGTCAGCAACCCCTGGCCTAAAATTCCATTCCCTTTCCCCATTTTCTACTTTAAAGCTCTTCTTATAAGTCTGCCCAACTTGGTGGCAAAGGCCTCTTGCTTCACTATGTCATGTAAACCCCATCAGTTCCTGACAGACCTGTCTTCTCAAAGGTCAATCTGTGATCACAGAAGTCAAAACCCTTGAGTACAGCACCAGCCACACAGCCAACATGTTCAATTTGTCTCCTTCTTCCTGAAACCTCTTCCTCTGACTGAGAAAATAGAGCAGAACACCTGTGCTCCCGCCCTAAGGCAGGGTTGTCGCTCAGCCTGGGACAGGGCATAATATCATGCATAAATCTCGTGCTCAAATTCCCAGATATTGTGTTTCCTATTGAGCTCCTCTTGTTGCTTCATGTAGGTAACCCTTGATGCCTTTAATATATTTACTGTATTCTAATTAATTGTGTTTTGTGCTATATCTCTTCCTTATTTAATAAGAGTTAAGATAGGACCTTTCATAAATTAACTCTCAATAACTATTGCTTATTAAATCTTCCGTGAAGAATACTCTCTTATTTTTACATAAATTCAAAGCAGGTTAAGACAACCTTGTAATAAAGACTCCAGCTGACTAGCGCAGGTCTGGAATTTGAGTTGCAATAATTTTTATTGTTCTAGCAAGTTGGTCCCAGGAGTCCTGGGCAATGTCACACTTCTTCTTTTAGTCACTCTCCCACCATTTAACTTTGTCTTATGCTTTCTGGAAACAAATTGGCCTTGATGGTTTTGAAACGGAACTTGTCTATATGATGCTGGAACAAAGAAGAAGCTCCAGGCTGAGGCCCTGGAGATCTGATTTACCCATCACTTTCAACTAGCTCATAGAAAGTTGTTGACAATAAAAAATATTTCAGTGAAGGAAAAAAATTACAAAACTGTCTATGAAATATGTTTTCTATTTTTTGGTAAGATTTAATACCTCACCTCCTGGATGATAACATACATTTTTTACCAGGCTAAGCACTCTAGAGGTTTTTTGTGCATAAGCCGAATTTTAATAGCTCCCACAGGGAGACATTGTGGAAATTGTCACACCATGTTTGATCACTATCTCCACCTAGATTTGACACTACAGGAAGAAGGAGACATACCTGCTGTTTTAAAGGAAGATGAATCTTTCCCATTCCATTACACACTATCACGTGTAATTATTATCAGACCAGTTTACATAGGAACTATTCTCTATAGCAACAAGAGAATTAATACTTTAAACTGTAAGGTTAGATTCCATTTTATCAGAGCTATTTTTTTTGCTATGGCACAGGCTAATAATCATAAAACTGCTAATTCTGTGGAAAAAAATCAAATCTCCTTTTTTTTTTTTTCTTTAATGTCCATTTATGGTTATGGATCTTACAATTTAACAACAGACTGCATAGGGGAATGCATACATATCTAGGTCAACAAACAGAAGTAATTTTTTATTAATGATAGTAAAAGAAAAAGAACAGTTTATTTCGTTTTATTTTCCTTTCAAGTTCTCTAGCTTTAAACTGCAGGAAAGGAGTCTTCCTTTTTGTTTTTCTTTAATATAAGAGATTTATATTCTCCTATGAAATTTGTGCTGCAATGCACAACAGCCCTAACAGAACTGAGAGTGTTAGGAAGGTCATAGAATGAGACTTTTATTTTTTTCCAGTTAGACAGATCCAAAATAATTAGACTTTGAAGGATGGAGGAAAATATTAACAAGAGCAGGATTTTCTTACTCATGCCTTAGATGCAGCTGGGAATGGAGACCTATTTCTCATGTGACTGTTGCCTGTCCCCATACTAACCTATGCATTTATTAGTAGTATGTAGCAGTAAAATAAAAAACACTTTCTTGTAAGAAATACACCAATAAAAAACGTAACCAAAAAAAAAAAAAAGTGTTAAAAAGCAGGAAAGTAACTGTCTGTTCAACATAAGACTTTTTCAGTCCTCAAATAAACCTACTCAGCTTACTTAACATAACTATTAATTGCAACATTGGAAATTCAAAACTGTAAGTAATTTAGACATCACAACTGGGGAAAAAAAAAAAAAAAAGAGATCTCTACAGAGTTCTGTGTAGTGGTGAAAGAGCTCTGAAACCATCTGTCCTACAGTACTGTCAAAAGGGAAAAGCAACTTCTATGCAAAGCATAACCGAAGACCGACTTCATCTAGGAGTTTGTTCTAAACAACTTGAAACATTGTGCCCCAGTTGCCTTAATTACACTGCTGCATCTGAACACTAACTTCCCTGCGTGTTGCAGAGCTCCTGTGGAGTTCTTCTGTAACTCTCTTCCTTAGAAGTATAGCAGCTCTAAAGGATCCAGCATTATCTCTGCTATGCTGCTAATGGCTGCCCTGGCTCCTGCTGGCACCAGTGGCAGGTTGGGTAACTGGTGTTAGAGCCCCAGTGCAACTGGAATTTGCAACCAAAGCTTTTATGAAACGAGCCTGACTGCTCTGCACTACCAAGGGTCACTCAACACCCTTGTCACACCAGTCAGGTGAAAGCAAAGGTTAAACATGGGGTTTTGTCTGTAATGTTCCTTTACTCTCTGAAGGCAGAATTTCCTCACAGGAGAAGTTTTATCTGTGTGGAGCCTGATGTGGTGTGGAGGACTGGCATTCCTTCTTGTTCAAACCCTTTTTCTCTCTCATTTTTATGTGTTGTATTTATGAAGTCTTCAGTAAAGAAATAAGTGAGCAAGGAGGATACATATCATGTGGATGGGACAGAGAAATCACCCTGTAGACAATCCAGGTATCCCCAAGCCTTGAAGGTACATTTATTTGCCTGTTTGGTAAAGATACATATCTGAGAGAACTCAAGAACAGGTTCTCTTAGCATGCTTTATAATTTCAAACCAAGATTTTATATTGTTGTTGTTTGATTTTTTTAACAAAATTGGACCAAGTCATTCCAGAGTTTTACGAGAGAGGAAGATAATTGTTCCACTGGGACTAGAGGAATTTTAAGAACTGTTTAGCAGCAGCCACTTAATGGCTTAAGGTCAAGTTGTCTTCAACCCCCACTATAACCAATTATTTTGAAGGCATTTCTGTTCAGTGCCAAAAGTTGCGTATCCAGGGTGAGGAATAAGTGAGATTTGGGAGAAGTGAAATTCTGTGCCAGACTCCAGGCAGACTGCCCTCCAGGCCCTGGGGAACTGTTGAAGGACTCGACACTTTTCTCTCAACCCACACACATCATCAGAAATGGAAGAAAAAGCAAGGCAACCAACAGACTTTACTTCTTTGGCAAAGTCCTGATTGTATGCATAGTCTTTTTTTAATATGTCACTGAACAACAGATGATTACAAAATATAAAATAGGCAGACAGCATGATTTTTGTCACTCCTTGTATGTCTTTTGAGAGTGTTTTCTCTAATACCTTTAACTGTCACAAGAAATATCATGTGGATGCTAATTATCTGCAAAAACATTTTAAAAAAATTAAACTCTAACCACTGAAAAATATAGTAATCTGAAAGGATCACTTATTTTATGTGTAGTAAACAAAGTCACAGTTCTATGTGCCATAAGTTTGTTGTCGAGTGAGCCATCACTCAGGAAGTTCAAAATGTCTGACATGTTAAGTTTATAGAAGTTGCATTAAAGCAATTAGATGATACAGGATTTTTTAGCACTTGAGCTTCCTGACAAATGATCTTATAACAAGAATTGGTCAGTTTATCTCCTTTTCTGTCAAGTATTCACCTTCAGTGAAAGCTTTCATGCATTTTAATTTGTCTTAAATTTATGCATAACAAGATTAGCAGTTCCTAGCAATCATTTGTTTTGCTTTTCTGCTTTCAGCCATCTCTTCTTTTTATACCACCTGCTGTATTTGCCTTCTGCTCAGAGAATGCTGTTGACAGTTACTAATAATGCAGATTAAATTTACTTACTATGACAGGCAAAACACTGAGCAAAAGCAAAACAATAGAATCCCACATTCTTTTTCTCTGTTTAAGTAGTGTCTTAAAAGGCCAAAAAAGATTTGTAAGAACATTAATTCATTAACAAAGCAAGTGTCTTATTGGACTTAAATATAGTCAGTGTCGATAGCTGACTATGGTGGTACAATAGTGCAAGGTTTTTAGTAGGTATATATATAAAGAACAAAATATATCTACAGGTCAATTTTAATTTCTTGGAGCTCATTAACATTTGCTACTAATCAAAATATAAATATTCTTATGGAATGAAAATTAGTGCTTAATTCAGATCTCTTATTAGGCTATTTTTACTGTTTATTACCCATCGCTAAATTATCTGTCATTACTTCTTGTTCTTGATTGTTAAAAAGCTAAAAGAAAACTGTTTACAGCCTTTTAGGTATGGTGATCAAGCCTAGACAGAGGCTGTGTTTATTAAGCCTCTGAGATATGTGGTTAGATGATGGCAGAAGCTGTGAGTGTATTAAATGACTTCCCTTTGTACTAATGCATCATTGACCCACAGTATCCTCCACACTATAGCCTGGCAAAACTCCGTCATGAATTGCAGCAGTCTGTACCTTTTCCATGTATTTAACTTGGAAGATGTATGAATTACAGTGACCACGCAGAAAAAACTTATACTGCTTCATGCTGCATTATAATGGGATTGTTCCATAATTGGCATTGTTAATGGGAAAAGACTCGGATTTTTTGACTAAATCTAGGTCAAGATAGAATAAGCATGTAAAACATAATTTAGCCCCCAGATACAAATATAAGGACCCTTTTAAATGGAAATAGGAATCATTTAGAGTATCAGAGAAGAAGAAAAGATGACCTTCAAAATGATGAGTTTCCGTAGAGACATAAATGGTATTTTATAGAACATGTATATACTGGTGATTCATAGGTATTCAACTACACAGAATTCCAAGGTAGCTGGAAATTCACTAACTGATGTATTTCCAAAAGAAGAAAAAAAGTTGTGTGAATATAAATTTGAAGCTGTCTAAAGATGTTATTTTTCTTCCCAGCTAAGGCTTTCCAAGGGCTTTCGCTAGACCCACAGACTGCAATGCATAACGTTCTGCTATAACAAGGGGAAAAAGATTTTTTTTCACAATGTCTACATTAGACACCTAAATTGGGAGCCTCAGTTAATTGCCTACCCTCATTATATATCCAAAGAATAAAAGTAAGCATCTCCAAAGGGCACCTCAGAGCATCTCTATTATGCAGAGAACTAAGGCTTTTAGTTTTATGGATCATTTTTCTTTACCTGTGCAGGGACTGTGAATCTTACTTGGGGTAACTAGAGTTTTTCAGGAGACATCTTTCCAGGAAACTAGTTGTTTGTCAACTGCTGCAAATAAAGGTCCAGGTTTCTCTCCATCGCTCCGTAACACAGAGACCTCAGCCAACACCAAGTAGCTCATTTAATGCACGATGTAGCATTGGTGAAAGAACAATAAAATAATCCAGACTTTTTAACTGAGGACGATAGTACTGTGCATGGAGGCATTGTCAGTAAAGGACAGGGAACACTGGCAGAGGAAAGGATGCCAGCTGCAGTAAGGAGGACTACAGCAGAGCCAGGCTAAAGAAAGTAAAGCAGCAGTAATGAGTAAGTGTTTTGGTTATTGCCATGGAGATTTCAGAGTTTGTGAAGGAGGAGTACTAGGAGCATCTGCTGCAGGAGGCTACAGCAACTGAGTGGGTTTGGGATCTCAGAATCTGGCACAGAGCAGAAAAAAAAACAAGAACTGGGGAAGAGCATTAATTCACAGCAGTGCTGTGCAATAGCAATCTCCAGCAGTCATTTAAACAATCAATGTTAGCAGTAGTGGGTTACAAAATTCTGATTTAGAAAATAAATGGCAAAATGGAAAAAAAAAAAATCATAGTTTCATCTGGACCAATGTAGTAACATAGTAAGACTGAGTGACTGTGGTGTGGTATATAATTCTAGTTTAGAAAATCATAATTATGTACCTTGTGAGGCACTATGAGTATCTGAACTAGCTACATGTACTCACTCTGAAGCATTTACAATAGGAAGATAGGAAGGGAAAACATAAAAAATGAATTAATATATATGAGAAAATATTTTAAGGAATACTGGGCCAGATCTGGGGGAAAAAAAAAAAAAATAAAAGAGACATCAGGAATGTTAAAGGAAGTGCTGAATCTGACATATTTGGTGATGACATATTTCAAAAATGTCAGAAAGGCTTTCCTGAGATAACAGAGATTGGAGTGACAGAGATGTAGAATAGAAATTGGGAAACAAAAGCACAAAGGAGAAAAACAAATGTACCTCCTGACACAAACAGATCTGTGAATCTAGGCCTAAGCATTCAAGAGACCATAGGATCACTGTATATTTTGCTATTTAAAAACTCATTTTTGTTTGATACCACATGGCCAAACTTTTTATGACAACACCTTGAATTATATGGACAGGTCATCCTTGTGCATGGCATTTTGTTATGGCATCAATACATGTAAAAATTATAAGAAACGTGAGAGTCCTTCATGTCAGAATGAACTAGGTGCATATTAAGTCCTCATCAGAATGTATTCTCATTACCTGTATTCTATATGCATTCAAAATAATTTCTGTCTTCTCAACATATAAGGTGATTGTATATCCACAGGTGATGTTAAGCAAAATTGTCCTTTAAAACTCTACTACACAGACTAAAAATCACAACAGAAATTGGGCATAGGATAAAACTGGGAGCCCAAGGCTTTTGAATTTAACATTTGAGATATTCTGTAAGTTCATATGCATCATGCAGATGCATATTAATAAAAAATTAATCTATAATGTCAAAGTGCAGCAGCTCCTCTGTCATTGAGTTTTGTTTCCTTGTTGTTTCCCTTGTAACTTTATCTAGCTTTGGTCACAGCTACAATTTTTCTAAAATATTTTACTTTGTTGAAAATTGTTTTGTGTCTATGATTTTATATCTGACTTACTTTCCTTTCAAAGCTTGAACCAGAAATTTCAGAGACTCTCATTTTTCTCCTAACTAGCTTCAGTATTAACAACAGTTTTTGTCATAATGATTTGGTGCTATGTGATATTTCCAAATTATACTTAACACACAATAGATGAGGACCTGTGCTCCATGGGGTAATGTTTTGCCACTCTAAGTCTTCCAAGTCTTTTAAAATTTTAAATTGAAAGCACCATTACAAAACTCATTGTTTTAATTTAAAATTGAATTAACTTAATTCATGGCCAGGGAACTAAATAGTCTTTAAAAAGCCAAAACATCAATTTGGATTTCTGGATCTCTGAAGTCAGAGAAAAAAGATGAAAATTAACCAAAGAATAGACAAGATAGAGATGTTAGTATAGCACTATTATTATTAATATTTTTGAAAGGAGTTCCAAACATGAAAGAAATCAGAAAAAAAATGTGCAACACAGCTAGCTTTTATCTTTTTTTGCTATGAGAAACAGCGCCAAGAAAGAACTTGGAAAGATTTAGGCACAATAATAGTATGCTATTAATAAAAAATACAACAGCAAGATGAAGGAAAAAAAATCAAGGGACATAGAAAGGAACATGAAAAAAGGAGAAACAAAGGAGACAGAGAACGAAGCAAAAAAAAAAAAAAAATCATCGTGAAATTTCATTCCAATCCTTTTATTTTTCCCCATCCATCTTCCTTTGTTCTTTCTTTGTGGTATTTTGAGATATAAAGATTCCTCCTTCTGAACATTGACTAGCAGGCTGTGATTGACATGTCATCTGACAAACGCTTTACAAAAATTGAGCTATATATCATGTGTAAATTGTTCTGCAGTTGGCTTCATAAAATTAATATGTTGCCATTAAAAATCTTCTAGAAGTTTCTTGTAATGGTAGCATCACACCACAGATAAGAACAGAAATGTTTTTATTTCAGACTGATTGATTCATCTTTCTTAATTTAATGAACAAATCATTTGCAGTTTGGTTGTAATAGATGTTGGTGGCATTTTTATTTTACTTAATACCTTTCTTAGTCCCAGGAAAACACATTAGATAACATCAATTCCGAACAGAGCCAGTTATATCTCCAGTACTAACTACATTGAGTTGGCAGTACTGTTCCATTGTTAAAAAACCAACCAACAACCAAAATAAAATAAAATAAGAAAACAACCCGACAAGGCAAAGCCCCCACTTACTAGCACTGGAGTTAAGAGTTTAGCCTTGTGAAACACATGAGATTCACCATCCTCAATAAACCAACAATTCTTTCTTATATACTTCTGTGTTATGCTATAGAAAGTCATGGAATCTTAGAACTAGAGAATTGTTTAGGTTGGAAAAGACCTTTAAGATCACTGAGTCCAACCACTAACCCAGCACTGCCAAGTCCACCACTAAACCACGTCCTCAAGTGCCACATCTACGCATCTCTTAAATACTCAAGGGATGGTAACTCAACCACTGCCCTGGGAAACCTGTTCCAATGTTTGACAAACATTTCAGTGAAAAAACATTTTTTAATATCCAACCTAAATCTCCATTGTCACAACAAGAGGATATTTCATCCCATCATTTGCTACCTGGTAAAAGTGACAAGAAAAGCCTATTTTCCATTATATTGACCAAGTCAGGATCCCAAAGGCAGAAATTCACATTTTCATTTACAACAATCTTGATTGCACTGTAGATACTTGGCACCACATATATTCATTGGCCACGTTCAAATAGATAAAGAGAGGACATACAAAGCTGTAACTACAATTTGCCCAGAATTTCTCCCTAAATAAAAACACATTGAAAATACATGACAACTTTCAATTTTAAAAGATGTAAAGATAGTAAAAGGATGCTCTAAAGCTGTTTAGAGATCCTGTGGTCTCTGAAGTGCTTTGAAAAAAAATAATTTTAGCTCAAAATAAGAAAGATCACTGACACAATTAATTTGAAGCCATATAATCACAGAATCACAGAATATGATGAGTTTGAAGGGAACCACAAGGATCGAGTCCAACTCTTAGCCCTCCACAAGACCATTCCCAAGAGTCACACCATATGCCTTAGAGTATTATGAAGCTGTATCTAACCTTTCTTAAATTTAACTATGAGAACAGAGGATTTTTGTTTTCTTTTCTGAAGTACCTTAAATTTTTTGCCTATTGAAATTAACCCTTTTTGAAAGCATATCTGATAACTCAAAGGAAGTCTGTTACTTATGTTTGTACCTGATACTTGAAGTTAAAAAAGGGAAAATGAAATCTGGAATACAGAAGAAATTTTAGCTTACATAATTTATTTTATGCTCAAAGCAAGCTGGGGTCACACAGTGCTTATTTTTCTTTGTTCTCTAAGTAAAAATAATATATATTAATTTCCAACAGTGAAAATTTAAACATTTTTGAAAAATTGTGTCAGATATTTCTTTTTTTCTCCCTCCTTGGTTTTGAGTACTGAATTCCCTATCTGAAAGTGGAGAACACAGAATGCATCCCAAACTAATAGTAGTATAACTGCCTGAATGCCATCAGGATCAACAGAAGTAAAAGAGGCAATTACTCCCTGATTGCAGTTGTATGCATGCAAGCATCAAATCTCTTACATCTTACTCTCCATTAAATGGAATTGTGTGGGACATGAAAATATTTAGCATCATACAAATCTTTGAACTGCAGTAAAATGTTTGCAAAATTGTGTGAATATAGGCAGTCACTACCAATAACTTTAAAGTATTATGATTGTTTCCCATTGCACTTAAGATTTTCTTTAAAAACTTCTTTGATAAGTATTTAATTTATGTTGGCTCTGGGGTGGGTGTTTCTGACTGATTTTTGATACATCCTTTAAACAGGTTTATGTCAGGAAGTAAGTAGTGTCCATAAACAACTTATAATTCATGTAATATTATTAGCCTGATACCAAGATTAAACTTAGGAAGAATTCTAAATGTCCCTGAAAATTGCCACCTAAAGTCATAGAATGACAGTATATACTGATTTGGAATGTACCCATCAGGGTCATAGAATCCAACTCCTGGTCCTGCTTGGGACACCCCAAGCATCACATCACCTGCCTGAGAGCATTGTCCAAATGCTTTGTGAACTCCTACACAGGCTTGGTGCTGTGAATTCAGATGTGAATGTTGCAACCAACCACATTTTCCATACATTTGAGCCTTAACTTTGCATATGAACTCTATCACACTTCAGGTTATTCAAACTATACATTTAGATTTGCTAGTCCCATCGTTTCTTCTCTGGTGTATACTCTTGGAAAAGAACAGGTGATCACCTTAAAGTGCTGCAATCTAACTTTTGCAGTCTGAGTGCCCCATTGTGGTTAACAATGACATTTTAGAAGAGGATTCTTTTTCCTCTTCAGAATCCTTTTGATTAGGCTGAAATTGCCAGTACATAATTTAGCAATGGTGTATTGTGAAGAGAGAATCTTTTGAAAATGAAAGAGAAAAACACTGATTTTCACAGAAGTGAATTAAGGATTTAAGCATACATACCCAGAGTCTGATTTTGAAGAATATTGAGTGTTTTCTTTTTTTGTTTAGCATACTCAGCTTCTAGTAAAATTCTGCTGAGTCTGCAGAGTGTAGCAGAAAAAGGTGATTTTTGACAGGTTTTCCTTTAAGAAGGTCGGGCATAGGGTCATAAACAAAGTTATAATTCTTTGATTCCACAGCTGCCTAAAATGAATAATGTTGCAAAATTTTCACAGATTATCAAGATTAAATAAAAATGTAATTTATTAGGAACTTATAATGAAGAATATCGTTTTTATCTCAAAAGGAAAAAGAGTTCAAATGATGCATAGGACCTAAAAGCTTTTAATTATTAAATTTCATGCAAAGAGTTAAGTTTCTGTAAAAAATTGTGCTCTATTTTGGAGACCCCTTCTGGGACAGAGGTAGTGTACAAATCCATTGTAAAACTCTATGCTCCGTATTTCCAGATATTTTCTGCAAGTATGACAGTTGAGTACTCTGAACAGGAAAGAGATAGTGAAAAGGGATGTTATTTCCTTCTACAAACTCCTACGAGCTGCCTCTGAAATTGTGGCTCAGCACAAGCACAGAATGAGGACATAAAGATCTGTACTTTAAAATTTTAATAATGTGTGATTCATTTGACTATTGATGGTAGATTGACCTTGATTTCCTGTTCTAATTTGTATGACAACACTCCAGAGTTATTAAGGGGAACAGCCTTTTGTTCCAGGGATCAAAAGTCACTGACTCTGTTGCTGCTTTTAAAGAGCTCTTTAAGCTGTCAGCTGCAATTAGCAAAGGAGAAAACAAATAATGAGTCCTTGAATTGGATATGATTCAGTGTTATGGGATACTTGAAATGCTGCACAGTATACATCCTAATAGTAAAACCTTAAACAGGGCTTTGCAATGTTGCCTGGATTTGTAAACATCAGTTTTTACTGTACTGTTTTGAATTGTTGCAAGGCAAAATGACTGCTCTTTACAAACAGTGGCTTTGACTAACATCTCTGTTATACCTGCATTGATCAGTTGTGTGACAGCGAACATAGAATGGCTTGGGTGGGAAGGGACCTTATAGATCAGCTGGATTCCATCTCACTGCCGTGGGCAGGGACACCTTTTAATAGACCACGTTGCTCAGTGAACTACGACAGGATGTGATGTGTGATCAGAGGGCAAATGCCACGAGACATTTACAGTTCTCACATCAGGTGATCCTGAACCTCGGAGAATACATATATATTCTCACAAAGCCAAAGTTGAAGCCCCAGGGATTGAGATTCATATTATGGTATATGCTCCTTTGTGCAATATCAGCTTATGATGCTCTTGACTGCTGTATGTAACACACCAGTTGACATGGTTGTTCACAAAGGCCACCTAAAAACATTTTAATTGAAGAAGAATAATAAGAGAACCTTTGGGAGAACTAGTCTTGTTTAAAACCTTTTATCTGAGAGTGGCAGACATCCTTTCATAGATATTTTATGTCTTAATTAAGTAGAGTTTTGATTTCTCTGTGGCACAAAAAGCTGCTGATTAAAATATTCATTGACAAAATTTTAAATACTCAATGAAAAAAGGCAGGTTATCTACCATTATTTGTATAGTTATAGCAAGGTGCAAACTTCGTGATTTGCAACACAAGAAATTTTCTGACAATTGTCCTATTTATCTTTTTGAAAAGAGCAAAACTATTAGAGTAGAAGATTTAGAGCACAGGTCTTTAAAATGCATCTAGAAGCTTATGTGGCAAAAAATTAAGAATGTCTTTTAAAGTTATTAAAAACTTTGTTTCAATAGTTAGAAGCGTCTTTCCAAACTTGTTAAAAGACATTCAGAATTTCTGCCTTTGTTCCCACCAAGCCTTGAAGGCTTAGAATTTAATTTAAAATACTAGTTTTATTTTCTCAGGCTCAAAGGCTCCTTAAAGCCTAAGTAATTCACAGGACAATCAAATTCCCTTGTATATGACGTGACATAATTACTTTTAAGAAAATTTAAAATGATGCCATGAACTGTACTAAGTCTTCTGGCCTTCATCAACTCTTGCAGTAATTATCTGTCTCAGAAAAAGGCTTTTGGATACATGAATTGGTTGTAAATTAATACAAGCATTCTTGGCATACTTTTTAATTTGCTGATTTGTAATATTTATTAAAAGATAGCTTTTCTTTTTGACTCCTGTCTGTCTGAAATGTTTGATTAGACAAAGGCTTCTTGACATCTAATAAAGTTGTTTTCAATCACTTTTATGTAAAATAATTGTTTAATACACTGTCTCAGTTGTGCCAGATAAAAACCCAGAAAGACAAAAACAAATCCAAAAAGTCCAAAACCCAGAGTTCAAGGCTTCACTACAGGATTTATACACAACCCTTTTTGATTCTGGATTGCATTGTAGGTCCAAGAGTTTGAAGCCTCTTTTGTTAACATATTGGTGTATATAAACTAGAGTTTATAAAAAAATCCTTCTACTTAGTACTGATACTACCAGCTAACATTAACTTTGCTGTTAAAAAGGTGTTTATTTAGGTTAAATCCAGAGCAAATGTGACACTAATATGCTGAATCTTTTAAGTTTGTTGTTTGTAAAGCAAAACTATCATTAGGATATAGCAAGGACGTATACTTCATGCTGGAGATCTTTTATGATGATACATCAAAGAAACTACCTGATAAATCTGACTCTTAGATAATATTTGCAGAAATCTTACCAAAGTCTTGTGTTATTTGGTATGCCTTTACTAGATAATGATGCGATATGGAATTTAAAACTACTCAATAGGTGATGTAATTTGGACTTTCTTTTGTTAATAAAACGAAAATTGAATTTATAGTAGGAAACAGCTACTTTATTATTATTATTAACTTAACCATTTCAGTTTTATATAGGAGGAATGTTTTTAATGTTTTGAGATATGGTTCAGTATTTAAGGTACCCCTTAGACTAGGTAAATAAAGCTTTCTGCATATATTACTGGAGACAAGGACATCTGAGAATAAGTGCACTGCAAATAAAAAGGTTTTGTTACAAAGTTTTTAGCCAGCATTATATGATATACTTCATATTAATAGTAAATCCATGCTAATGTAGCAGTCACTAGGGAGAGCTTAAGAAACATTATCAGTAGGAAATGTAAAGTAAATGTAGAGGTTGATTTTATTTGACAGTTTTAATTTAATTTCTTTAGGACTCCATTTTCCTGATACTTTGTAGGAAGAAAATAGAAGATGCTTAGGAAGCTGAGGATGTTTTTATCTTATCCTCCTGTGACTGCATAAGATATCTATAGAAATCACAGATACATTCTTCAGAAACACAAAGACCAATTATAGACTAAAAAATGTTGGTGTGAATTATGGTATTCTCTCCAGGACAGAAATAGTACATTCCTGTTCCTCTTCAAAGGTTAGTGGCTCAGCTGAGTTAATGTAGGTTTGCACTACAGTATAAGAAACTCTTTTTTAATGTGACTGTTTTGTTCTCTCTGTATAAATGTCATTGCTGTAGTGGCTCATATACATCTATCAAACACAGAATTTATGTCACGGACATGCTTGGGATGTGATGGCAAACCAGAAACTCACAAAGGTATTCACTTTCTAGTTTTACGCAAACAAATGTACATGCTGCTACATACATTTTAATTCTCTGAATATTTTAGACTAGAAATTACAATTTGGACTCCAACTGAATGATTGTGTTACTATTTACAAATTCATGTTTCTTTGTTCGTATCCTCTTCTCAGCCCAATATTCTGTGAACACCTGTCCACCAAGTGGCAAAGTTTCGACAGGAGAAACAACTGAGCCATCTTCCTGAGATATGTTGCCAGCCATATATTAATATTAAAAATTACTTCTATTCTCATTTAAAGGAAAATGCAAGCAGCCATTCTCTGGAGGGTTACAGAGCTGTGGAAAAAGATGTCTCTTAGAGATCCAGAATTAATATTCAAAGCTCTGGAGAAGCTGAGATACCAGGAAAAGTCTTTGCATGTCTACCTAAGGCAATAAATACCCTTCTTACTCTTTTAAACTACAAGCTGCTGCTGGTCTTACGTGACAAGTTCAGGCATCCAGCCCTGAGCTGTAGATTCTGCTCTGAGAAGAGGCTCTTCAGGACCACTACCTGCATTCCCAATTGCCATCTGACAATGTCATGTGTGTTGTAAATTCTGTATATTCTGTCATCTTTCTCTGTTCTTTCCTAAATATACCAGATATTCAGTAGCCAGAAATGTAGGACTGTTCAGGCATTGCACTGATGAGGACTGCACAAATCATGTTTTCTCTAATTTAGATAGGATGGAGTTGATTATGAATTTCAGCAACTTTTCTGTGGCCTTAATCACTAAGTTTATTTTATTATTAGAAATTAAGAAAGAAAGAAAGAAGAGAGATAATTAAATTTCTCCCAGCTTCAGGCTCCATGAAAGATACATTAAAAATAAAGCTACAAAGAGATATCTAACAAAACTTTTTAAAGATAGAAAACTAGTTAAACAAAATGGATAAATACTTCCAACTTTTCCTAACAGATAAAGCACACACTGAGTACTTTGAATTAATTCAAGAGTGTTTTACATAAAAAATGAAACATAATATGAAGATCTAAGAATGTTACTGAGCTTATCTATGTAAATTGCTTAACATCTTTCTTCTCTTGTACAAGACTTAAAAAAATAGAAATTGTGAATTCACTGTACTTTCTTTTCTGTCAATTGCATCCTTTTTGTGCCCTTTATTTATATTTTCCTGACCTACAAAGAGTGTCAAATGCATCCAGTGGCCACAGTCCAGTTGCTCTGCCACTCCATTAAGCTATAGAGAGCCTGGTCATGCAAGCCACTTATCCAAATGAATCATTATTGTAATTATGCACGTTGCAATTATTATTAGTTGGTCACAGCAAAATGCTAATTTAGAGGAACTGTTTTATGGAACTAGGTTTTTTCCAGCCTTTGACTCTTTGAAGCAGAAGCGTCACACAGTTTCATGGCATTTATATCTTTTCTTCCTATCATTAGAAAACCACCTCATCAATTTGGATCATGTTTTAATCATAGTCATGCAGACCCTCAAGGCCATGAGCAATTGGCTGCACTCCCTGCACCTGAGGGGGTACGGCTGAAGGACCTGCTGGAGCACAGAGACTGCCACATCTCATTGTTTGGATGTGATTGACGCAGTACCACGTAATGCTTTAGTGAAAAACACTCTTTTTCTGAAACAAAAGCATTATTTTTTTATAATATTATGTCAAGCTTCCTAATCTTTTTTGTCTTAAGGAAAGGGGGGAAAACCAGATAAAGTGGCATCCACTCTGCATAAGATTTTTGATGTTAGAAAATAGCGAAGCATTAAAAATGTCTGTCATTTGCAGTAATGAAGCTATCTGCTACTCATCTCAACAATTTATCCCAAAGAAAAAGAAGGGTTCTTATTCAGATCCTAGGTACATTTTTACCTGTTCTCAACTGTTAGATTTGAAGAGGCTGAAGAGAAGTTATGATTAATGTCAGATGCAAGCAGTACTGCTGATTTCTGAAATACTCTACATGTTATTCTGTGATTTTCTTCAGTTTTGCTGGGAGACTGTAACACACACTGCATATGAGCTTTATGCCATATTAGACTTTGTGACCGGTCTACTAATTCTCCCTCTTTCTTACGTTTAATATAGTTTGCCTTAGGACCAGAAAAATATCAGTAAGGTTTCATTATTTAGGGTGTGCTGCTAAGCTGCTTAACAGAAATCGGTCTCTGCAGTGGGGGGAGGATTTAAAAAAGTGTATGAACTTGTGCTATAGATTCGTATTTTACTTTTTAGCATGGATTTTGTCTCCTCTTGTCTACCTTCAAGAGAAGATTTTAGAGCATGCCAAGACTGGGGGGGAAAAAAACCCAAAGTTTTCTGTGAAGGAAATTCTGAGGACCCATTTTTTTACTTTATATCTGTTTCAGATATTATTCTACTCTCATGCTCTCTCAGGATACAAAACTCCAGAGTAAATAAGGAAGCTAGGGTGGTGCATATTTTAAAGTGACAGGTATAATTTGTAATAGTGGTCAAAAGTCATTTGTTCTTTGAAGAATAACCTAAATGTCAAAATATTCAGTTGCAGTCATTCTGTTCAACAGTTCTTCTGGTCTAATACTTATTCTGATGAGATAAGATCTGGACGGTGCATCAAAGTGGAAGATTCAACTAAATGCATCATTGTAATGGGAGTCTGCATGTTTTAAACTAAGATATGAACTTTAATATATATCTTGGGACCATAGAATCATAGAATGGCTTGGATTGAAAAGGACCTGACAGATCATCTAGTTCCAATTCCCTGCCATGGGAACAGACATCCTTTACTTGACCAGGTTTCTCAGAGCATCATTTGACCTGGTCTTGAACACTTCCAGGGATAGGGCACCTACAACTTTTCTGAGCAACCTGTTCCAGTTTGTCACCAGCCACACAGTAAAGGATTTTTCCCTAATAACTAATCTAAGCACAGTCTCTTTCAGTTTTGAATCATTCCCCTTGTCCTGTCACTACATATACTTGTAAATAATCTCTCTCCATCTTTCATGTAGGCTCCTTTCAGGTACTGGAAGGCCAAAGCCTTCTCTTTTTCAGGCTGAACAATCCCAATTCTTTTAAAGATAACATATTAAAAAAAGGAAAAAAGTCATAGTATGGAGCATGGATATCCAACTTTGATTACAAATTTCCAGTTTGAGTTTTTCATTATAGCCAGCCAAGATTTTTCAGTTTTATAACAGCATAAGTAAAGGTAAGACATGACTCACATCATCATGTTTGTAGTGACCTCATGGCAAAGAAGGTAGAAAAATGTTAATATTTCTTTTCCATGCAAAATGTATGCCTTACAAAAAAGATTTCATTTTGTTTTCTCTTCCTATCTCACAGAAACAAAGGTTTATGCACATTTTAAGACCTATAATGCATTTGCTATTTAAAATGCAGTCATTATGATGACAACATATCAGAGATGGTAGATAGTAAAAGAGACAGTTTTGCAAAAGTATATACAGAAACTACATTTATGCAAACTGACAAATAAATACAGTCACAAGGTCAGCTTGTATATCCCCTGTTCACATTTGTGAACACTCATATACATAGGAAACACCATTACAGTCAGTGAGATAATTCATCTGGATAGCTCTCAGCATCTGCAAAAGGTTTATCATCTGATAGAAATCAGTTTATAAATGATTTGAGAAAGAGAAAACATGGATTAAAAAGGTACAGAATTTGTAGTAAATTATTTCATCAGTCTCACTTTTGAGGAAGTGTTATTTTATTAAAAATGAAACAGTTACTGCTGTGATAAATAAATAATAAGAAAGGGCACTTTTGAAGAAGGATATAAATCCACATATCATAGTGAACCAAAAGGTCTGTCACAGAATAGAATCCATCAAAGCAAGTTCATTGATACTGGGGGGGAAATTCTATTGTCATAGGCTAATCAGATTTTTATCAGAGTGTGCAAGAAATCCTTGAAATGCTCTTCCCTTTTCTCTCTCTCTCTGTACTTTCACAGAATAGTTGGGCTTGGACAGGACGTCTGGAGGTCATATAATCCCCCACTTCCCTTCAAGCAGGTTCACCTAGAACAGTTTGTCCAGGATCACATCCAGGCAGGTTTTGAATATCTCCAGAGGAGGAGACTCTACAACCTCTCTGGGCAACCTGTTCCAGTGCTGTGTCCCTCTCACAGTGAAATTTTTTTCCACTTATTCAGACGGAAATTTCTGTGTTTCAGTTGGTGCCCATTGCCCCTGGTCCTGACTCTGGGCACCATTCAAAAGAACCTGGCTCCATCCCCTTAACACACACTCTTAAGAGATTTGTATGCATTGATAAAGTCCCCCCTCAGTCATCCCTTCTTCAAGCTAAATAGTCCCAACTCACTCACCCCACTGTCTTTCCATAACAGTAAATAAAATAGAGCTTATACATTTGCATTGAAATAACTTTCTCTCAATAAGCATGAATATATACAACTTCACTCTGTCAAGAGAAGCTCTTAAAATTTACAAAAAAAAAAAGACTTCTGAAATTCATATAAGCTAAAGTAATATTTTAATATGTTCACATTTCAAAACAATTTTTCTATTTTTTCCCCCCACAATTTTTCTACTGCATTTCATTTCAAACAAAATATTTATACATATATATATGTAAGTTTTAATTTATAAGAGAGGTAGTTTGAAGTAATGATCATGGGCCAACATCTGAAGTTTATCCTTGGACAGAATTTGATCTTACCTCAGACTCAGAACGGGTTATGAGATATGCTGAATTAATTAAGGGCCTGACTTGATGATCTCGGAGGTCTTTTCCAACCCAGTTGATTCTATGATTCTACGAATGCCTCACTGTTGTTTCTTGTCATTATATTTTTCTCATAGCCACTCTTACATTACATAGAATTTTATTCCCTTATTTTCACTGTTACTCAGACTTTTCATGATACTGACTTCTACTAAAATTCAAGATTGCTCTTCTCTCTTGAATCATGGTTTAGTACAACACTTTTATTTTGCTGTAGCTAATATATTCTTCACTGAAAATATAGGGTAAAATTATAGGGTGCAAGAATTTTTATAAAGAGTGATTTAAAATATCTGGAAAAAAAGATGACCACAGGTCTCAGATTTATATTTGGATCTGGTATCTTCAGTTTAACTTCTCCTACAAAGCTAAAAAATCTTATAATCATAGTTGTTGTCAGCCTGGACTGCTGAATTTTCAGAAGCAGAGCTGTTTCTCAGGAGAACAGCAAACACCCAGGGAATTCAGCAATCTCTGTATAGGAACCATGAGAACTGAGGTCTCAAGCCTTTTCATGGAGACTGTTAACATTTCTATTCTTCACTTGGAATTACAATGAGGCCAAGATAAAAAAAAAATATTGAAGCTCTTTATGAAAAATCTTTCATTTTATTTCCTTTACCTCTCTGTCTCTGACTCACCCCTAAAGAACGTAACTAATTATTGCTGCAGGGTGAGAAAGCAGAAAGAAAATAAAAGCTGCTAACGGTTTCTATTTTTATAGAGATATAAATTATTTTATCCAGTGGGACCATATGACAATCTAGGTGGATATACATCAACAATAACCTAGCACAATTAGAAGGAGAATGATTATATCCAATGAAAATTATGAGATTATTTTAGTTATTAAATAATCTTTTGAAACTGATCATTTCACAATAATAAAGTCTGTTAGGAGGGAAACTGAGATCAAGTTTTTCCACAGCTGACAAGCCATGTAGGTGTAGATAACATTAACTTTCAAGAACCTACCATTCTACTCCCATAAAGCCATTAAAATCTTGACCCAAATGTTTACTAAAATCTGTATGAGTGCATAAGTATACTGAAAATAAAGCATTTTGGGAGCTGAACTGTTTTTGAACATATAAACATCTTTTGAAATTTGAAAGGATGTTTTGAAGACTCTCTAATCAAGATCTGTTCTTGCATTGCATGCAGTCCTCTCTTTGTTGCTTTCAGCAGATCTGCACTTTGATCCTAAGGTTACACTTGAACGGAATAAGCAGCTTACAGGACAAACATCATCCAGGTTTAAGACAGTGAATTCAAAATGTCGTTGTTGCTATATTGTGAAGGTCAATCCAGCCACCTAAATTCACTAGCATCCTGGGACAATTCAGGCAGTCAAATGGATTTGAGACCAGCACAGTCTACTCTCACTTTCTAAGCTACCCAGCTGAAAGCCAGTTTTGATATAGCTGCAAAATCTGCTCTCATGCCTGCTTTTGAAGGTGCTGACATATCTTAAAGATGGCAGTAATCTTATACACAATCCCCAGAAGTGTTAGCTATTCTGGGCAAACATCTCACAGGAATAGCTCATTAGTTTTGACTTAGAAGACACTGGAAGCAGCTCTTGTAGAAAAAGCCGTTCAACTGGTTTGACAAACTGATAATTAATAGGGTGCTTTGTAACCTGCTTTTACAAACAGAAACACAAAATGACTGAGCCTAATCACTGATAGGGAGATCAATTCCCTGGTGTTATTTGTCCTGTGAAGAAACATGGAAAGGCAATATATATATTTAGTAACCTCAAAAGAAATCTTTTATTCAAGTTATTAAGTTTACTTAGAATGCATTTTCTGTAAGAAGGAAATACTTCCTGAGGGTTTGTGTTTTTCTTTTTCCCTGTGAGTATATTGTCATGGTATTGCTGCATATATTGTTTACAGAGAGAGTTTACTTTCAGAATGTAAGTTTCCAGATAATAATGACAAGTACTGGCACTAGAAACCTGAATCCATACACTTGCGTCTAAAAATGGGCAGTGATATCTGTTTTCAGTAAAAACATTCTGAATTTCAAGTTAGGCACATCCAGTAAATATCCTAAATTACATGCAGAAGAACCAGGATACTTAGACAAAAATCCAATAAATTATATTTTCATAATAATAGTGAAAGATGAGGATCATACTCAGTGGATTTACACTTTAAAACATGAAATCAGAATTTAGCTCTTGCAAAGAACCAACTCTCAGCATGCACTTTCAGTCTTGCCTTTTCTCTGGAAAACTCTGCAGATGGAGGACATCTTTAACTTACATTGCCCCTTGCTCCAGAAACGGTCCTCCTACTGAGTTACTTCCTCTTTTTGTGTTTCACCCCATAACCCTCCTTTTTCACTTTACCCTGCAACCGAATCCACCCTCTGCTCAGCACAGCACACCTCTGTGCCATATTCACTTTGGGCTAAAGGAGAACACTTGCATCTCAGCACTTTAGGCTTTCAGTGTGCTTATTCTTTTACTCTTCTCTGTCACCGTACACTAGGTCATTTTCTCCTAGCTATCTGCATGAGAGTAACTATTGCTAGTTCTATAAAACGTTTGCTCTTTATTCTGCCTCTCTTTCTGTAAAACATTTTATCACAGTTTCCATAAAGGCCTTTACAAAATGGAGAGAAGCAGGCTCTGTTCTATTCATTTCTTCAAAAAGAAAGTTAAGAGCATATGCTCTCAGTTGCTTCCTTTGAAAGATGTGACAAGAGATTATACCTGCCATATGCACAGAGTCTTATAATGTTAATGTGGAGGAAGGTCATAACCAGCTTTTCATGAGCCCTGCACCCTGCAGAGCACCAGGTCCATTCACAGTGGTATTCCCAGCATTAATAGACTGTAGAGATTTAGTTGGTCACGTGATTCCTCTCAAGTGATTTTTATCCACAACCACAGCAAACACTAAGCTTTTCTTGTTCACCTTTACTGACAATGAAGGGTTCAACTGCATCCTGGAGCATAAGTGCCACAGATAATGTAAATGCAACCAGAAACCTCTGAAAGTTCCTTTGTCTCTCTTATAACTCATTATCTCCAAAATTGTCACTTTGTATTATTATGTGTCTCCCCTCTGGTCACCCCTGCAAGCTGCTTAGACAGAAGAGAGAACCCCTTTTCTAAAACTATCCGATAAAAAGAACTTCTATAGGTTTATGTAAGAGAGATCTGGATCCTCAATACGACAGTTAGTATGGGTTGACTTGAACTTTCCCCATATGACTTATTGAAACTGATGTATTAAATTAAATCAATACGCTGGATATTACTTTGCCATCTAGCATTACAGCTAGGCTGAAATGATCTGATGTGGAGTGAATTCAGGTGGGAGCAAGACAAAGTATTCTATACCAGAAGGCAGCAATTCCACTTGTTAATTGATGGGTTGTTAGCATGACTTTAAACAACTTGGCAGCTGGCTGGCAAGCCTTATTCAGTGGGTGAGCACATATGATGTATTGATATTTAAAAGGATATAATCCAGTTACAATCCATATAATCACACTTCTTCCTCACAATTTTTTCGACCTATTCTTGTGACAGTCAACAGTTAGGAGTAGTGGTAATGGAAGAGATTAAAAAGAAAATACTTTCTGCAGTCTTTCTCTGTATTAGGCTGAAAGTAATCTGAAAATAATGAATTTCACTATTTGCCCTGTAAAACTCTAGTTGAAGGACTAAGTCTTGTTGGCCTAGGAAAGAGATGAAATACCCTTTTTCAGTGTTACAGCTTGTCTTTCTGTTCTTTCACACAGTAATGGGGTAGAAATAAGAAAGTGCTCGTTAGAAAACTTAAAAATTTTCAGGCAGATCCAGGAGCAAGAATTATTCTGGGTTTTGTTCTGATTTTCTTTCCATATTGTATTTATGGATATAAATACATTATCCATATACAATATAATATTAATACATTAAGTTCACTATTATATTTTCATTCACTGCTTCATGTCTATAACTCTTGTACAAGACCATTGGAGTAATATAGGAGTATTCAACAGTCTTTATTTATCCCATCAACTACTGTGCAGAGAGTATGTTATTAATTTTATTCTATGATTCTACTAGCACAAAATGTAGCACAAAATGTAGCATAAGTGACTTCCTCAGTGTTGCAGAACAAAGAAACCTGAGTCAAACCTCCTTGGTCCAAAGATGTATACGAACCTGGAGTATCTGATTTCACTGGCATTATAGAGGGCTATAGAGTTTATAATTTCACTCTTCTCTTGCTTCAGTCATGTCATACAGAGCACATGAATTCATTAATGGCAAATGAACCTCTCTCTTCAACAGATCACCATCTTCTTTTACTGTAAACGAAAAGTTCACACTGTACCTAGACAAGTACTAGATGCCATCTGAGATCCTGACCTATGTTCAGTGTAATCTCAGGAATAGAATCATCCCTTTTAGAAGAACCTAGAGGTGTGATGACTTGGTGTGTAATGTCAATTGTCACATGTGTTTGCTTCTGCTGTGCAGTTCTATGCACAGAACCATCATCCCTGGTTCCCTAAGTTACGCTCTGTCCCACAAGGCAGGGATAGAACCTTTTTTCTGCCCTATTGTTTTCTGCTAATAAATCCTTTAGGGTGAATTAAAGTAAATTGATACTAGATGATCGGCACTTACAGATTATTATATATATATATTTATGGCTTATTTTAGAACAATTTGGTTGCAAAGGAAAATGGACACATAGCCATTCTGGTTGTAATTATCTATAGTAATACTGCAATATAAAAACATAAAGGTATCAACCAAGAAAATGGCTAAGGGAAAAGAGAGAAAGAAAAAGTAAGAGTTTATATTCACAACTCAGAGGTCTCCAGTGAATTTGATGGTTGTAGCTGGTGTCTTGGACAGATGGGGAGTGGTGGGGGGAAAAAGTCCATGAAACATAAAGTCTAGTGGGTTTATATATCCTCAGAAACCCTCCTGGTGCCTCCTCCGTGTGTTGGGGCAGGACCATTTTTACAAAGTTACAGTTTTGCAGAGGCTGAGGGAGCTGGTTATTGCACACTCATTTTAGGCTTAGCTGGAGCAGTGCTCCAGTGGCACCCCTGCCAAAAATGAGGCATTGTCCAGGGTAGTGGTGAGCCTCCTTTGACACAACTGGCCCACAGGATATAAGTATCACACACCCAAAGAGTTGTCACTGGCCTTCTTTAGATAAATATCACACACCCAGAGGCTGTCCCCCAGGCCTCCACAAAATCTAACAGTTTGGGGGCTATGGCCTCCTCCCCTCAGTATTTATCTTCAATCTCCTGGAAGGAGGCTTCTTTGCACAGCAGCAGTGTTCTAAGGGAATTAAAAATCCAATTCCTCACACCCTAGCACCATTTCAGTTCCAACCAGGAACATACTTTTGAAGAGATTTATCCTCCCCTGTGCTTTAATTCACATTTTGGAGATGTCTGAACTGAACTACCTTCCCTTAGGAGCTCTCTGGAAGATATGCTCAAAGACTTGTCTTCAACACTCCTTGCAGCACCTCACAGGACCATGATAGAGCCAGTCCACTGCAGGACCTGCTGATGTATACCTCAGACAGATACTGCTCATCATGTTTCTGACTGCAGGTTAACCTCTATGACACTGAACCACTTGATTAGGTAGAGCCCTGTTTCAGGCATGTACTTTTTTTGCAAGATTCACAAATGTAATGAGCAGTTATTTATAGGTCTAGGTAATGTCACTCTTATGTGGATATTCAGTGCACTGTCTGAATAAAAATGGATCCCCAATGAGAACTCTTTTAAACAAACTTGATTAAAACTGCGTTTGGGTCTGAAGTGTGAGAATTATAATAGTTCTTCTAATCTGAACAGCATTGATGGCAAATGACAATGAGTGTTCTCATATGCCTTTCCACTGCTATAGGATAATGAAATATGTTATTATAGCAGGATGTCTGCTGAAGTGGGAGTATAACAGCTCTAACTTGGGCTCGTGCTGCTTTTGGTGTTGAAGAATGCTGCGACCAGTCTGACTCAACAATCCCAAAGCCCTCTAAGGATATGAAAAATAGTGTTTTCTGACAGAAACTGATACTGGTGAGGATGTGGCAGACAAAGCTCCTGATAAAAGAACCAACAAGTGATAGAACTGATAACTTATCTAAAGCTGCTGTGCTAAAGGCTGCTGAGCTGGTGTAGGTTGCCTAGAAACATTTGATTGACAGTCAATCACTTTAACTTTTAAAAGCCTAGTCTCGCTTTTTAACAGCAGGAACTTCTAACAAACTCCTTCTGGAGGCATGTGTGGAGATTCCTCCCTTCAGTGAGGGCTGCCCTCAAAGGTTACTCCTTGAGGCTGAGTGAAAGAGATTTGCCCATGGTCATTGGTATGGGTGAGTTACCTCAATCTCTACTTATTAATTATCAAGCTAGCTTTTAAATTATTAATTTAATAAATAGGGCATTATACTATTATTTATAGCTATAGTGTGTAGTAAATAATTCTGATTAATGCCTTTTTTGTTTAATTATTATAATCAATTCAGATAAATAATTTATTATATCAAAATATTTATTTATATAATCAATAAATATATAATTATATTTATATAAAATAAACATAATATTTACATAAATAGACAAAGTTGTGTAAGGGATCAATTACACCTATATAGTCCTTTAGAAAAGCCTGNGGTGAGTTACCTCAATCTCTACTTATTAATTATCAAGCTAGCTTTTAAATTATTAATTTAATAAATAGGGCATTATACTATTATTTATAGCTATACTGTGTAGTAAATAATTCTGATTAATGCCTTTTTTGTTTAATTATTATAATCAATTCAGATAAATAATTTATTATATCAAAATATTTATTTATATAATCAATAAATATATAATTATATTTATATAAAATAAACATAATATTTACATAAATAGACAAAGTCGTCTAAGGGATCAATTACACCTACATAGTCCTTTAGAAAAGCCTGGGACTAGAATGGGATTCAGCCATACCTAGACTCTTCTCTGAGAAGGAGATCAGAAAGCAGGGACATCCTTTCTAAACCTCATGACTCAAGGGGTCTGCTTCCCAGATAAACTTTGCCTGAAGTTTCCATTCTGTCTGCAACAGTTCTAAAGAGGAAAAGCACGATCATGTTTCCTTTACAATGATGGGATTTGTTTGATGTTAGCTGCAAGGAGAGAGTGAATATCTTAGAAAAGTCCTAACATATGGCGTGTTCAATGGAAGTTCCATGTTCAGGGCATCTCAAAATTTCTCTTGAGCTGTTAAGCATGTTGTCAATCTCCCTAGCAAGGAGTAACTGTTGGTGAGGAACTTAAAAAACTTAGAAGCAACATGAAATTATTAATTTCCATAATTTGCAGTTTCATGGTGCCATTTCTCACCCAAATGAAAGTTCCGCTCTTTGAGGTGAATTGTATAAAGATCTCTGCACAACTGCAATAAAAGTATTCAAGGTGATGAAAGACCAAGAACATGATGAGGTTATTGTAATTATGGCAGAGCTTGCAGGTACAAACCATCTGGCAGAACTGTTAATTTCATAGCAGCATATTCTCAGTGTGCTAACTTTGTCAAAAGCTTTGAAAGTCAGTATCCATTTATATTCTGAGCTACTGTTTTCAAAGGTCACTCTCTAAAGTGTTCGCACAAAGACAGAGTAGAAAAAGCCTGGATGTTTATTCACATATTACTTACACATAAAATGTAATTGTGAAGTTAACTGGAAGAAAAAATGTACGTATCTATTCAACTGTCTGTTAAGAGACATTGAGCTGTAGCTCTTGAAGATGTCTACAAACTACTGATAGGACAGTACTATTTTATCCTGGAATTATTAAAACCATCTTTTCTTTAATATGGACAATTACTTTTTAATTATAAGTATTTAATTTGACTATCTGATGATACCCTATATATTTTCTTTCTGGCAGTGGATGAAAATTTTTCAGGAGAGAAATGTTCTGTCATAAATTTCTGATTTGAAATACTCTAATAATTCAGAAGACACATTGTAATTACTATCAATTACTCCCTGACTCCCCAAAGACTGCTCTCACTACAGATCACATAGCTCCCCAGAGAGAGCCTGAATAATAGTATAGCCAGGAAAAAAACTAGAACCTATTTCTGTTTCCTTGAAAGAAGAGTTCTTTAAATTTATCTGTATGCAAGCACATTTAGTTTTTTAATTTTTATCTGAGGAATAAAAATCAGATAAAAGATATCAATTACTTTTTGCTTAAAAGTAAATTTTCATTTTGCAGAAATCTCTGCTGATTTCAATAGAGTTTTATACTATATGGCCAAAGTAGAATAGGTGTTTAAATATTTCCATTTGGGGATATACCCTTTATATTTGGTATATAGTTTGCATTGGGCAAGCACACAGACGAATCCAGTGACAGGTTGTTTTGCAGTATTTCTAAGGGGTTTTACACCAAGTTTACTAAACCCAAAGTAATTAATTTGGTTTTTTCCTTCTTTCTTCTTGAGCTTACCTGTTTATCTGCCTTCAGGTATTCATGAAGACAAATATTTTCATCTTTGACACAAGGTGAGCATTTCGCCCTGATATGAGTTTCAAGTATCCAAAAAAAAGTTTATTAAAAAACCTCAGCAAATACAGATATTTACAGTTTGTAAACTGAATGTTTCAAAGGTATGTTGACTGGTACTCTGAATGCTGAGAAGAAGAAGAAGAAAAGAATCTTTATTTTTTCTGGGAACAAGTTTTTAAATTTAAGAATTCTGTCCAGGCAATATCCATATCTGAAAGACTCATATGTAGTAACACATGTTAAGAAGAATCAGTCAAAATAAGTAACAGTGATTTTGTTTATAACAGAAATGTCATATTCTGCAGTATCCACAACAAATTCTACACTTTAGCAAAATTAAAAAAGTTAATTTCAAACTAAATGTTTCAGTAAACAACAGAATAAGGTTTTAGAAGGAAACCATTTAAACATAGTTTTCATTTTTGCCATGATAGGTTTGTATTCATGCTTTTTGAAGAAGTGCCTGAGATTCAACATGAAAGATTCCTGACTGGGAAAGCTTGTAGGAATGAGAAATAGAAACAAATGAGATAATGAAAAAAGGAAGGGTTGAACATATAAAGAATGAACAGCAAATACCATCCAGGTTTAATGCTGCACGTTTCCTTGGTGGAGTAAACCATAAACTAAAAGGAAAATAAAAGAAAAGACAATAAGGATAGATAGAAGGATAAGAGTAAGAGCAATATGTATGGAAAAAAAATAAGAAAATAAACTTAAAAAATAAAAGATCAAAAGCACATAGATAGATTTGAAACCTAATCAATTAAACCAATATTTTGGGGGAGAAAACAAAACAAAACAAAGCAAAAAACAACTCCAGCAACAACCAAAAAAACTCTCTACCTGTGTGATGATAAGGTGGCTCATGTGACCGTTGTAGCATCCTATGCCAGTAATGATTAATCTGCAAAGATTAATCTGCAAAGGTTAATCAAAAGCTTAATCTGCAAAGAAAGCAACAAATACATTTAGGAAAAGGCAATGGACTTCTGTTTCTCTCACTCATGTTGTAAATTAGATGAAAATATTTCTCTCTGCTTTACAAAGATGACAGATAGTCTTCTGGAGAGCATATTCCAAGTAAGAAAGAGTGGACCACAGGGAAGCTAATTGAATATTTTGACTCAGAAACTGAGGTCAAGGGAATATGGAGGAACATATCAGAAGGAGGTATCAATACACAGTGTGACAAAAGACACAACAGTAAACACATTGAGGCAGCAGAGTATCAACAGACGGTGGATTTGGGGGTTTTATAGTAAATATTCTTGGAAAGAATTGTCAGGTAATCAACTGCTTGTTTTGCCAGAATTCTTGGAAGGTTATTCTAACAGGAAAAAAAAAAAGGATCATCAGTGCTATGCAGAAAGTTTTTCTGGGAGCTGTAAAACACCAAATAAATTATTTCTCTGCTGGAAACGAAGGAGAAACTTCATGTATCCATGCTGTATATGAGAAGCTACATTTGTTAAAAGACCTTCCAGTAACTGAACAAACAGACCATGACTTATACAATGGAAAACAAGTAAGTCCCTGATGTGACTAAAATGAAATATAAACAAAGTTAATGGACAAATCTGACATTGGTTTCCACTCTTTGCAGGTTTTACTGGGATAAAGTTAATTTTCTCCATAGTAGCCAGGAAGGGGCTATGTTTTGATTTGCTGGAAACAGTGTTGATGACATGGGGATGTTTTAGTTATTTTTGATCAGCACTTGCACAGCATCAAAGACTTTTTTGCCTCTCGCATCACCTCAGCAGCGAGTAGGCTGGGGGTGAACAAGGAGCTGGGAGGGGACACAGTTGGGGCAGCTGATCCCCAACTGACCAAAGAGATATTCCATACCATATGGCTCAGTATGTAAAGTCATGGGAAGAAAAAGGGGGGACATTCAGAGTGGTGGCATTTGTCTTCCCTAATCGCTGTTGTGCACGATGGAGCCCAGTTTTCCTGGGGATGGCTGAACACCTGCCTATCCTTGAGAAGTAGTGATTAAATTCCTTGTTTTCTTTTCTTTGCATGAATGACTTTTACTTTATGTATTAAACTGGTTTTGTCTCAATCTGTGAGTTATTTTCTTCCCCTTACCCACCTGTTTCTCTTTGCTATTGCATGGGGGAAGTGAGCGAGTGGCTGTGTGGGGCTTAGTTGATGGCTGGGGTTAAAGCATGACACATGCAGACTATGTACAAAACATCCTAGCTATGCATGAAAAGGTTGAACAACGGTCTGTAGTTCCTTTTGTTCTTATTTGTAACAAAGGAACCTTGTTAATTTTCAAAATTATAGAAAAAATAATCACATCTGAAAATTGCTGCAGAACTTCAATAGGAGTTTCAACAGTAAAGGAATAATATTGTTAGACCTATAGCCTGTGTATGAAACCACATACACATGTCATGTTTGTCATGGATTGTGCTTATACATTTGACACCACATTGCTTTTTCAGAAACTGCAGCTGGATGGAGTTGCTGAAAATGTTCTAAAAATTATACAAAATCTTTGTGGAAATTCTCATGAAAAAAACATGAGCAAAGTAAATTGGTTAAATTTGAGGATAGGTATAAAACAAGGTTGTCAATTCCACTGACCCTCTTTAACTGTTATGAAGAAATGTTAAAAACAGCCTAGAAACTAAAAAAGAAAAAAATGTTATTATTAGATGGAAAGAAAAGTCATCATTTCTTGATAGATGATGCTTGCCTGAGTGGACATTGCACAGAAATTTCAGCAAAAAACAGCAAAAGCATAATAATCAAGTCTAAAGGTTTGTGAAAGTACAAAAAAAAGAAAAAAAAAATCGCTCTTAAAGTGGTTGCAACTCACTGCAAAGATATGATGAAGTGTGCTGAGCTCCTTGAATCCAATGCTGAATGACACAATGACCAGAGATGCTAATAATTGTGAGAAATATAGTGCTCAGCTGTTGCTCTTGGGAAAATCTGCAACCATAACATCTTGTGCAGAAGAAAAGAAACCCTTTGTCTCTGGCATATTTTTACCAGTATAGAGATGTGAACAGTAAAAGACCAACTGTCAAGCAGTTTTCTGCCCTGGTGTATCATTGCTCTCAGACGTTATAAAATCTATATCATACTTTTACAGTTCATCACTCTCTCAAAGTCATTGTGGAATTGAGTGGTGCTTTATATACAGGTACTAAAAAACCCACTGCAGATAGTAATTTACGTCAACTATGTAAATTTTAGTCGAACAATTTAAATTTGAAAAGGAATCATGACTACAGAGATAATGTATTCAGTCTGCTTTTACTCATGTAGGAATACTATTTATGCTGTACCATATTTCCATATACTGTTTGATTTGTAAAGTTAAACATTTATGTCATTTATTGATATAATTATTCCATGTCTTTGGAGAATTAGTGAGCACTGATCAATAGTTTGGAGGTTAATCAGTACTTTACTACTTGACTCCAGTTAAATTTAGTTCAATTAAACAGAATTGATGCTAATTGCTGTCCTGATTGAGCAGTGGTTATTACCATATTACCATTCACTATCAGAAAGCTAAATCAGTTCCCCAAGAGACAACTCAGTAAAAGAGTTATAGTGACATAACATGCCCCAATTAAACACTCTATATTGTGATAACATATTTAAATAGAAATTTTCCTGCTGATACAAATTAGAAACTTGTGTTATTTTTAAGACTAGAGAGCATATATCCAAGACATAAATGAGTGAACACCAAAGTAAAGACAGAAAAATAAATAAATAAATTAGTCCTAAAGCAACTTTCCATTGCATCCATTGAATAAAAAGACTTTGTATTTTCAAGATTCGGTAGAATAATATACAAAGAAACATATTCTTACCTTGGGGGGAGAATTGAGAAATTTGCCTTTTCTGAAAGGACTTAAGCATTTGAAAATATGATTTTTGCAAAGTTTTTCACACACAGACTCTGTTCTTGTTCTTTTCTTCTCTTTCCCCATATTCTTTCTGTATGTTTAGGGCTTGAGGGTGGATGGAGGTGTAGGGATCAAACCTGTGAATGAAATTTGTGCTGCACTTTTAACTAAATGGGGTAACAATTCAATACTTCTTAATTCTACAACTATATATAATTTTAATTAAAAAATAAAACATAAAAAGCACAAAGAAGTGCCACAAAAAAGAAATATAATTGTGTCTCAATTGTATTTGCTGAATAATTTATTTCATTTTGTTGCTTTCTTCCCTCCACTCTCCTTTTTTGAAAGAAATCATAGCATCTGAAATAGCTAACAGTGACAAAGGAGCAACACTGTAGGTCCTCAAGCATTAAATAATTAATCCTTGTATGAGAGTCTCCTCCTTTAAGTTAGAAGAGTACATTTATTCAAAGTGTTTGTATTTGTCAGATCGTCTGGTGAATAGAGTTCTGCTTATCCAAATGTATATGGATAAAGTGAGATTCATTTCTCAGTTCAGCCCAAAGCCTACACATAAGAAGATAAAAATATTATTATTATTCCTATGATCTCTCTCTCAAAAGTTATTCTATCCTAGGAGACTTTCTCCTCCACTTTCCTTAGATCAAGACTTTTCATCTTTCAATATTTATGAAATGTGTGTTACATAAGAATACAGCACTGATACGTGTGGGACGGGAGGATGTTTGGTTTGGGGTTTTTTGTTGTTGGTTGTTTTTTTTTTAAAAAACTTATTTTAAATCTTTGTAACAAGCGCGGGTAGAGCCCTTCCCAAATTTTTGTTCGCAAAGCCAAGCCAGCCATTTTAAATCTTTCACATAAAAATTTATCTTTTGAAGTGACTGTTAATTAAGGTTCAAGTTAGACATAACTTACCAGGCAATAAGTTACAATAGAAGTTATTTGAGTTTACAAGTTGTAATTCTTATGGGCAGACAAAGAACGTGGATTTGTGCCCTTTGCCTGCCTTCTTCGCCATATGTTTACTTCAGAGTTAAAGAAATCATGAAACCCAATGAAATAAGAAATAAAACTGAATCCTAAAAGCTTCCCTCCATCCCTCCTTTCTTCCTAGGCTTAAGTTTACTCCCAGTTTTCCTAATTCCTAATGGTGCAACAGGATGGGAAATAGGGGTTGCGGTCAGTTCATCACATGTCTACCACTCCTTCCTCCTCAGTGGGAGGACTGCTCACATTCTTCCCCTGCTCCAGCATGGGATCCCTCCCACAGAAGATGGAAACAGGGATCTTGGTTTTGATTTGCTCAGGTGCTGTAGGTAAACATCTTTCAGGCTTTGCAATCCCAAAGGTGAGACAAAGAGAAGAACAGTAATAATTTGTTATTTCACTAAGAGTGCAAATGTGTTTTTTTTTTAATTCTGTAAATATTCAAACTACATTAAAATTAATTTTGTACAAATCCTTTGCAGTGTGACAGAACATGAAATGTAAGATGCAATCCCAAGAAAAGTCAATGTTTGGATTTATCTAGAAATGTTTTCTAATTTTATTCTCCATTTCCATTTTTATCCATCATGTTTAGTACACATTTTTGGTAAATTTCCAATGTTCATGCAGTATTTTGTTTTGACTTTTGATATATTTTACTTTCAGATTTTCAGAATTATCCTACTGGCTTATCCAGAGTAAAGAGACAAACACGTATTACAAATCAATCAAAATGTAGAGAGAATCCTTGCTAAGAGACGCCTCTGCTCATTTTGGAAATGATAATAAAGGTGGGCCAAGACTCAAAGCAGATATACCAGTTTGGAATCCCATTTCTTAGTCTCTCTGTTTAAGATACAGAACTTTGAAGCCCAGCTAATGAAGCTGAGGTCATTGTAGTGAAAATCTCAACTCTTCCATCAGAAAGAATCTAAAACAACAAAGAAAACAAAATAGACACGTCTTCCTCACTTGTGAACTTCTACTGGAAATCAAATTCACAATGAAACTTTCATTCACCTCCCTGACACCAGCTATTGTTTCCTGATAGACTTACAGAAGAGTAACTATGTGATGACAAATATACTCATCATGCTCCCCAGAGATGGGCCTAACTTAGATTTAGTCAAATAAACCAGACTCTCAGTAGAATAGACTGTCTTTCTCAACCATGAAGAGGTGACAATTGCTCTTGGGTTGCTGGTCGTCATTTTGACAGCAATGGCAAAATGCAGACCTACAGCCACCCTACCATACTGGGTTTAGATAAACTGACTGGCATCGACCTTTCCTGTCAGATTTTTTAGAATTTGCCTTGCATCTGAATAAAAGCCAGAAGATTATTGGCAGGACTTCCCTTTGTAAGAAAAATAATAAATATGTATATATATAAAAAGATTTGCAGTTATGTTTACACAGAGAGAGATGTCGAGTACTTAATTTAAGGAATGTATTCATGTCAAGAAATGAGCAACACAGGCGTGTTGGATAGGATAAGTAAATGCAAGCTCTCAAAAGATTTTCATAACTCATGCAAGCTTATAAGAAGCATTAGTACTTTTAGATGCTTAATTTCACCACAAGCAACCTTGGAACCTTTGGAGGTGCACAGAGCTCAAACTGTAGTCAGGCGTCTTCTTTGATGTTTAAGTCAATTAATTACTATAAACCTGCTGGAGCTTGATGGATTTATAAGAAAAATATGTGCTTTTAATGTTGTACTTACACCCTTGTGGAATTGTTCTTGTGAATAAGTCTTTTTATTGGCAAGATTTACTTTCTTGAGAGACTGATATGATTTGCTGGCTTCTGAAATGATTTTTCACTCCTACTGCCACCCATTTTGTCTATTTAGAGTCAGCCTAGCTTTTATAACTGGAAGTACTCATGGCTGATAAAACCATGTTAAGATAGTACTTTACAAAAAGTTGACTCAGAAAAATGAACAGAATAGGAGCAATTAGCATAAAGCTGTGTAATCTAAAGTTTTTTTGAATACTTGTTCTTTTGATACATTATTGTTCTTATATTGGAATCAGTATAAATACATTATTGTCGTTCATCATGTGAGCAATGAGGTGATAGGGAACACACATATTTGTATATGCATGTGTCTGAGCACTTAGCAAGGTATATAGAGTTATTGCACAACATTTTCTGGTTGTGGTTGCTGATTATGATGGTTCAAATGCATAATTATTTATTCTAATTTAATATAATGATTCACTTATTTACTGAGAAAATGTAACAAATATAGAAAAACTATCCAAAGATGGTGAACAAATAGATAAGACAGACTTCTTTGGTCCTCTTTGATGGTATATTGTCTTCCTCTGTTAGCCTTTAAGGGTTTTAAAATTCTTCAAGGGCTCCTCAGCAGTATTCCTATACAGATGAGAAATCCATATTGGCAGGAGATTGATTAAGGCATTCTTCTGTCTAGAGGTTATGAATAGGAAGAACTGCTGAGATAAATTGGAAGAGCTGATGGTGATGTTCTGATTTATGTGGGGACTGCAGTAGACTTCAGAGTCTCTAGTATCACAGAGTACAAGAATAAGGCTGCTCAGTATCTATTCTTCAGTTTCTATGTTAGCCTTTTTTTCCTGTCTTTATTTTTTTTTTTTTCATTTCCAGGACATTCTAAATCTGTGGATATAAATAAAAAAAATATCAGTGAAAAAAAAAAAAAGGGACATTTTGTTTTCTAGAATATATATTATTATTATATTCAAAGACATGGTTAGCTCCAGAAGTAATTAATTATAAATCCACTCATATGCATTAGGTGCATCTATATTTCGTATAGCAAAGGTTTTAATTTCTGGATAAAGTGATAGTCCACTGTGTTCTTGACTTGCATATTGGACGATGTTGTGCCTTCAAATGCATATTTAATTTCAAGAATGTCCCAAATCTATTAAGCATGTGCTTAACTTTAATCTAAGCTCTTCACGTGGTTATAGTTTGTTGCAATATTTATGAAGTTTCAGCAAATTCCTACTGAAATAAGTGAGTACCTCCAAAAATGTGCCTCCAAATACAAACTTTGAGCAAGAAAAAAAAATAAAAAAGCAGACAATTTAATCTAATTGCTCCTCAGATTGTGCCAGGCACATAGTTCACTTGTGAACAACAGCACCACAAGCCTTTGCACTGCTCAAAAAGCTGTAGGTTTACCATTTTGAGTAATATGCATTTTGGCGAGTCAGAGTACTTTGTCTGTGGCATCAGACCTTTTGAGGTAGCAGATGGGAACAGCAATTTTTGAGGTTTTTATCATTTCAGCTAACACTGTCTGACATAATTTTTTAAACTTGAAGACTATTTGGAAAAAAAGGGTATTGATGTGTCAGATTTTGGGAATAATCTGCCTTTAGTAATTTTGTGCTATTAAAGCAACACAAGTCTTTTGCTCTCTAACAGCTGTGCAATGAAGAAATCTCCTGTTCACATTTCTCCATCCTTTTGAGAAATCTGGGACAATTTTTGGAATCACTGCAGCATGCACTGAGGAACATCTGTCAGCTGAAGCGTCAGCAAAATCAGTTTAACTACTTGCACTGAAATTAAAGGGCCAGAAAAATAACACCCCAGCTTGAAAATATTAAAGGTATTAGTTAATACATTCTCAGGCTATGGTATTTTGAAGTTATATAGACTACTCCTCTGAAATATTTTAGACAGGTTTCAGAAAAAAAGAAATCATATGTGAAGTAAAGTACAGTACCTAGAAAACATATCTTTAAGGTGGACAAGTTTTTCATTCCTTCTATATATTGTATTTATTTTCATTTGCATAAAATAAACACTAGTACCAAATGATATTGTTACATTTTTGCAGATTTATTTTTTTCCTGAAGTAATTTCCACTCCAAAAATAGATTATCAGGTGCCAGGTGCTTCCTGAAGGCTGGGAGTAGCAAGGGGACCCTCAAGGCTGCAGAGGGGGCCCATCCCACTGCCCTGCACCAGCCTTGGCCATTGGACAGCTCCTTGGGAATAGGGATAGACCTGTTGTAAAAAGAAGCAAGAGTCCCATTTTCTGGTTGGAGGACAGTTAATTTTAATCTGATTTAATGTCCCAGACCACACCTATGGGTGGAGCAGATTCTAAAGCTGAATACAGATGGTCCAGGGCTCTAAACCTTAATCAGAGCATCTCTCACAAGACAGCTTCCGACTACCTCATATCATGAAAATACCATAGATCAGGAACTCCCTCAGCAACCAAAGGAAAGATTGCCATCTACAAATAGGTTTCCTCCACCATATTTTTGAAAAGACAAAGTTCATTCAAGTTCACAGAGATTATTAATCTATTGGAAAAATGTAACTATGTATAAGTACAAAGATATTCTAGTGTCTATACATTGAGATTTTTTAAGCTTTGACAGTTCAATGTCAACAGCATTTGTTATAAAAATTAATAGTACTTTAAGATTATCTAAAAAGATATGCTAGCTGACAATTTGAGATGGAAATTCAATGGTATTCCAGCAATCTTGGAGATTACTGTTACCCTTATAACTGAGCTGTTACAGGATTTATTAGTCAGTACAGAACTGACTAAGAGGTTAAGAGGTCATTACAAAAAGGAGGTTGACAGAGAACCATAAATGTTCATTCAGATTCATTAAAATGGCTTTGAAAACTTTAATTTAAAGGGTTTAATAATAAAAATGATAAAGTTTAAAAATCTCCATCCACTGAGAAGAGTGAAAGTAAGTTATGAGGTTGATAATATTTAATATGCTCAAGGTGGCCCAAAACATGAACACCACATACACTGAAACTTATAGTTTCATTAAAATTGTTGTATTAGAAAAATATCCCCATTGATTCAACAGCTCATTAATCCAGTTTCTGACAATTAGTGGAAACCACACTGGTGCAATTCAGTTGTGTATACATGCATATTGGAAATCAGGGCTGAAATGTTACTCAACCGAATGCCAAAATATACAAGTACCACACTATAGTGCTGTAAAAGCTCTGCTGATTCTGGATACGATTTGATGGGTCCTTACTTGTTCTTTTATTACTCTGAAAGCAAAGCAAGCAAAACCAGAGTGTAGATTATTCAGCTGAAATGAGAAGGGTGTGTATGCACATGAGTCCTAACATTTGTTAAGATCAAAATGTGGGATAGCTGGTGCTGACTAGTGACTTATGACAAGTGACTGTGGATATTGGATGTTTTAGTTATGTTTTATATTACATGCTGTGAAAGAGTGATTTTTTGTTCCCATACTCCTTATTTCTCTTTGCTCTTTGTTCCCTTCTACTTGCAACTTCGTAATCTGTTTCATGATACAACAGAATGTGTGTCTCAAATCACAAAGCATATTGATTTGGGATGGGATAGCAATATTGTTGGCAAGGTATGTTGCCCTTAATAATCACCAAGTGATCATTAAGCATCTCTGAAAAGAAAACACCTTTATATAGATCACTAAGTGTGGAAATAGGTGATTAAAATCAAAGAGATGGAGAAGTATAGTTGTTTTGGTTCTACTGCCTCTATATTTAAATATATGTATTTGACTAAAGATTGGCCTAAGATTTTTCCCTTTGTTGTCTACTCAGCCCTGGTGAGGTCACATCCGAAGTGCTGTGTCCAGTTTCGGGCTCCTCAGTGTAACAGAGACATTGGGCTCCTGGGGTGGGTCCAGTGGGTTCTCAGTGGTGCCAAGCAATAGGGCAAGAGGTAATGGACAGAAACTGGTGCATGGGAAGTTCCACATGAATATGAAGAAGAACTTCTTGACTGTGCAGGTGACAGTGCATTGGAACAGATTGCCCAAAGAGACTGTAGAGTCTCTCTCACTGGAGATAGTCAAGAAACATCTGGACACAGTCCTATGCAAAGTGCTCTAGGATGACCCTAGTTGAACAGGGAATTTGGACAATAAGGCCCACTGTGGTCCTTTCCAACCTTGCCCCATTCTGTTATTCTGTAATTCGGCATCCATGTGTATCAGTGCCAGGGTACAAACATCGCTCCTCTTAAGGCATCCCAGGCAGTCTGTGGCTGCCTGTGTTCTGTGGGATCTGTCCAAGATACAGAGTCATTTCAACCTATTAAAATGTACATTAGAGATAATTTAATCCTGCTCTTGAAGTAGGAAAAACACCAGTAAAAATGGTGTCATAGTCTAGTAGTCGAAGGCAAAACAAGACACAAAAAATGAAAGGGGAAGCAGAATAATATATTAATGTAACATAGTTTTTTGCATTTTTAAATGAGAGCTATTTGCCAATAACTATGGTAGATTTTTATTCCTCTGACACTTTTGAAATGAAATGGTGGTTGAATGCTTTGTTTATGCTGCCTAGTTTAGACATGAATTACTTTAGGTAATTCCTGAGCCTTGTGTTAGACAGGCAACTAGACAGACCAAGTGGGTCCTCTCCAGTACATCTCTCATTAGCCTATTTCTCTTCCTGAAAGGAGGAGCATCTTTGAACAGGCAAGAGCTTCTAGTGGAGAAAATTCTATAGAGGGCCAAAAACATCTGAGATACTTTCATCAATCGCAGGCTAAAGGGAAATGTTCTTGCCTGTTATTGTAGCCCAGATGAACTATTTGCTTGCCTGCAGATCTTGGATGCAGACAGACAAGAGCTTGCTTCTCCTTCAGGAAATGTAACCAAAGTGAAATTTGCTCTGAAAATTGTGCTTTCAGCTCAGCTGTATTAATAAACTTCACCTATAGGGAGGAAATATGAGTTGCACATCTGGCGGTATTACATGGTTTCCAGGCAAAATTTGGCTCTTTTCTACATCCTTAAAAGTTACATTATACATCTCTGAGAAGATTTAAATCCTAAATTATGAGAAGAATTAAGAGAAAAAAGACAGGTTTTTCACTGGTTATGCTTTCAGCACGTACTTACCTGTAAAAAGATTCACAAGATTAAATTAGCTCTAAGAACTGGCTAGCACAGAAATTATCTGTGCTATTCAAAAAACCACACTATAGCTTTATATCTGATGTATAACCCTGCATAGAGAAGGAAAATTCCAATTTCTTTTTCCCTCACAACTTGGAATAAAGCACAAATATCTCAAATTTCTGGGGGAAAAAGCATGTGCCTCCAGCACCCAAAACCCTAGCATATCTCACCAAGAAAGTCACATTCTTGAAGGCCCTGTTCCTAAGTAGTCCCTTGGGCAGTAAAACATTAATTCACAAGAGACTCTGAAACCATGCAGGATTTGCTATAAAGTTCTGCAAAACTGAACACGTCTGATTTATTGGACAAATGTTAGAAAGAAAAATGGTGCTTGCTTCTTTAAATGGCAAAAGACACCTAAAAAAGTTTATTGAAGTCAACAGAAAGACTTGAAAATATTGTCTATAAATGTTTGTAACATGCTTTTAGTATTTGTAAATTCCCTCTGTGGGTCTTTGTGTTTAACCATATCCAGGAGGCAAAATATTAAAATAGAAATAAATTATATGAAGATGTTCTTGTGTAATTTCCATTCAAATTACATGGAACTCTGATTGCCCCTGGAATTTGCATCTGGTGAGAAAAAAACACCCTCATTTATGATTTGAAGTCTGCAAGTCCAACAAATTGCAGAGTAATTCATTACAAAGCTAAATGTGGTCTTCAACTGAAAAGCTCTTATAATTTATTAAAGGAATCATTTTACCATCTATGTCAAGAGGATTTTATTCTCTTTCATTGTCTTTCATTCTACACTGATACATTCTATCCTCTTTCATTCTATACTGATGTTTTAGATGCAACGACTACAGCACACAGACTCAGTGGCTTTGTTCATCCTGGAATTCCTGTAGAACAGTCCTTTGCAGAGAAAATACGACACCTATTTCTTTCTTCTATTTTTTTTTTTTTCATGGGAGGATGGAGCTTGGATTTGGAGGCGAGGGATGAGGGGAGGGGTGAGGCTTGCTGTTAGGTGGTTATGTTTTTTCTCTCTTTCCCCCTGCTCCCATGGAGATTAGTAGCTTTATCCAGCATTGAATCACTGAACAAGAGTTGAACCTTACAGTCCATAATAATAAATAAATTTTTTAAAAAAATGTGCACCGAGGTAGTAAAAACTAGTTTGTCTATTTTGTGAAGCTTCATGCTATACCAGGAGCATAAGTAAATATAATTTTGTTGTCCTTATCTCCATATTACACACAAGTTGAGGGTTTGTCAATATTCTTCTAGGCTCTTTTGAACGTTTATCAGTCAGCATTGGCAGCTGTGTCAGGATGACTGCTCACTGAATACCAAATGCAGCAACACAAAGCTGTCATTCTTCAACCAGTTATTACTTTGAAACGATTATTTTACAGATAAGTTTTCAACATATATTTAAGTCAGACTTTCCACCATCTCTGAGTTCTAGGAGGATGTAAAATACTTTGATGCAAACTGTATCTGTAAGCAGTACATGTAATATTAATCCTTCTGTGTAAGTGGATCTTTGTCTTGAAAAGGCATTTGATTATTCCCTAATATATCAAGATCTTACATATATTACTGTTTATAGTAATGCCTATAATTAATAAACTTTAAATATTTTTGATGGAAACTCATGCAGAATGTAATGACATTCTTGGATTAATATATGTTTCTTTACATATTTACCAAAAAATCCAATTTGGCTTTTATTAAACAGAAAACTTGCAACACACTGAATGCATAGAAGGTCAAGGTTAGAGGTGAATAATTTCTCCAGGACTTGGAAATGCTTACTTCACAATAATGTAGGAGCTGAATGAGGGTACAGCAGGAAGAAAAATGCTTACTCTACAGAATTACAGATGTGCATTTGGAATAGAACTGTTTCCATACCATTATACATTTTTGCTTCTGAAGTGGTGTTTGTTTCTGTGAATTCTCCACTGCTGAGAGGGTGACTAAATATAACTCAGGAGCTTGAGATAAACTATGTTTGCTTTAAAGAAAACTCTGATCATATTAAAAGGTTTTCTAATCATCCCGCAGCACATAAATATAATGATGGTATGCAGTGCAGAAATTATCTGCCTTTTAAAAAAATTGAGTGTTTTTGTTGATTACAAGATACACTCTTATAGCATGTCTTGAAGGTGCAATTTCATCAGCCAGATAAAAAGATTAATTAATTAATTGATTACATTAATTTGGGAAGATGCTCGAAATGTTTCTAACATACTTTAATTTTCTTTTTCTTCATTCATTCTTTATATGATGTACTTTAATGGTAATGACTGAGACAATCCAATTCCTTTTCTCTTAAAAGGGATCTGTATATAAAAAAAAAATAATTGTTGTTTTGTTGTCTGAGAAAATAAATTACTAAAGGTTTCTAGGCAGTGAGAGAAACTCATCTTTTAAGACATATAGAAGAAGCATATGGGATAAAATATTCTATACAGCTAATGGTATTCTTCTAAGGGTACCTTGTAAAATATTTATCTAATTTAGCAAATCATAGTCATAATTTTTCTTTTTTTTTTTTGGTTCATATCTCAAAACTGTTTCTGTAGTTTTTTTCATCAGTATTGCTTTTCCTGCATTCTTTAGTATCATTACTATTTTGCTTGGTTTCAGCTGTTATTGTTGCTGTTTCTTAGTTAGGCAAAGGCTACCCTTACACTGATTTTTCATGAGTCTTCATGATGCTGGAACTCTATCAATTGAATACAGGAAGAAAGAAAACATAAAGGAATGAATATACCTTTAAAGAAGATTCACTAACAATGTGAATAAATAGGTCTGCAAATAACTTTATAGCATTTACTCAATTCTAGTCTTGTTTAATTACACCTTTAAATCTGTAAGCTTAAGTCTGTTGCTTCACTTACTTGGGCTTTTTCTTTTTAATCCAGCTTGTATATTATTGGTTGTTTTCAGATGTCTGTTGTTAAAATGGCAGAAGTTTAATTATTTCTTGATTTGCATGTAAAAACAACATCATTAATGACATTACAAAAAAGAAAACATCCTCACTCTTTAAACAAAGGTTTTGTAGCCCAGTCTCTAAAAAAGTAATCCTGCATCTGCTTTGTTTTATCCTGTTTAGAATCTTTGTGGTTCCTGACTGATGTGCCATTGCACACAGTAGCAATTAAGAGGAAAACCAGGGCTGATGGAAACCACTGATTTTTGGATCAAAAACAATGAATTCCTCCAACTGTGATCATATTTTGTGTTGTTACAGTTATTCAGGAATCAGTTGAGTCATTTATGTAAATGTCTGTGTATCTCCAAGACTTTAAAGGATCTTTGAATAGGTAATTAATTGTGGTAAACTTCTTATTTAAAATGGATTATTCATTATTTTCTGACTTAGTCCTTTTATCATCATAGGACGTAGGAGTCGTAGTCATGAACCAGCACTTTTGTTAGATAAGCAGACTGTTAGAACTGCACATAGACCTTATCTGAAGCCAGCACAGTCTAAATGTAAGCTGAAGGGACACAAGCAGAATATAAATCTTATTAGGAAGCTTCACTGACAAATCATCAGGACTGTTATTTTCAAGCTTTTTATTAGAATTTGCATTGAGGGAAAGAATTTTGAGAGATGAAGAGTAGTTAGTCCTTCTACTTCTCAAGACATGGTGAGAAATAGTGTCTCTAAGTACTTGAAATTTAACACATGAGCAATAGAGGCATAAGCAGAAGTGGGAGCCAGTAATGAGTGAAAAGTGATAATACATAGGGAGGGACATAGCTGCGAAGGTCTTTGAAAGTGAGGAAAGAAGCTTATGCTTGATTCATTGGAAAGGGACAAGTAGCAAAAAGAGAGTGAGTGGTACCAAAGCTTAGAAAATGTTCTTCAGAACAATATTAAGAGTGGGATGAATCTGTACTTATCATCAGACAACGGAGGTGACAAAAGTCTGAATGTTACCTGCATCTGAATTTCCAAGTCTTTAGGGAGACCTGGCTCTTAAGGAGAAAAGGAATATCTAAATTACATCTCCTGCAAGGCAATGAAGGGAGGGAATATAAAGGCTTGGGGGAAATATCTCTTGGAGGTAGGCATGAAGATTTTTTTTTTCTGGTTCTTTGTTATTTTATTTTCACTGATCCAGAACAGTTTATCTGCAGTTAATTCTGCAATAAAGAGGTTCAATTTGGAGTTTTCTTTACACAGAGTTGTTTTCATGAGCCAAATGACATTTTAATGGACAAGGTCATTAAATTAAATAAAGTTTGACTAAACAGAAAGTACATTTTCATTCCAATGAAAAATCTTTAACTACCTTTAAGTGAATATTTTTTGTAAGCAATTGAATATCTGGCAGAGATTATCCAAAAATGTTTTTGAATGATGAGACATTTTGCATGCAAACAAGATGGGGTCAAGAATAAATTGGTAATCAAAAAGAGGCTGTATTTGCATACTGTTAGTAATGACTAAGTCATCAATATTTAAGAAAATATTCCTCAATCTGATTTTTGTTTGTTTCTGAGTACTGCACAAAATGTCAGAAAAAAAATACTTTGAAGAATGTTAAAATTCTAATTTGGGTCTGTGTTGTCGTTACTGGTTTTTTTTTCCTTTCAGCACATTATGCTAACTGTAACCTGGACTAAATAGAACAAATGCACAAATAAAATTCTGTAAGTAAAATATCTCTGTATTATTTCTGCCTTTGTGCACTATCAAGGACCATCATTAGAGAGAGTATCTGTAAACCTTCTTTTAAGTGACCTTGGGTTGCTTTAAAAAATCTAGTTAAGATTTTGCAATAATAATAAACATAGACTAATAAATTCTGTAAATAACTTTGAGAAAGCAAGAAAGAATCTGAAGAAATTGGTAATGATCTTCCTCTTCATTAAAGCTTGGAATCACAAAATTTAGTTAGTCACTAGAATTTGCCACGAAGTATTGGTAACTACCACCTTTACAGTCCTAGTGTGTGACGCACTGCACTTGGCTGGAAATATTTATGATTCTGGGGCTCATCTTTCATTGAGACATATAATCATTTAGATTGGAAAAGACCCTTAAGATCATCAAGTCCAACCACTAACCCAGTGCCACTAAGTCCACCACTATACCATGCCTCTAAACACACATTTACATGTCTTAAATACCTCCAGGGATGGTGACTCGACTACTTCCCTGGGCAGCCTGTTCCAAAGCTCGACAACCCTTTCAGTGAAGATTTTTTTTTCCGTTACTACCCAATCTATCCTCCTCTGGTATGACATGAGATTATTTCCTCTCATCCTATCACTTGTTATCTGGGAGAAGAGAATGACCCCACCTCTCTACAACCTCCTTTCAGGTAACTGTAGAGAGCAATAATGTTCCCCCAAGTCTCATTTTCTTCGGGCTAAACACTTCCAGTTTCCTCAGCTGTTCCCCCTAATATTCATGTTCAAGACCCTTCTCCAGCTACTTTTCTCTGGACATACTCCAGCACCTTAATATCTTTCTTGTAGTGAGGGGCCCAAAACTTATTACAGGATTTTCGAGGTGTGGCCTCATCTGTGCTGCGTACAGAGTGACAAACACTGTGCTGATCCTGTGGCTACACTATTTCTGATACAGACCAGGATGTCATTGGCCTTCTTGGCACCTGGGCATACTGCTGGCTCATGTTCAACTTGCTCTTGTCCAGCACACCCAGGGCCTTTTCCTCTTGGCAGCTCTACAGCCACTCTGCCCCAAGTCTGTAGCATTGCCTGGGGTTTATTGTGACCGAAGTGCAGGACATGGCACTTCAGCTTGAATCCCACACAACTGGCCTCAGCCCAACCGTTCAGCCTGTCCAGATCTCTCTGTAGTGCCTTCCTGCCTTGCAGCAAATCAACATTCCCACCCAACACAGTATTGTCTGTGAACTGACTGAGGGTACCCTCAATCCCTTCATCCATATCATTGATAAAGGCATTAAACAGAACTGGCCCAATACTGAGCCCCAGGGCACACCACTTGTGAACAGATGCCAGTTCACAAGTTCATAACAGAACAGACTGAATTCTGTTCACCTCAACTTTTTGGGCCTGGACATTCAGAAAGGTTTTTATCCAGCAAAGAGCTTTCCCCTATGAGTTATGAGCAGCCATTTTCTCCAGAAGAATGCTGTAGGAAACAGTGTCAAAGGCTTCACTAAAGTCTTCACAAGTGACATCCACCGCCTTTTCCCCTTATATCTAACAACACTTCCTGATGTACCATTGCAACTTCTGTATGGTTTAATTGACTTCCATATTTACTATAAATTCAAAAAGCGTGGGGGTTTATGTTTTTCAGAGTGTTGCCACTGTTTTGCATATACTTACTTCCTTCTTCATTAGTATCTGTTACTTTTCTCTTTTTTGAGATGCATTTTTCAAGGATGATTGTTGTGTTCTTTGTCTTTGGTGTCTCTGGATATTTGAACTCCACTGCTATAACAAGTGATAGACTTCATAAAACAATTTGCCCACTGTTTATTTCCTAATACTACTTTTCGTGGAGATGATTTGAAACATGTTGGTCGTTTCAATTCTCTGAAATTTTTCTAAAGACCAGATTCAGAACTTGAGGTACTGCAGAGAAAAATAAACCATGCCAGCACCGTACCACTGATGAATTAATGGAAAGATCCTGCTCTGTCCCTTTCATACCTATTTTCTCTTTTAAAATATGCTGTAAGAGACTGAGATCTGAAGCGGGTGGTACAAGTATAGGTTAGTGGGTTACAGCCTTTAATTACCTGTGATATCCTGGAGGACTAATGACAATCTACCACACAGATGCCTGCAGAGATCATTATTTTCCCTTTTCAAAGACTAATTATCTCTATCATGATGAAATATCTCATCTAGCATACAGAAATTACTACTTCAGTTTAAAAATTAAAAATCATGCAACAAAGATGTTCTGCTTTTTTCTCAGTCACAATTTTATTATGTTTCTCTAAGATTGATTGTTTTGCACAAAGATTGGATTAACATATGTGAAAATACTAACTGGAATATGTTCATGAAGGGCTTTCACTAGGGCCCCTTCATCTCAATTACACGAGACACTGGTGCATGGGTTCTTTCATATCACTGGTTGCTAAATGAAGTAGGTGAAGCCTTAGGCAACACAGTACCACAGAATTACCTAATGTGACTATATCCTAAAGCAATGCATGCCCTGCTGCATCTTTTGACTAAATTGTCTCATGAATATACAAAATGTGGTTAAATTGTGGTGAATGCAAAATTATTTACAATTCAAATGCCATCACCCAAATACACATTAAAATTAATGACTTTTGGATAAATGCTAATGAATAGGAAATAATTTTGCTTTAAAAATAATAATCATACATCAATAATTGATGTATTTTTCTTTTGAAAATAAGTAACTTCATTTCCAGTTAGAATAGAAAGAATGCCTCACTAGTTAGTTTTGTACTAAGTGGTCTTTTATCAGAGCTTATATTTATGCCTATAAATAATTTCATGTTGCTTTTCTGCTTGTCAGCATGACCTTAGTCAGAACTATTTTATGCAGAATTAGGTTTTGCACATACAGATCAATACCTTGGCACAAAGGTATGACACATGATTAGAATGGGCATGCTAACTGCCAAAAATTCATAATACAAGTATTGACCAAAAAGGGAAAAGTAGACCTCTTTCATCATGTTTATTTGTGTTTATTCTTGGGGTGAGGATGGATGAAGCTAAAAATTATGGAAAAAAAGACATGAAATCATGAATTTTCTGAAGTTATCACTTTAAAATGCACGCTTACACTCAACACTGGAATAGCACAAGCCATTTACCATATGTGATTCTGCTTTTCATATATCAGTTTTTTCTACATGTGGTTTTGTGATGGCTAAAATGACAAATCACTGGTACCAACTGTGAAAAACGGTTAATTTCCATATCAAGTCAGACAATTTAACATGTAAAAGTCCATAGAACAGGGACTTCTGTAAAATACCCTAGGTAGAAAAGAAATTACTGAAAAAGTCAATGTAGTTATATAGACATGTTCATAAATATCTTAGAATCACTGAGAAGCATAAAAAGAGTCCTTTTTTAGGAAATACACCATGTTCTGCTTTAAAAATTCCAGTTAATGATGGATTAAGTACATTCCTTGAATCACTCAGGTAAAAAATCCAAGAACCGGACTTAAGTGAAGTAAGAGGATCCTCCATTTCACTTGTCATTAACACTGAACTTTAATTTTGGCTTTACTTTAGTGGCAACTGAAAAAAGGTCAGATTTTTGTAGGTAATGTACTCCGTAAAAATCTCATTATTTCATAATGGTTTGGTCTTTTTAGAGAGACCAGAAATGGCAAAAAGATTCATTTCCATTTAAACATTGATGGAAATCAGCCTGTGCTCTTGCTCTGTTTTGTCTCCCCTGGGGCTCCCTGCCTGGCTAGGCTGCTGCTTCCCAGGGCCAGTGGCTGCTAGGGGAAGGCAGCTCACGTCCAAACTGTCTTCTGAAACAGTTACATGGAATCAGGCACCTGGGAACAAACTGTAAATTTCTGTTCCTCCTACAGCAAATTGTTCAGAAATCCCCTTTTTTTTTTTTAAATCCCATATTTGTGTTGCCTTAGTCCAGTGTTATTAGGCCACACTGCCCATCTATGCTTCTGCTATGAGTTTGGGAAGACTGTCATGTATATCAAGACTTCCTTACCATGTATATCAATTCTTTTTAAAAAAAATCAATTCTACCTTAACTGTAATAAAAAATAATAAACCATAAACAACATTGACTGTATACGTCAAAAGTGAATTTCCTCAGGGCACCTGAAAGCAAGTGACACTTTACATTAATTTCTGATTATTGTAAAGTGTCCTGCTCCCTATCTGTCACAGACTTTTGATGTTCATGCTCTTGCTATGGTTATAGGAGTTACTCTCAGCCTAACAAATTTACCTTGGTGACTTTAGTCCACTTGTTAGGGTTGAAGGAAAGACCATTTATCTCACAGGAGTGAGTAGAAATATACCTTCTACCAAGTACCTTTCCTAATATGAAAATATTTCTGATTCAAGTTTTGTTAGTTCAATATAAAAAAGCAAACAATGAAGGTCAAATAATGAAGGAATAATAGCTTACGAAACCACTATCCTCCATCTCCAGATTTTTTCTTCAGCTGGATACACCAGAGTGGCCTTGAACTGTGACTATACCCAAGACTTAGAGAAAACAGACTGGCACTAAAATTCATTGAAATTAACTATAAAGCATTACTAATTCATATTTTGCCACGGTATCTTCATAGCCTGTTCACTTTGTCCAGAGGAAAAAGAATGTTTGTGCATTTGTGTTGTTTTATTTTCCTTCTACACCTGCGTCAACTAGAATCTAAGGCTGACCTCCTGAAGTATGTTTCATAGTGTAAAGTCAGGATCATTTTAACAGATTTGTGATCATCTCAATGTTAAAGAATATAAAGAATCTCTTAATCCTATAAACCACTTTCAGACCTAACGTTACAACGCATAGATGAGGCCCAGTGAGGATACATTTCACACTTTATCTTCAGAGGGTCCAAGAGAGATACATATAAAAATAAAAACAATTCATCCAAACCAACCCCCATTTTCCCTGGGGGAAAAAAAAAGCCACCCCCTACCCCCCAAAAAAAAATTGAAAGCCCACTGTGGAAAAAAACCAACAACAACAAAAACCAAAGTCACAGTTTTCAAATAAACACCTTCGTCTTTCTTTCTTGTTAAAATTTAAGTACTTGCATTCTCTTAAAGAGAACATCACTTTTTGTAATTCACTAAGTTTGAGCAGTGAAAATAAAAATATAGTCTTTATACAGTAAGTGTATAGATTTACAGTATAAATAATTCTATGTAGTCATTTTCAAATCTTTTGAATGTGTTTGCAGAGTGGTGTAGAATTTTGGTCATGAATGAGGCAGGGCAACATTCAAAACCAAAAAATTCCGTTCATATTAAAATTAAAGTAGCAAAAAATTTTCTGCTTATGACCTTGGTAAGCCTTGAAAATGTTGGGGTTTCCAACAGTTCCTATGAAAAATGTGTGCATGATAAAAACATTTTTTAAGGAAATAAATAAAAGCAAAGCATTTAAATTGTTTATTTAGAGGCAGAAAGAAACTCTCCCATCTCACTTTTTCACAGAAAGAAAAGGTGTCTGATTAAATTTTGTATTTCATGCACCGGAAAGGATGCTTTCAGTAATCCAAATCTTTGATCAGCTAGAAGCTGACTGGAGACCATGTAGTCCTTGGAGACAGAAATAAATGAAATGTGTCCAAACAACTGAAAACCAACTTAGTCACTTAGGGAAGTGATAAACCAGGTTTTGAATTTGATTTTGCTCATGATAAAAGTGCTCTAGTAATCTTTAAAAAAAATTGCAGGACATAGAGAAAACTCAAGCACTCAGTAGGTCATATCAAAAAGCAACAGGCATAACAGATTGTGAGGCTGAATGATTATGTTACTCAGAAAATGTGCTGTAGTCAGACTTCTGTGATATAATAAATTGATATGTAAGTGGTTACTTTCTAATGCTAATTTCTCTGATCTTAAGTCAGTTTTATATACAAAATGTGAACTGTGAGTGTTGCGCTCCCGTTGTTAGGTTTCTCTTTGCAGTTCATGTCTATATTTTGTTACTTTTAGAGTGGAAATATGTTCAATTTCATACTAAATGAATATAAAGTAGTTCCATCAATGTGTGAGAGTGTGAATCAGGACACTACTGAGAATAAATAAGGGAATAAAATAAGGAGGCATTTTGGCTATTTTTTATGGTGAAAAAATGTAAAGATGATGGAATAAACACAGATTCTTTGTGATGTTTGGTTTGTTTGTTTGTTTTTTCCTTTTCTTGATAGTCCTAACATAGCACAGTGTGTGTTCCTTCAAAACACTGGAACAAAAGAGCATCAAGAACTTGTGCCATTATATTTTTGAACAGCATTTTGTCCAAATGTTGTCTGACGAAATAATGTATGTACTAGTAAAATCTTAAGGCACCAGTGTAGGGCTTTATGTGAGTAAATTTATGTGTTCTACTCAAGTTAACAATACAGCTCCTTCAGTCTTGGAAACAAAGATGTCTCCTGATGTTAGTATAGTGACTACCAGAGCTTGATCTGTAGGTTTGCAAGTTTTCAAGATGACCAGAAAGGGCAGGGCACTGTCAGCATAGTTTACAGCTGTTGTTAGGAGGAGAATAAGAATTGCAGAGATAACACTGGTTAAGTGTTAAAACCAGAACTGCTCATTTAGCCATCATTATGCTAATTTGAAATTAGATGAAATCAGTAAAACTCAATGCACTATAGAGAGTCTATTCTTGGTCTCCTGACCTTGTAAATAATATTCAAGGACCTGGATGCACCTGCAATTTTGACAGGGTTCGACTAGAAATCATATTTGGCTATGTCCTGCTCTCAACTTCGGAAACGTGTACAGAAATTTTACTTTATTGCGCTACAGCAAATAACTTGATGGAATATCTGGGGTGGTTTTAGTTGCTTGCTTTTCCTCTTTAAAACTTTACTCCTACTATGGACTACTCTTTTCATTCCAGGGTAAGCGTTCAATACTCTGCATTACTTTTGGTGTGTTTATCATCAGAACCCTGAGGACAAAAGGATGCAGGGGAGTATGCAGTGATATAAACAGAGATCAACATGAAGCTTTAACTCAGTGTCTGACCTAATAAACCCTCATGAGAGTCAGTGCTAACTAGCATTATGTCATGCCAAAGTGAAAAGACTCTGCAACTTTAAACCTCACATTATTCCCTGTGCAAGTTTCCTGAGGCAGCATCGAGAAGTGTGGTGCAAATGCCACCCGAAGACTTAGACAATGCTTACCCTTGCATCCTTAAATGTTTGTCTGGAGGGGCATAGAGGAGTGAAATATAATAAAAAATGGACACTGAACAGGTTTGAGGAAAGTATTTTCATTTATATGTGTCGAAAATAACTATATTTACCTTCACTAGCCCAGTTTTCATCTCCTCCTACATATTTACATTTTGGAGGTACTTTGAGACATGTAGAGGTTAAAATATTTTTAACCCCCAGCTGTGACTCTCCTACCATATTCAAAGAATGTTTTATACAAACTTGTCTATTGGATAACCTCAAAAAGGAAGAGCATCATATCCTCTTTACAGAGATGGAAGTATCTCAAGCACAGATGAGCAGAATTACCTCAAAAGTTTAGATGACCTCTCAACATCCATGTTAGATAGTGGGGAATAGACTACAACTCCAGTCTTCTGACTCATAAACCATTACATTCCAAAGTATTTCTCTGTTCTCTTCTTACTGATTCTCTGAATTGGAGCTTTAAATTAGTACAAAGCTTTTAATTTTTGTAATTTTCCCCAATTATAGTGCAAAGATTTGTCAAGCATCCTAACATGTCTTCCACTGAAAGGGTTCATAACAGTAGTTTTACATTCATAATCTGAAAGTTTAAAAGTAATTCTTCATGGTAAATCAGCAACCAGGGATGATAAATATATAAAAGAATGAGGTACATGAGGTACATGTTTTGTCAGTAATAGAAACAAGCAAGTATGAGTTGTCGCAATACTATTGACACTTGGGTAAATAATGCCTTGGGAACAATCCCTTAGGGATCAGTCAAAGATGTGCCCCATATGATCAAATGAAGCACTAATAATGAGCTTCAGTCATGGTATGCAGCCTAATGAAGAACAAAAATAGGAAATGTAGCTGATACGAGAATTTTTGTGCTTAAGTCCTCTACATTAAAGTGAGAAGCAAAAAGAATATACACTAAGGACTAGATTCATTAGAAGGACTCAAGTATTTCCAAGAAAAGGTACTTTGCTGCAGAGTGACTGGAAGAGAAGTCTTTTCTTTTGGCTAGGAGAGAACCCCGCACTCTGAGTGAAGGGAAATGAAAAATTACATGAGTTAGACACTTCCAGTTTCCTTTAGGCATTGAATGTTTCCCAGTTGTTATTGAGTGTGCTGGTGTCTGTGAATGTTGTTCTTTAGCAGTTATCCCTTACAATGGCATTATTCTGCATCTAGAAACATATCCATTTCTAAATAAAATAGCTGAAGAAGAAGAAAAGCGACACCTAATAAAAGGAACTTTGTCATATGTAGGCATAGACTCAGAAAGGGATAAAGAAATATAATCTGGAGAAAGATAATACTTAAAAAATACATATGGCATGTAGTATGCAAAAAATAGAGCTACTAGAGTGAAAAATGACAGGATGAAGTCAAGATTTAGAGAATTCCTGAAATTTTGCTGAAAAAAGTACAGGCTAACAGTGAGGAGAAACCTGAGCTAGAGGGAAGACTTTCTGTATTGGAAAAGATGAAAATATTACAAATTAATTATGTACACCATGTTTTTTAAGAACTTGGTGATAAAGAGCAATAGTGAGAAAAAATTATGAGAGAGCCTGAGATCAAAGGGTAAGTTTTTATGAGGAGAGAGAGAACATTTAGGTGACATGACACTAGGTCACATGTGATGTGTGAAACTGTATCTATAGTCTCATGACACATACATATAGCAGACCTAAATCAACAAAACAGCCTTCTGTCTGGGACTTAATTTGTGATCAGCTTTGCTTTGTCTGAAGTGACCATATTTGAATAGAAAATCACTTTCGTCATTAGAGAATCATTTCTGTGAATCATTTCTGTTTATCATGTTATCTCTACTACTGTTCTTTTGGGTTTTAGTCCACCAGGAGAATGGGAAGAATACAAACAAACAAAAAATGGGGAAAGTTAAAATCTGTGTAAGTAACACAGTGCCGTCATGTCAGTAGATATAAACACACAGTCATAACTATGTACAGAATAGTACATAGCTCAATATTATGTAAATAAATCTGGATATGCACAGAAAGTCGGGCATGGTTTGTTTTTCGAGAGGCTGATGAACTCTTGATGGAATAAAGTGCAGCTGAGAATTGTAAGGACCTGTGCAACTGCTGAAAGCAAGAAAGTAATCAAGACTGTGGGCATAGAGTGAACATTTGTCAAACTGACAGTACTGGAAACTGGCATAACCTCTGTACTCAAGCAACAAATATGGTGTGAAGACCAGCAGTATAAACTTCCCCATAATTACATCCCGACGAAATGGAAAGTAAAGTGAATGGAAGAAGAGATTGACTCTAAACCCATTCCCTTTTTTTTTTTTTTTAATAATACAAGCAAACATTTATCTAACTAGTAGATCTCACAGTTCAGAAATGTTCAAACTGGAAAACAGACTTACAATACACTTTAATTTCATAGAGGTTCTAACAATTATAATAATGTGTTTAGTGTTTGTTGATTTCAGCCACATTTGAACTACTGACCCAGATAGAAGAAGATTAATTTACAACTGAACTTTTTCAAACAGTGTAGAACACAGAGATCTAATTGATTGTATTTTTCATAACTAAAACGAAACAACAGTGCTGACATTTAATTAGCTCAATGAAATTATTTTGTATTTTCTGAACTACCAGTCATTTTCTGAAGGTTTGTCCTAGCAGTAAAGCCATATTTCAAATTTAGCCAGTAGGGATTTAATTTTTTTTCCTCCTTAGACCCTCCTATTATTATTATAAGGATAAAAATATACAGAGATAAGGGATAGGAAAGAGCATTCTTGTGTAATAATTTATTTATTACTAAAGTTATTTCATTATCAATTAATTATAAAATAATAAACATAAAAGAGACATTCCAAAGAAGTTTTTCAAAGAGTTACCATTAAAAAATTAGAAAATGCAAAAAATACTACAACTATGCTACCATTCATAATCAGCAGAGTATGCTTATTTTTTTAAGTTACTTAAAATACTGGGTCTCAATTGATTCTTACTTCAACTCTGTTTTGTCATATGCTGTGTTTGTATTTTTGAGTACGTCACAACTGTATCATACTGTTCCCAACTCTAAAATGGTGGCTCTAGAACTACTAAAATAGTAGTTCTTTATCTCAGAGTCATAGCAATTCTTCATCTATTAATATTTTATTTAGTATTTCAGCTGGAAGGTGCTAACTGGGACAATTAACAACAAAAATTATGTCACTACAGTTATGGCAGAGGAAATCTGGGACCTTAGACCACAGACCTACATCAACCTTGTTCTTGTCCATTCTTTTAATTAAAGAAATGAGACATCTGCGTCTCATCTGATATCTCTACCATGGACATCTGCTGAGGGTTACACAAGCATTTTTCCTGTGAAAATCTCTTCCACAACTTCATGCACTGCACTATGATGGTTGTCACTGTGCATCACACTCTTTCTTACATTGTACCATCATTTTGCTTCAGCAACCGGTATTTGTTGAAATCTGTGTCCCAAGGCCAATTGCACTGCTGATCAAAATCAAAAGGGCCACTTGGTTCTGAGGATCAAATCAGACTAGTTCAAGCTCTTTCCTTTTCAACGGGAGAAGTAGATTATAAATACTTAAACAATATTTTTTATACTAGAATAGTCTCCCCAAGGAGACTAGCTGGGCCACACTCATATGACCCAGAATCAATTGTCAAAACTAGTGGAAGCCATGTAGGCACACATAGCACTGAGATTTTAAGTCTGGACAAAAGAAAAGTTTGGGTTTTCTCCTCCCTTTTCCCATTAATAAAAAAAAAATCAAAAATAAACAAACAAAAATTTAAAAAATCAACCAATCAAACAAAAAACCCACAACCTCAACACAGGGAGGAGAGATGCATGATGTACCTGCTCCCTAAAAGGTGGAAGCTGTGTTGCCCCCTTCGGCTTTTCTGATGGACCTCTTCCCATTTCAGTCCTAAAAAACTTACAGAAAATTAGATTCAGCATAGACATTTTAAATATAATTTGTAAAAAAATCAGCATTCACTAGAAATATAGGCTGAAAAAGCAAAAAACTTTTTTCTTCTGCACATCCTTCTATTCCTGCTGAGCTTAGCAGGTTTTGTTCACCCAGTGAATGCCAGAACATGACCCAGATTCATAACTTTTTCCAAAATTTGCAGACATTTCAGACATTTCCCATGTAAAAGACATTGCTAAAAAATGTAGAGTTTGGCTGAATCTAACTGTTCTGTATGAGAGTAAAGCCTCTAAGTCCAACAGAGGTTTTAGAGCATTCAGGAAATTGTGATGGATTTAGGTCTGAATTTTTAAATGAGAAGAGAGGATCTCACTCTGTACAACTACTGCAATAAATGGAGCACAACTGCAAAGCCCAAATTGTGAACTGCTTTATCCTAAACAGGTAACAAATGCAGAAGGAGTGTGAACAATGGGAAGAATTGACCTGCCTTGTATAATTAAAAAAATAAAAATAAAAAGAAATGGTTGAGTGAAACAAATAACATTCCTGAGAAACAGGAAATGGACTAAGAAATCTAGGATATAACACAGAAAACAGTTGTGGTGAAAATATAATCACTGTTTCCAAAAGAATAATCACAAGAGAGCAATAAACCTCTTTAATCCCCCACTAATTTTCACAGATCTATGTTCCCTATGGAAAACAGAGATATAAAGCCTGCTAACATTAAGCATATAAAAAACATCAAAAGCATAAAAGGTCACACAAAGTTCCAGAAGATGCTTGAAGCTTTACCTTCATGTTAGTAGGAGAAAAAAATCAGCTTAATTCTTTCATGGTAGTGATTTAGAAAGAAGCTTTTAAAACTAGGCCCCAAAAAATAAAGATGATATTCAAGGCAGGATGTCATTTTCAAAATCAAATTTGAACAGAATTACTTAATTAAAAGAGACAAATTAAAAATAGGAAATAGTACAGATGGTGCCTTGGAAAAAAAAAAAAGAAAAAAAAAAGAGGAGTGGGATGTAGAACATCAGTAAAGGTTGAAAAAAAAAAGAAGAAAAATGAAAAAGTTCTCAGTAAATGTTGGCATCAAACAAGAAAAAAAAGTAGTGATTTGGAAAATAATTTCTTAAAGACATGTGGTCTATAATTTTAGCAGTAGAAATTCCATTAAGTATAGACAGAAAGAAAGAAAAAGCTGGTTACCAAATATTTGCTTTGAAGTGTGGGTCTATGACAAAGGTACTGTAGTGGATGAAAGCCAGCAATATTCAAGGCTTAATAATTCCGCATTTCTCTCCAAGGTACTCTCTAAAGTTGTATCAATCAAAACAAAAATGCATTTAGAAATAAGGTACATATGCAGAGCAAAAGACCATGAAAGCAGTCTGAATATAGAAAAGCTGGAAAAACTCCTGTCCAATTCACTTGAACAGAAGCTCTCATTAAATGTTTGCCAAATGTGTGCAACTAAGCTTATGGGCAGTGCAAGATGACAATATGTAGTCTTGGTTGTTTTTCATTTTATTTTTCCTGAAGGATTAGGTAATGGGAAGGAAATAACAACATTGTAATACAAGAACTGCAGTGCATACAGTTGAAGGTTTCACTGGGTTCAGCAGGTCCTGGGGGAATCAACTGCAGGGCAATTAAGGTGTAAAGTGATTACAATTCACCTTATTTTTCATGGTATTGAGAAAAAGCATTTTTATTTCTCAACTCAGAGTTGCATAAGCGTGGATGATGATGTCCCATCAGACTGTTCCGACAAAGTCACAAGGCACTGGAAATCTTGCAGCTGAACTTCAGGCTGCCTCACATTAATGATTTTCCTTTTCCAAAACATTTTAAAAACAAGAACAAAGCACTACTGCTACACTTTCTAGGCTAATTTGTACAAAGTCATTGAATAGAAACAGATAGACAAGAACATTTTTTCCAAGCCCTAGCTGATAATTACATTTCTAATGAATGGCTGTGAACGCTGAAAATTTCTAAAAATCAGGCTTTTGTCCCAAATAGCAAACTGTTCAACCAAAAATTTTCCATACATGAAACCCTTCTCTATCTGTCCTGCAATAAGACCATAACTTTCTTCCTCTGTCCCACTGTGGTTTGTTTATTCTCTCCTATTTCTACTCCTACACTTTTTTCCTCTGTTCCCATTTCTCCTTCTTCTATAGTGCTATTCTTGGTGGAAAGTCTTTTCAGGCATCCTCCTAACTATACCTTGTTCTACTGAACAAAGTCACTAGTGGTAGTGATTTCTTTTGTTTTCTATCCTATCCCCAACAGTGTGAGCAAAAAGAGTGTTAGCAGACAGGTTGTTTTTTCTACTCCTCAAAGCATCCTGTGGCATACAATTTGATAACAGAAGTACAAAAAATGGTCACACAAATTTAAGAAAATCTATTTTGAACCTCTATCCCAAAAGATCTAATTGCAGTTGCCTAGGGAAACTATAAAGACCCCATAATACTTGTCACAAGGCATTCATCACCCCTTCCCCTCCTTTATTCCTAAAAAGGTATTTAATGGAGCAGATCTGTCACCCGTGTAGCAGCATGTGCCTACTTCTATAAGCTTTGAAAATCTGAAGCCAAAAATCTGTAGTCAATGACAGGCTACTCCAGTATTACATTGACCTGTTATCTATTCACAAATATTCCCCATCTGCATTATCAAATCTTCACCAGTAAACCAAGTGAGGAGATTTTACGTTGTATTTCTACTTGGCATAGAGTAAAGTGGTATTCCAGGAAACACTTTTGGCATGCTCAAGTGAGACACTAAAAACCTTTCTTTCAGGACCATGAACCAGCCATATCTTCCTAGATGTACATGAAGCATACATCAAACTCTTTCAAGATAAAAGAAAAGAGTGAGGAGCTAAAAATTTCTTTACTTTGACAGCATGTTGACATGGTCCAGACTCCTATTTGCCAGCATGATGGGAAATAGAACTATACAGGGAAAGATTTGAGCAAAGGAAGTTGAGGTCAAACCTTGTGCTATGTCAAGGACTTCAAAAGTAAAAAGAGATGTAGCACCATGAAGCCTGAACAGAAGGAAAATCAGATTTAAAAAAACTGTACTTAAAAAAAAAAAAAGGCTTAATAATAGAATTTTTTTTAATGGACTCTCTTCAAGTTCACTTTTATTTTTAGGGAGTTGGCATCTTACTAGTCCCTGGAGCTGGACTTGCACACAGATAGTTACCGTGTAATCTAACGCAAGCCAGTTTTAAAGAGATTTTTGTGGGGCATGTTCCAAGGCTGCAGAGATTATTTTTTCATCAATAATTTAAAACTACATGAGTACCTCATCTGTACAAATTGAAAGTTTCCACCAAATACCTTGTTATTAGTTTCGTTATGATCATTTCAGTTCCTTAATTAGGCATTTATTTCACTTCCCCTTTCTCACTTTCAGTTATTATCTCAGCACCAAGAGCAGATTATGGAGATGTCTATAGACAGCATACTATCAAGACTTATGAGCTGCCTTTTCAAGTTTTGAAATCAGAGATCTAATACACTCATTTAATTAGAGCTGGAATGTAGAAGCTAGACCCTGCCTGGAAATCCGGACCTGAGTTTTACATCTAAGACTTTGTGCTCTGTAGGTGCAAGGCAGATATAGTTGCAGAGCCACGGATGGTCAGACTGTCTGCATACACTGCAACAGGCTAATGGTGCTTGCTTGTTGCTTACATGAAAGGATGCTGCCTGCTCATGCTGGTCAGTAATATCTTTTCTCTGAGAAAGATCAGGACATCTGCCTTACAACTCCTGCTGGAATGGCAACAGGGCAGTAATACCCCTTACTAGGCAGGTACCCACCTTTCTAGGAGGCACAGCTTCACACTCAGATTCTTTGATTTCCAGTTTATGATAGATACCTGATTTCATCAGTTCTCAGCTGTAATTAGAATTAAAAAAGGTCCCCGTGCCTGATTCAACAAAGGCCAAGGCTTCTGCAGAATCAAACTGAAGTTAATATTAAAATAGTGCACCATTTTTGCATTTAAAGAAAAGACAAAAGATAAGAGGGGGAAAAAAAGCTTCTGGATCCAAGTGAAGCAACCAAAGCAAACCCTCCTAAGGAAACCCAACTCTGCTCAGCTGGGTTTGCTGAAACAGAGTTTTACAGGCAGGAAAAAGGATGGCTCAGCAGCAGTGTCAGAAGGTGCCTTGCCAGGTCATGGCTGTCAGTTAAGAGAGAACAAGCAATATTGCCTCAAGTTCAAAATATGGAGAGTGCTGAGGAATGCCTACAGGTATTTAACCCAGAGCAATTCAGCGTGATATTGTCCTCAACTACTACAAGCATTCCATGTGTTAAATGAAAATCGTTCTTTCTAAAGTACACCTGAACATTGTTAGTGCTGGGGAAAATAGATTTTTCTGCATCTAATTGGTCAATTTTAAAAATATTGTTCTGTTATCTCTTAATACAGGGGTTTAGAATTTTTTTGTGGATACTTAATCTATATTCGGATGCCCATGTTTAAATATATTTTTAATTCTTAGTAACAGATTATTCTCCAGAAGATCAGTTGTGTTCTATTTTAAGGAAATTGCTAGTTGTGTTGGAATGTTTGACTATCTAATATATTCAGCAGGCAAACTTGCTTTGATAGCTTTGCCTTCTCAGGGAGGTATGTAGCGCATTCCCTGTATGCAACTCCACTTGCAGAAGCAGTATTAGCTGTCACACCTCCCGAAGCTGTCGTGATGACTGGTGATGGAAGGAAATGGGTAAAACTCTGAGCCACTCTTCTCACCCTCATTAAACTTTCTCTTCAGCAGCGTGTGGCACTGCAGGTAATGAGTTCCATCTGTGTGTCACCAGTCTCACCTACAGAGAAAAAGCATTCAGATGTTGGAGGTAAAAACTGACTTCAGAGAAGCCAAAGTTTGCAGCTAAAAATAAGCTTTTACTTTCAGAGTTCTGCAGAACTCCCAGATATTCCAATTACTTTTCCATGTTTAGTACTCGGAAAAAGCTTGTAGCAACACTGTTATGAGATGATCTAGCTATGCGGTAAAACTAAGTACTGATAATTAACAATCAGCAACAGTTTTCTTTAACTTTTGAATTCTTCAATTTATAAGTTCAAAAAGTAGCAAATTACCTCAAATTTATAATATTTGCCTATAACAAATGTTTAGTATTAAAATTAAGATAGTAGGTAATAGTCAACATTAGCTAATGACAAACTGTAGACACTGTTCTGGAGATAAAATCGTATAGCAACGCAGACCCTGAACTGGCTAACATGAGTTGTTTAACAAAGTTAATTTTTCTAAATATTAGGAACTGTAATTGCTAACAACTGTACATTAATGCACAACTGCTGCACTAATGCAGTAGAACCATCTAAAAATGAAAGAATGACCACCTTTCACATCAGTATTTCTGCATTTCCCATTGCATCCTTCCAGAAGAGGTGAAGACAACTGGAATGTTCATCAAAGCAAACTTTCACATCATATGTTGTAAAACACAAACCATCATATATCTATTCAACACCTGTAGCAATGTGTTTTAATGGAAATTTTTTATCCTTTTTCCTAATTTTGCAAACTAGGAGAGAATTTGATCTCACACTCAGATTTGCCTAAATCCACTCAATTATGGATTGAAACAAATTTTTCATTTGCACAATTCCATTTTATTGTCTGCTGTTAATGAAAAGTTTATTTAAAGCTTGTTCTGTAGACCTTTGTTTTTTACCCAGTGTGCAGCTGAAAAAGAGCAGGCTAAATAAGTCGATCTTCAGACATGTAGAAGCACATACCAGGAGCTTCCCTTTTTCAGTCACTTTGTTCCAGCAGATCTCTTACTCTCTTGAAATTGAAATTTTGACTAAGGACTAGAATATTTAATCTGTGTGCCAAACCATGGAATAAAGGATGCTGTTTTCCCTGACATTTTAACAACTTTAGCTGTATATATTTTGATGGCCTGCAGTATCACCAGGCTAGATTTTTTCCTTATTAATTTTTCTTACCAGGATTTTCTCACTGATAACTTTTAATCAAGTTTACATAATAGAGTGGTCATGCACTTTAAACTGTGTTGAATATTCTGATAACTTTCAGAAGCCTAATTTTTCATATTCAGCAAGCTTTGAAGTCTTTTGGGGATAACCAAGTAGTCATTGAAACTTTTCATGTTGTACCTACTGCTGGAAGGAGAGTCCATAAATTCATTTCTCTGATCAATAATAATAGTATACAAAATTGCTACAGCTAATTTTACCAAGGTGCTTATTTAGGTAGCTTTGGTAGAACCTGAAAAGTCACTGGATATAGAAGGAGCTTTCCAATTATTTAAATATATAGTAATAGCAACCTAGATATAAATTTTAATAACATGTGCTTTAAGTAGATAATATCTCACAGCTGACTTTGGTACACATAATGTTTAGATGCTGCTAGAGAGCAGCATCCAAAATATTCATTTTCACAGCCCGAATAACCTCAGAAATTGTGGGGTTTGTTACAACATAGCCAATCTTGTCTTTTGCCTGCAAAAATAAATGTGTATCACTTGCTGTGTTGGCACATCTCTAACTGCTAACAAATTATTTAAACCTAACTTGTATAAATTACGTCTCATTTTAGCTACAAATACAGGCACAATGATTTTATTTAACCTGTTGTAATTGACTGCACGTTTCTAAGAAAGATATAATTTCAAGTTCTTCAATTACTCTGAAACATTATCTTTGAATATCTCAGCCTGAAAGCTATGATTTTTTTTCAGAAATGTTTGAACAAGCAACATCTTTTCCAGTATTTCTTCTTTTATCATAGTCAATGCATCTCTGCTTATCAGCACTGAAACACATAGCTTAAAACCACATACACGCAGATAACACTTTCCTCACTATTTTTCCTGTGTTGATAAGAAAAGAAAGCTATTTTAGTGGGATTTAGATACATATTGAAAAACCAAAAAGAGCTGATGAAAAAAAACTGTGTTAGTATGTAGTAAGACTGTGAAAATAGCAATGCCAGGTTCACTTCATACCAGGGGCTAAGTCTGTTTCTTATTGTCTTGTTCCATTTGTAGTTTCTTTTTTAAAAAAAAAAAGATATTCCATTGTTATAAGCATATGGGTCAAATCAGACAGTTACAGACTTTAAAGCCTCACCTTTATCATATGTTAAATAGACACCTCATGAAGTTAGAAGTTAGAAAGTCTCTTTTTATTACACCATTTGAACAATTTTTGAAGCTTAAAATTATCAACCAAACCTTGTCAATGTCTTATCAAACCCATCATCTTTGCAGGTGGGTTTTTTTTTTTACTTGATTTTTACCTCATGGATGGAAATTGGTTCCCATCTGTGTTCATCTCAGATTAAAATTTTCTACAAACTTCAGACACTCTCAGTTCCTTCTCTGAGAGTGAAACTCTAGATGATTTCTGATAATTTTTCCATAGAGGAGATTGAGTGGATCAAAAGATGCTGAAATTTGGCTATATTCAATGTGCTATTTTCTGATCTACCAAAAAGCCTTAGTCAAAGCACAAATTTACAGCTTGCATAGTCACTATAAGAATGGTGGGGTTTGTAGCTAAAATCTCCAAATACTCCACACCAAGACAAAGTTAATTTATTACTGCTAGACTTGGTTTGATACTAGATTTATTGTATCCATTTTACCAATATCATCTATCCCTTTATTTTGGCGTATTTTTGCGATGTTTGTATCAAAACATATCAAAAAAATCCATGCAAATATGACTGATCCTGTTTTTATTACCAGCTCTCTCCCTTGTAAAAGAAACGTAATAATACAAACATAAATGTCTCAAAAATACCTCTGGGTGTGCATGTTTGTGCGTGTCTTGAGACCAGGCCATGTGATTTTTCCATGTTTCAAGTGGACCATTAGTTGAGCCCTGTAGGTACTATCACAGGATAAGAAATTGCAGAGCAATAATGCAATGTGTAGTTTATATATTAACAATTGTTTTTTAAAACCCATGTTGGTTATTCTATGTTAATTTTCATCAAAAATATATTAAGGAATGTTTTTGCTGACTAACATGCACAAGAAATTATTCTGTTGTGGCTTTTTACATTGGTGGTCCATTTCACTGTCATCTTTCCATTTCACACCAGTGTTTCTGAAGTTGTCATAAATGAACCTACATTCCTTTGTTCAAAAAGCTTTGAAACCACTTCATCTATAATTATATTTTTGTGTCCGATAACATATCTGTGTCATATTGATTAATCATACTTTTTTCTTAGTAAAGAGCAGGAATCATTAAATGTCTATTTATTTTCAAATAGAAGTTTTTATTGTGCTCGACCCATTCTGCACTAAAAAGGTGGCAAATATAGTTAAGTAATAAGAACATAAAAAAAAAAAATTCAGAGGCTCTAAATAACACTCTTTCTTTTTTTCCATGGACAAAAATTTATCATCAGTAGTAAATAATGTAGAAACCTGGATATTTTTCAGTTAATTATTGTTTAGATGGTTGATAGCAAAATTTTTTGAGTGTATCAAACTCTTTTCAATAACGTTAAACAGATGAGTTTAGGATAAAATTTAAAATTAACATAAGAGAATTTTATGCTAGAATAACATATACATCAGTGATGACCCACGTTCATTTTTTTTACTTGGTTAAATTATCCTAGGATCTTTTAAATTGGATGATTTTTTTCAAATTCCTGTTTAATTTCTTCTGCATTTCAAATCTTAATAGGTGCATTGGTTTAAAGGTTTAAATTCTTAAAAGAATTTTGCACATTATAGTGATGATTCCAAAATTCTAAACATTGTTTTGTTCAGGTTTGAGTCTGTCCCCCTTATTAGACATCACAGGGCCACTAGCCCGTTTGATTGCACTTCTATATCAAACACCATGAAGTTTTGGGAAGCTGGGTCTGGAATACTGATTCAGGAACTACTTTAGATTTAAAATGCATCTGACCTCAGAGCATGACTCAAAAGCATTTTTAAACAGATATTAAAGTTCACCCATCTCCCTCCAGCCGGTATGATGGAACATAGAAATAATATTAAAGCAATAAAGTAGAACATCCATGGCATTAACGTCAATTTTATTCTGAAAGATTTCTGGATTTTACAATGTGTAAATTCACAGCTTCTGCATAGAGGTTTTTATCTTTATTTTTTTAAAACTGTTTTATCTCTCTCTCTCTCTCTCTCTCTCTCTGTGCGTGTGTTCACATGATATTTCCTTATAATACAAAAAAAAGACTTGGGGTTTACCTTTAACCTATGAATAGCATCTGAGATATCTCAAACCCATTTGTTCTCCTTTGCAATATGGACAGCCATTTCTGGAATCCAGAAAGAAACAGGAAATATTGTAAGATGTTAGGTAGTCTCTACTAGAATATTGTTTTGAGAGTCTATGTCTCTTATCTGTAAGGTATGCTCAGATTTTGTGTCTGTCAACTTCAGCAGGCAAAAGGGCTGTGGAAGAGAATTATATACTCCTCATGTTTTCCTGGGAACCTTGAGCATCCAGATTACCAAAATATGCTATATGTCTGATACTAACTCTGGTCAACTAAATGCAAGTGCTCTGCCTATTCCTTCATCTTTCTTCATTTTGTCTTTCTGTTTCATTTCTCATTCTCTTGTTTTATGAAAAAAAGCACCTATAGGATAATGCCTTGAATAATACCTTGACTTTGTCCAAAACCTAGAAAAAAGGACAGCTCTGATTTAAATATACATATATATGTACGTATGTGTGTGTATCACCAAGGAACACTTGCACATTTCTGTTAGCTATAGAGATTAACCTTTTGGTCCATCTCTTGGCCATGAGTAGTGTTAAATTCTGCAATGGTCTGATTCATTTAAGTGCCATTAAGTTCTCAGTAAATCAAAGGGCATATTTTCCCCCAGTTTACAAACTGTGAAGACAATCCCTCAGTTCATCCTCTGAAACCTCTTTTTGGCGTTGAAATGAGGGGGACTGAAGACAATGTCAGTTAACCTTCAGTCTGCTCTCTTTGAGCTAAAAAATACAGCTTTTGCATTGGGAAACTCTATGACAAGGTTTAAAAATACATTCCTGAACAGAAGTTGTGCTATCCCCATGCTTATATCCCCAATTGTGCTGTAATATAATGCACTTTAACAAAATTCACAGAAATATTCTACGACTTACATGTTGGAAAATTCAAACAGACTGGCTCTGCCATCTGCTACTTCTGATAAGGGACTCATCTGTCTGTTGAGCAGGTAGTGGAGAGACAACTGAAAAAAAAGAGAAGATAATGAAACACTGAAAACATGCTGTATCTCACAGTTACTTGTGGACACGCTTCACCTAATTGGGGGTCAAACCAATGTTATTAAGTATTTAGAATGCATTTTGGATTCAACTCAAATTAAATATGAATATATACAGAACGTTACAAAGTAAACCTATTGATGTAATTTGGCCACTGAACTCAACTCCATCTCTGTTTCAGTGACAAGATTAACAAGAGTAGGTGTAATCGTGAAGGAACACTTATTTCAACTGTGACACTCATAGCACAATACCAAAATCCTCAGCCTGCTGTGGGCACACAATTAAAATAGCATACAGGTTAGCTCCATAATTACAGTCTGTTCTGAGTAAGGACAGCGTGCAGTTGCAATGTTCTGGAAACAAACATAGAAATTACTCATTCCCCTTTTTTTCCCCAATACTAACACAAAAGTCCTGAGCTATTTTAGAACATCATTATTTTATTTTCCATTCATGGCTGATGCACATGCCAAGGCATCAAAAGCTTGACTTTTCCTCATGCCTGGTTTGATGGTTGCATCCTTTGTAGGCATGGTTTCCATTCCATGCTCAATAATATGGAATGCAGATAGCTTAATAGGCTTTTAATACACTTGCACCCCTTATTTTCCTTCAGGTTGCTGGAAAGACAGTCTTCCCAAAAGCTAATGACATTAATGACAGGGCATAGCAGCCCACTGTTAGCATCTGTCACTGTATGGCAAGGTTAACTCTTGAAATAAGCCTTAAAAAGTAGCTTAAATGTACTGTTGTTAGCAACACCTGAAGGGGGCATGTTCATGATGAGGAAATGAGATTAAAAGGAAGAATCTAAACCAGATTATGAAGATACTTAGGAGGGTTGTGTTTTGTTCACCGTCCTAAGGTCTCACGTCCCTCACAGGGATCATGAGAGGCTGAAAAAGGATTTGTCATTGGGGAAAATGAGAAGAACAAAAGTTAGGAACTGTGCTTAGCTCCAGGAGTGGATCCTTAAGAGGAAAGATAACTGCACAGGAACAACTCTGATTTGGATAGAAGAAACATTAACCTTATTTGAAGTGACTGGAAGAGAGGGAAAGCCCACATGTGAGGCAACGTGCTTTTCAGTGGTATAGGCCTCAATTCAAGATGAAAGGCAGAAGGCCTGGGAAAGAGTAGACATGAAAAAGATCTGACTGAATGTTAGTTACTCCCCAGCATAAGGTAAGTAATGTCAAAGACACTATTCTGAAATGGCAAATACCACAAGCAACAGCTCTGGGGTAGTGAGGCTCATCAAAAGACTAGTCAGGAAAGCTTATTCTTGACAGCTCTCAATAAAACCCTTCCATCTGCTTCTCATTCTCTCTTGCCCTCTCTCCCTCAGTGGAGTAAATCAAGAAGTACCTCTTTTCAGGCTGGATGAAATCTTTATGTAGATCTTCTCCTCCCTTTTTCCTGACATATTCTACCAACTTTCACAAGCGGATTTCTGGTGTTCATCTCTTCCACTGACCTGGCTGTGCCCTGTTTCTAGATGTGCGTAGGTTTCACAGGCTTATCTGAACATTTCCTGTAATTTGTGAAGTTTACAGACCCTTTAGACCTCGCCTGCAACTATATAAATGTGAAGAGATTTTTAAATCTGGCTTGATAATTTGAAAATAGCAGTGCTAACCCAGCAAGTGTTACTGATGAAATTTAGTTTGAAAGATAAAAAATCCAAATGTTGATGAGACAAGCCACTCTTGATTAAAACTAAATGACATTTCCTGCACTGCACAGTATTTTGGAATATCAGTAGCTATAGTCTTATCTCCCTGACTTACTTTCAGTGTGTGTTAAAAATTCAGGGACACAGGTGTTAAATAAGTGTCTATCTTAATACTTCGGCAGAATTATGTTAAATTGATGCAGCAGAGTGATCTCAAAATACAGATAAACACTGTAGAAAACTTGCTGTAGGAGCAAAGAAAAGTTGTAAGACATTTATGTTGTTTTTCTCTATCCTATTGAATCTTTCATGAATCTTATTAGGAAGAAATCTGATCTATTTACATGTGTTAAACCAGCTAGTTCAGAGCACTATGGTTTGGTTACTCAAGAAAAATTATTTTGCAGGATGGGTGAGAATCTGTACCAGTTCACTCCAGTCAAAGTTGATAATGTGTTTTTTAGTCCACACTATATTCTTTTGTTCAGTGACTGCAATAATTCACACAAGAATACTCCTGGACCAGTGATCAGCTTTCTATCAACTGAAAGCTCCTTACAGTATGAGAAATTATTATAATTCTTAGTAAATTTTTTAGATTTCTCACTGCACAAAATTTCATTCCTGGATCATCATTGTTCTTTCATGATCTTTTCCTATTGAAAGCAAAACTTTAATAAGTACAGTGGACAGAAATGCCTGTGGGGTTTCTATAGAACTTTAATTCATGTTAAAGCAGACACAATGGAGAAAGAAGAATACACCCACAGGTAAAGTACATGTCTTGTTAATAGATTCAAATATTAATGGCAAAAGAAAGCTGAAAAATACAATTTCATAGCATCATAGAATTACAGAATCATTTCAGCTGGAAAGGGACCTTAAAGATCATCGAATTCCAACCCCCCTGCCATGGACAGGGACACCTTCAACTAGACCAGGTTGCTCAGAGCCCCTTCCAACCTGGACTTGAACACTTCTAGGGATGGGGCATCCATACCTTCTCTGGAGAACCTGTTCTACTGTCTCACCAACTTCACAGTAAAGATTTTTTTCCTAATATTTAATCTAAATTTACTGGCTTTCAGTATGAACCCATTCCCCCTTTTTCTGTCACTACACGCTCTTGTAAACAGTCTTTCCGCTTCTTTTTCCCCCTTTTTCTTCAATTTCTCTGACAAGTATTTCTGCTGCATTAGAGCTTTGAAATTTTATTTGGTATGAGTACAGTATACCATTCCCATAACATTTTCTTTTTTTTTTATCTCAACAACAAAAAAATCAAGCATCTCCTTTCCTTGATTATTGTAGCAACATATGCTGATGTGTCAAAAACCAGAAGTTTGACAGAAACCTTCTTTTACAGTAAAACTTGATAACGGTATGGTTTTATGTGGAACTGGAATGAAAATGAGTGTTAATTGTCCTTTATAATAGAATTTATGTATTTTAAGCAACTAGACCAAGTTGACATTTTATGAATATTTTGTGTTGCTGCTTTGCTCAGACAAGCGGTTCTATGCACTCGGTGTTATGGGAAATCTCTCAGCTTCACTCTTTTTGATTCCATTTATACATCCACTCCAAACAGAGCAGAAACTTTGCAGCTTTCAGTCTTCCTTTTCATAGTTGATCCCTTAAGAAGTGGAAGCATAAAAGCAATATTTACCATGGTGGATGTGACTGAGCCTGCCATAGTCTTCTTTTTTTTTCTACAAATGGATTGTCCTTGAATTAGTATTCAGAATGACCCCAACCAGTAGATCTTTGCAATAGCATTCTTTTGAGATGTGTGGTACAATTTGTATCTGGTAGATAATTGTGTCAGGCTTTCTGCTGGCATGGAAACCATCAACAATAATTTTTCTTGGCTCTTATCTTTAAACTCTTTGTAAAAATTGTAAGCACTTCAGTACCAGTGTATTCAGAAAACTATGGGCACATCTGTAATAAGCAATACTGCCCCTGGTTATCATTCTTCAATATTGGCAGTGACCTTTCTTATTAGCATTAACCTCTAATATAATGAATAGAGGGTTATAATCATCTGAAAGTAATACATTAATTATCTTTCTTTTTTTTAATACAAGTTGTCTTTACATTACAAGATCACATATATGACTTTGGAGAATGCTATATACCCTAATCCTGATATTGTACTGTAGTGTGTTGACCCTGACCAGGTGCCAGGTACCCACTAAAGCCACTCTCTCACTCTCCCTCTGCAACTGGACAGAGGAGAGGAAAAAAAAAAAACAGCTAAGGATTCATGAATAGAGATAACAGCTGGGAGAGGTCATTTGCTGATTACCTTCACAGGCAAAACAGACTCAAAGTGGGGATAGTATTTAAATTTATTACTAACAGGATAAGAGCCAAAGACTGAGAAAAAATACAGTCTTAAAAACACCTTCCCCAGGCCTTCCTTCCTTCCCCTCCTTCCTTCCATGTTCTTCCTCCTCCCCCCTAGTAGTGCAGGGGCATGGGGAATGGGGATTACAGTCAACTGTTGTTTCTGCTGCTGCTCAGGGAGAAAAGCCCTTTCCGTGCTCCCATGGGGTCCCTCCCATGGGAGACAGTCCTTCATGGACGTCTCCAGTATGAGTCCGTCCCACGGGCCACTGTTCTTCCAAAACTGCTGTCCCATGGGTCACTCCTCCATGGGGTGCAGTCCTTCATGGATGAGCTGTACTGGCATAGGTCCCCCATGTGGGCCACAAGCCCTACCCTGGAAAAGCCTGCTCCAGTGTAGGCTTCCCTCTCCACAGGCTGCAGGTCTCCAGCAGTACCCTGCTCCATCTTGGGCCTCCCACAGGGTCACAGCCTCCTTCATTCATCCACCTGCTGGAGCATGGGCTCCTCCGTGGGCTGCAGATGGGGCTCTGCACCCTGATGGTTCTCCATGGGGCACAGCTGCTCCACCATGGTCTGCACCACAGGCTGCAGGGGCCACAGCTCTTGTGCCTGGAGATCCTCCTCCCCCTCCTTCTGCACTGACCTTGGTGCCTACCTTGTTGTTGCCATGTTCTCACTCTGCTCTTCCCTGGCTGGAATTCTTCCTGCGTCACAACCTTCTTCTTAAATATGTTATCACAGAGGTGTTACTATTACTCCTGATTGCCTTGGCCTTGGCCAGCAGCAGGAAGCCTGTCCTGTAGCTGGCTGGCATTGGTTCCACGGGGAAGCTTCCAGGGGAAGCTTCTAGCAGCTTCTAACAGAAGCCACCCCATAGCACCCCTTCACTACCAAAACCCAGCCACAAATAAAATTGCAACATGTACACACACAATCAATGAACAGTATACTCCAGTTTCTATAGCTAGAGTAAATGGTTATTACATGTAGACACATGTATTGGGTCTGGCTGAGCTGGAGTTCATTTCCTCATAGAAGCCCTCACAGTGCTGTGCTTTGCCAGAAGGGTGTTGATAAGACACCAGTGTTTTGTCTTCTGCTAAGGACAACATCAGTACTGTAACATTCCTTCCTCAGCTGAGGGCAAGATCCTGGAAAGCGACCCAAGTAGACCAGCTGACCCAAAGATATAAAAGCTAATGAAAGAAACAGGAAGGCAGGCACTCATTGATTCCAATGGCTGCCTGCTGAGGAACTGTTTACCTGTGCTGAAGCCCTGCTTCTCCGGAGTGGCCGACCGTCGCTGCTGATGGGAATTAGAGAATAAACCGTGTTATCTTTCACTTTGCTTTTACACCTGCAAACTTTTGCTTTGTTTTTGCTTTGTGGATTGCCTTATCCCAACCCACGAGTTGGTTTCTGTCTTACTCTCTCCCCTGTCCAGCTGGGAAGGGGAGTGAAAGAGCTGCTGGGTGGGCAGCTGGCATCCAGCCAAGGTCAACCCACTGCAATATATTAGAATAGTTGTTTCTTGTTTAAATGCCTTTAATGCACATTCAGTGAAAAGTGAATGATAATCAACTATTCACAAGCCTATGCAGAATATTTGTTTATATAGTTCCTTTGTGTATATGGGAAGCCCTCCTGGCAAAGTTAAACACCTTTACATGCATACAAAATTTCCTATTTCAATTGACAGAGCTTCATTAAATTATTTATAATTGGCTTCCTCATTCTTTTTTTTATGCCTGGTTTGAATAGACATGTACAAAGTAATTTCTAATCGTGCACTGCATTCATATGAATAAATATTCCAGGAGGACAAGATTATGCACCTTTCACATATTTTTAGCCTGTGGAGTTTAGTCAGCAAAATCATGAATCACACAATTTCTCATAATACACTAAACAGTTCAGAACATTTCCTTTTTATACTCTCATGGTATTTTTTCTATTGCAACCTGAAAAGTATAGGACATAAAGAAGACAGGGATATAGTGGGAATAAAAGATACACATAAACAGTACAAAAGAAAAACTATTTTTCTGTTACTTTCTAAAAGTATTCCATTAGCATTTCTGGAGTTCTGCAAAATTAATGTACCTATTAATAAAAAGACAATTTTTACTGTATTGCAATCTACCTTTGGTAATCACTGACATTTTGTGATATTTAAATTCTATTGCCTTGTGTTGTGTTAAGAATTTCCTTCAATTTTTCTCTTTTTAGAAAATGGAGTGAGATAACAGAATTCAAGACACATGCTGAACTTTTTATTTCTACTCTGTAGCTGTTAATTATATATCAGAAAACTTGTTCGGCTCTTAATTTTAGCATCTGCATGATTTTCAACTGAGTATTCCAAAAGTCATTTCTATTTGATATACCATATTCCTGTAGTTTGCAGCTTCTAAAACTGAAGGAATACAGACTGAAATTTGAATACAGTTTTGCACATTTGAGATCCCCAAAGTGGCAAAGTATGATCGAATAAGACTTTACTCTCAACATTGAGTATCAGGGCTGAGTACTAGGATAACGTAAGCGAGGAAAGTAAACAAAGATGCAGTACTGTGTAAAAAGAGTACTTTGCACCAACCTATCTTGTGTATATATGTGTTTGCATGCATGTTCTACCTATGTAGCAAACACAAAGTAATCAGTGTTAGTTCAGAGTGCAGTGAAAAGAGGGCTAAACTAATTCAAATTACCTAGCACTTACCTGGATTAAACAGTTCACTTGGACAATTATCGTGGATCAGCTGTGTCTAAAACCTTAACGTTTTCTTGATTTGGTCTTCTGTTGCATGTGTCCTAATTAGATATTAACTGCCCCAGAGAGAGAGATAAAGGGTTCTTCTGATCCAGTTGTTAAACATTGATATGAGAGGGGTTATCTGAGCTGAAATTAATATGTACTGGAACAACTTCATGAGAATTTTACCTGTTACCAACTTTACCTGTTAGTTTGATGGTTAAGGTACTTGAAGAGGATTGAGAGTTCAAATATTCTCATTTTAAATGTTTGTCTAACCACTAAGAAAAAAGAAAGGAGTGTCATCCTCAGCATTCTTTTTTTTTGTTCACTTTCAACTGCATGTCCCCCAAATTAACTTTTGATACATCTCACATGAAGAGAATTTAGTGTTTTGTTTGGGTGAGTTACATATTTTAATTCGGGAATTATCTACCTGGATGCTTATTATTAATTTTGGGTTTAATTTCTGATTAATATCACTGAATTGAGAAATTAATTATTCAGAAAAGAATTCAGTGAGAACTTTAACTAACATGCAAATGCTTGTGGGATATCATCTCTGTTTTAATGCCCAGAGGCTGGAAAAGTTCTGTTCCAAAAAAAGGTAAAACCCTAGTCCCACTGGTAAAATCCCAGTCCCACTGGTAAAATCCCAGTCCCACTAATTCCTTGAGACTGACTACTGAATTCCAGGATTAATACCCCCACCTTCTTAAAGTTCACTCAGACTGTCAGATGAGTAGTATCTATATACTATACATAATATATTCATTTTTATATTTTATCTCTATAGGCATATACACACTCCAGAGGATAGATGTAACAGGAAATGAATTTAAATCAAGCATGTGCCACCAAAGATTATCTAGAGTATTAATAAAAACCAAAGGTCCAAACAGTATAATTGAAACTGTTGTACAAATTTCAGGGTTTTTTCACAATGGAATTTTTATGACTGTGAAAGAATATTATTTTACTGTGATAGAAAAACCAGAATAATTTTTCTTCCAATCAGCCTATGAACTACATACAATGTAGCTATTTGCTCAATCTACTCTTGAAAGTTCCTGTACCATCAATGGAGAGAGGTAGAATCTGCTGAGAAGGTGATTCAAAGTTCAGGAGGGAAATATCCAAAGTATGAATAGCCCACAAAGCATGCAAGCATACCTACACATTTGACAGACGGCAGACACATTAAGGTTGAATGTGAATATAAAAGAGGAAGCCTGCATTTCTTTATGGTCCCAGGACACCAGTAAAAATGTGTAGGTATGAATCCAAAGCTTTTGTGACAGTAGTTGCATACTGGAGTAACCCCTGATAAATAAAACAAAAGTCATATAGTGTCTGTAATAGTGCAGACAATCTTAGGTAATCACTTAACTAGTGCTCAATGTCATTTCACATAAACTAAGCAAAGGTGAAAATGAAACATTGACATTGTGAACACTTGATTAAATCTGGAGCCGATTAGGCTGGCACAGTGTAAGCTCAGAGTACAGGTGGTAAATCATCTTAATCTTAGGTCAAGTCAAAGAAGAGATACAATTAGAAAGACAAGCATACTGCAGCCAAGATGATTCAGAAAGTGGAAAATTGAACGATTGTTAACAAAGCCCTGACAAGCATTCAGAATAAGGTATTTTAAATAACTTCTGACTTGAATTAAAAGTGTTCTGTACAAATTTGTTGAGATAACAGGGATGTTGTAGTTGTTTCCCCTCTATATCTCTATTTAGAATTTTTGTTTAAAAAAAAGTGATTTCATTCACAGGAACCAGTTTTTGTAATTTTTTCTAATACTTAAGTTTTCCCTCCATATATTCACCCTGGTACTGCTTCTTCCTTCACAGAATTTCAGTGTACTTTACTCTCTCTGTATATTCTATTCTACATAAATCTTCATTGCTATAGAATCTGGCTTCTTTCCACTGCTGCATTATGTATTAATTAATGTGCTTTAGCACATTACAAAAGAAACTTCAATCAAGAGCAAATTATTTGGCTTGGTGCAAAAGTAACTCCTGTTTTGCAGGAGATTGAGTAGTCTAACAGGTTTGTTTCATCCTTAATCTCTGTGGTTATATCTGAAGTAGCAGATGCAAGGACATGGGGATGCTCAAAGGTTGATGTAGGAATGTTTGACATGCACCAAGGTTCTCCTTATCCCCAGTTCACATCCAAAGTTTTCCTCTCATAAAAATGAACAATAATAGAGAATTTCAGAATTATTTAGGTGGGAAAAGACCTCCAAGATCATTGAGTCCAACCTTTGATCACCACCTGGTCAACTAAACCTTAACACTGAGTGACAACACCCAGTTGCTTCTTGAAGAGTTCCAGGGATGGTGACCACCACCTCCCCGGGCAGTCTGTTCCAATACTTAACTGCCCTTTTAGTGAAGAAATTCTTCCTGTTTTCCAACCTGAACCTCCCCTGGCACAGCTTGAGGTCATGTCCTCTTATCCTGTCACTTGTTGTCTGGGAGTAGAGACTGACACCACCTTTCTGTAGACGGAGGGGCTCAGAACAAAATCTGTTTACAATCAATTTGATCAACAGTNAGGGTTCCCACGCTGTTTGTGCTCCGTTATGCTAAGGCTGGGCCTACAGAAATGCAGGACGGATTGTTCATCACAATCCTGTACTCTCCACACCTTTCTCCAACCTCCTTTCAGATAGCTGTAGAGAGTGATAAGGTCTCCCCTGAATCTGCTCGTCTCCAGGCAAAACAACCCCAGCTCCCTCAGTCACTCCTCATGTGACTTATTCTCTAGATCCTTCACCAATTTCATTGTCCTTCTCTAGACACACTCCTGCATCTCCAATGTCTTTCTTGAAGTGAGTGGCCCAGAACTGGACACAGTACTCAAGTACAGTATCATAAGGACTTTAATGAGATTACTATTTGAAATAGTTTGGAAATGAGGATTCTGACAGTTTAACATCTAATGTCATATGCGACATCTGAAACTATGTCTGCACTGTGGTTACTCCTGACTAAAAAAGGAACTGAGATGGTCTGACCATGCTTAAAAATAAGAACTAAATATTTTGGTTTATTCTAGAGCAATATTTTTTTAGATCTCTTGAGCTCTGACAATTGATAACTTAAATTGGACTGAAATCAATAGGTGTGACATTGTTCACTTTCATAGGGACATCTTGTGTCAGCAAAGGGATGAGTTTGCTTGTGGGATCCTTGCTGTTGATGGCACTAGTTTCTGTATTGCTATCAGTTAATCTTTCCAGAGACTGATAGTTTTGTACCGATTTTTCATTTATACTGCATGACACATTTTTCTACACTTCTTATCACTTGTCCTGTGTTTGGTTTTCTGACTAGCCCTGGTTTGAAACAAGTTATTTTTCATTATACTTTTACATCTGCAAGTCAAATGGTGTGCTAGAGGCCATAATATATTCTAGTAAAATGGCTGATAGCATCCACAATATTATCCAAATAAATTATGTTCAGTTTGAAATTACTCTTTGTGATATCCAAATTCACAATTTACTGTACTGAATTTGGAATAAATGCTGTTTTCACAGATGAATTGGAAAGATGATTTACCATTAACTGTAGAACTACTGGCCAAATGCTTCTATTTAGAATTAAATTTGGGATTGTGTACTACTCTCAATGTAGTGTGATGCAAATAGGTTGCATAATTCAGTCTGTCCTACTTGAAAATCCTGGTCTGTATATTTAGCTTCCCAATTTTCTTTGCTTTTCTGAAAGACATACAGTAAGCTTTAACAGCCTTTCCAATGTAAAGCAATTGCTTTCCATGTCAAACAAAAGCCCTTATTAGTGTGAGGTAATGTGTTAGCTGCTAAGAAAATTCTGGCATGCTAGCAAACTAATAAATATTCATAAATAAACTTGAACCAGACAATGCACAGATTCTCTCAAGAATGTGCTATAGTCTTTATCCAGAGAGTGTTGTAGTAATTAACAGATAAAAGGGGAGGTTCATTAAATGAATATGCAGTGTCATGAAATCAGAGCTGTGCATTGATCACTGCTAACTTAAAGATTCTTCCTTAGCTAGAATATTTTGACACCCCATTTATCACTAGTCGTATTTTTAGATTTTTTAATTAGCAGATCACCAGCCCTTACCTCATTAACTTAGCTTCTGCAAAAACATTATTTCTAGAGATAATAGCTAGGTTAGAATAATCACCACTCCCAATTTCTTGAGCTGTAAGGAAGGACAGGACTTTAGTTTCTATGACATGAAAATGTATTTCATAGCAGGAAAATCTGACCTTGACTCAAGACCATATGTCTTATTTTCTGGACAATTTCTCTTGACTTTATTTTCCTAAATGTGTTAACCTCAAAACATGCACCTTTTCAAAGACAACAGAAACATTTTCCAAATTTATCTTAAATGTTTATTTCTAGCCCTCTGTTGGCAAAAATTTTGGGGGATATATTTCAGCAGAAAATTGTACTTTATGTGTGTTTAACACAGCTTGCTGCATATCTGTATAGATATGTTTTTAAACGGTTGGCCTTTATAAGTTTTTCATGAAGAAAACAACATTTCCAGAAGTAAAAATGAACCAAATAGAGACATATCTACACTTATGTTTGTTAAGCTTAAGAAACTAGTAAGAAACAGACAATTGACAAATCAATGAAGTACGTCTTGTGCAGATGTTTCTTTCCATTTGAAGTGCCTATTTTATTGCTTATACTATTGAGAGGTATGTTCCACCACTGGTGATGGATAGGAGTAGATATTATGCCATCCTGTTTCAAGACTATATAATTATCTCTGCGACATGTATGTTATATTTTCAACATGCTGCGTAAGGCTTAAGGTTTTGCTGTTGTAAGATTCACAATTAAATCATCTTAATGTCCTTTTGCTCTAACATATGTAGCAACAATGAAAACATTAGGCTAGCCTAAATTAAATGGCCAATGAATTATGTAGCTTAACAATATTTACACCCCTGGCCATTCTATCCAATTAAAATTCCTATCAAATGGAAGAATTGATTAGTTTCTTCAAGCAGAGAGGTTTGCATCATGCAAGCAGTCTAAATAATTTACATTAGAGCCTTCAACACATTTCAAATGCTGTCATCTCTGCCTTGTGGAACACTTTATGGCATCCTAAGACTTGTTTTCATTACATTCGCTGATTTTGCAATCAATGGTAAGCCAGAAGTTCAGAACACAATCTAAGAAGGTCATAGTTCTACCACTGAAAATAGTCTGGGGAAAGGTCACCAAATTATTTTGCATTTTATGATGTTTATAGCTATGCTCTGATATGTATCCACGTGTATGCAATCTCATTAAGCAAAAATGCTAGCTTTGTAATGAAAACAATCCATTTTCAACTGTAAGATCTAATTTTCTCATTTGCAATGTCTTTGATGTAAAAAATTTAGATCACAGGACTTTGTCAAGATGAGTACACAAAGTCTGAAGCTTATCATTGCATTATTAAATGAATGCAACGGATGAAAAAATTAATTTCTGGGAAAAATATAATTTGCTATAATTATACTGGAGAGTTTCAATTCAGGCAATGACACACATATTTAGAAAGACTCATTCAGGCTTTTTTTCAGTGAATAATACAAAACTAGAGGATGTGGTAACCTATTGTTAAAAGTTTGCAATAAGAAGAAAGGATCTTATCAAATTCTGACAAAATTTTTCAAGAACACTGGTAACTTCATGAAGAGTCAAGGGGCCTAATTCCACTGGTACGCCTCAGGAATTACAACAGTTTTTAATGTATCTGGAGTATCTATGTAGAATGTGAGACAAGCAGAGAGGATTTCAAGAGTGGGATCCTGGGCGGTACCTGGGCGTTCCACACAAAACTGAATGTATATTAACCCACTGAACTCTTTGTTTCATGGGCTTCCCACATCCCCAATGGATTAAGACTGAGACCATGACTTCAATCAATGGACATCTAAAGTGCAACAGTCAAGTCTCGTCACTGGATCCACAGTGTGTAATATCTTTCTACTCTTATCCTTTCTTTCTCTTTCTTTCTTTTCCTTACACATTTTCTGAAGTGCTATTTTCATGGGTTTGTATTACTATATTTGTACAGATAATACCCAAAACATCTACATACCTCCTTTCTCTTGCAACCCAATTTTTCTAAGGTGAATCCTACTTATGTATATTTATATATAAACTCCAGTCATTCAGTGTTGTTTCACTCTAATCCGCCCCAAGGGGTCTATTAACAAGAACCTCAGTTACCCTCTAACAGGTGCAACAATGAGAAATTGCTGCCTTTGTATGAGAGTAACTTTGCATAAGTAGTGAAATTTTCAGACTCCATTAAAAAAATACTCCTGTTCAGAACACCAAAAAAATTCGAAACTTATCAGATTTTCAGCATGTTTTCATTTATGCAGGTGTCAACTCCTACACAGGTCCCTTTGTATCCAAAAATACAGAGGTAGGTTGTTTGCCAAAATCCTATGCTGATCCAAAGCAGATCAGCTATTCAACAGTAAAGTCAGGCTATTCCAAAGACAAATTTCGTTTAAAATGTTACCAATGTACACTAACTGAATTTCCACACACACACATGAAGAATTTTCCCAAAAACTGGCAATTGAGTTGAATCTCCTGAGCAAATGTCTGAAATTTCTTGACCCTTGCCCGATCTTCTGATGTAATTAACCTTTTTTTTTTTTTTAAATGCAATAAGCTAGTTTCTTCTCTTCATCCCTGCCTTGGCACATGCTTATGGGTAGGAAGGAAAGGAGGTCAACTTGCTCCAATCTGAAGGGAGTGAGATAAACTGGTATAATTGTCCTAGATGTGTGCTAGGGGGTCCTCGTGTTCTAAAAATTATGAGTCCTGCTCCATCCACTACTCCCAATGATACTTTTGTGATTATCCCATAACTGCTGGCCTGTATCCCAAGTGGGTGGAGGCATGATGGCTCCTCCATAAGGCAGATGCCTTTGTCCCAGGAGAACAGTAGGTACAGTTGAACTACCAGGAGGAGCACCAAGGACCTATGTTCCCCACACTAGCATCAGCTAACTTGACATATATGTTCATATATGCTGTGACAGCACATTTCTGCAGTGGTCCTGAAAGGACAACATTATAACAAATGCATTTCAATGCCAGTACATACAAAAAAATGTGCACTTGAAATGAACCATTCCTACATTTTAAAATATCTGTAGCAACACAGCAATCCTGGCATCTATAGAGCAACATATATAGATGTTACACTGCCTCCCACAGCGTACTTCTGGAAAAGCTGGCAGCCCACGGCTTGGACAGGGACACTCTGTGCTGGGTTAGGAACTGGCTGGAGGGTTGGGCCCAGAGAGTGCTGGTGAACGGGGCTGCATCCAGCTGGCAGCCGGTCACTAGTGGTGTCCCCCAGGGATCAGTGTTGGGCCCAGTCCTGTTTAACATCTTTATTGATGAGGTGGATGAGGGGATTGAGTCCACCATCAGCAAATTCTCAGATGACACCAAGTAGGGGGAGACTGTTGATCTGGGGGAAGGCAGGAGGGCTCTGCAGAGGAACCTGGACAAGCTGGAGAGATGGTCTGATTCCAATGTGATGAGGTTCAACAAGGCCAAGTGCCGGGTCCTGCACTTTCGCTGCAACAAGCACTACAGGCTGGGCACAGAGTGGCTGGAGAGCAGCCAGGGAGAAAGGGACCTGGGAGTTTGGATCGACAGGAAGCTGAATATGAGCCAACAGTGTGCCCAGGTGGCCAAGAAGGCCAATGGCATCCTGGTCTGTATCAGGAACAGTGTGGCCAGCAGGAGCAGGGAAGTGATTCTTCCCCTGGACTCAGCATTGGTGAGGCCACATCTGGAGTATTGTGTTCAGTTCTGGGCCCCTCAGTTCAGGAAGGACACTGAGGTGCTGGAGCAGGTCCAGAGAAGAGCAATGAGGCTGGTGAAGGGACTTGAACACAAGTCCTATGAGAAGAGGGTGAGGGAGCTGGGGTTGTTTATCCTGGAGAAGAGAAGGCTCAGGGGAGACCTCATCACTCTCTACAACTCCCTGAAAGGAGGTTGTAGCCAGCTGAGCAACCAGTAGTAGGACAAGAGGGCACAATCTTAAGCTGTGCCAGGAGAGGTTTAGGTTAGATATTAGGAAGAAATTTTCTACAGAGAGAATGATCAGACATTGGAATGGGCTGCCCAGGGAAGTGGTAGATTCACCACCCCTAAAGGTTTTTAAGATGAGACTGGATGTGGCACTTAGTGCCATGGTCTAGTAACCACGGTGGTGTTGGATCAAGGGTTGGACTTGATGATCTCGGAGGTCTTTTCCAGCCCAGTTAATGCTATGATTCTGTGATTCTATGATCTAACACCAATAGCACAGCACCTAACATCTATGGCAACACAGCAAAGGGACCTCAGATTAGCAACAGAGCTCAATCAGCCACTGGCAGTGGTAGTGGCAGTTAGTTGCTTAGCAGCCAGTTTGAGCTGCTAAGCAGCTATTCAGAAAAGTTTACGAGGCACTACATTACAAGAGGAATACAAGGAAAATATATGAATAAGATTTTATTGTCTTTTTATAAATCAAGGGGTGCTGTAGGCTTATCCTGGCTGCAGTACTGGTCACCTTGTCTTAGAAAACGTATTGTGGAGGCAGAGGTAGAGACAGTTGGCAGAGGAATGATGAAACATCAAGGGCATCACAGAGATTAAGAGAGATTGAGAAGATTAGAACTGTTTACTTTGGAAATAAATATCTGAAGTACTTCTAGAAGTGTCTAAAAGACAGAGTGGTGTGATTGGAAATTACTCTTTTCTATGTCTGAGAGCACATGACAAGAGTCCACTCAAATTAAAATGAGGAGGAATTAAAGCTGACTCTTAAGGACCTGAGGACACTCACATGCCCTTATGGTCCTGCCTAGTCTCCTGGATGCCTTCCACACCGTTTTCACAACCCAGGACCCCACTTCAGCTGAGTCCAGAGACGTCAGTCCCTGCCCTAGAGACATCTCCAGCGTCTGTGTCACTGTATCATTTTTTGTATCTCCTTGGTTGAAAGACTTACTGCCTTGATCTCCCTGTTTCGCATGGGGTCAGTGTAGCCCATAGCTGTTACCACCCTGTTCTGTGGGGTGACACCACACTGAGCCACACCCACACTCAGCTCCCGGTCATGTCCCTGTGGCAGCTGCCTTCCCACAGCCAGCTCAGGCTACCTGGAGCTGGGGGCCAAGCTCATGGGGGCTGACCTGTAGGTTGCCTCAAGGCAGCCCCATGAAGCCTCCTGTGGCCATAGAGCCCCAGGGTTTGGGCAGCATGTAAAGGCAGAGCAGCCTGCTGGCTGCCTGCTCCTGATGTTCCTCGGTATCTTGCCTACACAGATTTCAGGGTGAACCTGCACCCTGGTTGGGAAGCAGTGCCATCCCAGTGAGTGTGGGCCTCTTCACCACTGAGGTTCACATCGTTGTGCCCCAGGAGCTGCTTACAGTCCCACAGACTGCCCAGCTCTTTTACAGCAGTCTTTGGTGCTATGGCTCTCCTCACAGCATCATTACTGAGCAGTGGCTCAGTTCACAGCCAGACCCTGGACAGATCTCATGGGCCTCTCCCAAAGACCAACCCAGCTCTTCTCCCCCTGGCAAGCATGATGGTCTCCTTTGGCTCCCAGCTCCCCTCCCCATACAGACCAGCCATGCTCTGTCTGCTCCCTTGCAAAGCACAAAAAGAAACACCTAGTGCCAAAGTGTTCCAATAATTTGCAGAAAATATTGATGTGAAGAATTTAGCAGGTCTCTCTCAGAAAAAAGAAAGGTAATCTGGGTATCCACACTTAATTAATTTAACAAAGTATTAATTTTTATGAAATAGGCATTAGACCTTCAGGCTTCAACCAATTCATAGGTTCATGGGAAGATGAGATCTTGTGGAGGGAGGCAATTGTATCACAGCTTGCTGAAACACAGGCAGTCACATCAGAATATGAGGAAAATCTTTTCTTTACTGTGAGGGTGACAGTGCACTAGAACAGGCTGACCAGAGAAGTTGTGGAGTCTTCTTCTCTGGAGATTTTCAAAATCCACCTGGACACAATCCTGCATAACATGCTCTAGGTGAATGTGCTTTAACAGAATGATCTCCAGAGGTACCTGCCAGTGCCAATCGTTCTGTGATCCTGTGGAGATAAACTTCTTCCTCTGGAGTTTTGTTATGGGGTTTACCATCCCTCTGGGCTGAAATGGTCAGGCCCAGGTAGTTTTCCGGAGAAAAAGCCAATCAAAAGTTTTAGTAACGCCTCTGCTAATGACATAGTTAACAAAACGGAAGAGAAGGTGTCGTAGAAAGAAATTCAGCAACCATGTGAGGAGGGTGGCAGCAAGCCCCCAAGTACGAGGGCCAGGCCCCTCTTCCCCGGTCTGGGGCCAGGGGCAGGCATGACATTGAAGTCTCTCCAGCTGGGATGTGTAACAGTGGAGAAACAACTCCAGACAGAGCTGCCCATCTGCAACTTGGCTGCAGGAACATTCCAGCCCCAGCAGAGAGCAGAGAGGACTTGAGATAACTGAGCCTCCTCCAAGGTCAGTTCTAGTAGGAGAAGAGTTGAGACGAGGGGGGAGTTTCCCCCCCTTTCTCTCTACAGGAGGGCAAGAGACTAAAAGTTGCAGACCCCTGCCACCATTAGAGGATAACTGGGGTGCAGAGAGACCCCCAGCAGTTAATGAGGCAATTTGTCCCGGAATATACGAGTGCCTACGGAGGCTGTGATCCCTTGTGAGAGGTCTGAGATAAAGCAGAGTCCTGCTAGAGACCTGTGCCCTTGGAGAGAGAGTTTTATGCTGGATCAAGTTGTCTCAAGTAGAACCTGTAGTCCCATGGAGAGANAGGATCCCCTTGTAGTCCATGGAAGACCTCAGGAGCCTGGCTGTATCTTCCTAGCCTCTGGTCCTGTCCCAAAAAGAGGAGGGGCAGGTGCACCCCTGAGACAGACATGCAGCAGAGTCAGCCAAGAGAGAGTGAGAAAGAGCTCTAAAGGAATTTCCAGCTACAACACACTGAACCTCAAGATAACAGAAAAGACACTCTACAAGTTTTGCAGTAATTGTTTTAAAAGGAGAACCTTTCTTCCCCTAGGGCTGATACAAAAGGGAAGAAATGCTTTTGTAAATAATTATGATGATTTTACCACTAGTTTAATTAGTACTGTTGTAGTATCCATTATTTCTTAGTTTTTATCTGGCTAGTAATAAATCTTAGTATTATATCCCTTACGTCAAGCCTCTATTTTGTCTATATGAAGCCTCTCCCAACTTATAGTAATTGTGTGGAGGGCGGAGTTCAAGAAAAAAATTGATCCCTGGTAAAACCCACAACAAGTTTCCAGTATTGACAATTATATTATAGAAAATAGGTGTGTCAGCTCTTGTGTTCATAACTACAGATCCATAAATTGGATAAAATACATAAAATAATTAATCTTCACATGATCTGTGGTGACCACATTTCATATTTTTGAATAATGAGCTATTTGTGGTGCACTGCAGTATTGCAAGGATATAGATTGCTGCTGCAATTGCTCTTTGATTTTTTTTAACTAGGGTCAGGCATTCTCCAGTTCAAATGCTGGGTCTGTGTAGCTGGACATATATCATGTCATGGCAATGTGAAATGAAGCTGAAGAAGGTCTAAATCCCCTTGGGGCTGCTTCCTTTCTCCACCAGTCTTTACCTAGACTATCCAATAAATCTAGGTCCAGAAAAGATCACGTTTCTTAAACCTCATGTTAAACTATCAAATGCATGACTAGAAAGCTAAAGATGTTGGAAATTCTTTAGCAAAACCAAAGCTTTTATTTGAAAAATCCAGCTTAGTCACTGGAAATCACACGTCTCGCTTGATGTATCAGTTGACATGCCTCTACTTGACTCTGGATATCTAAGTTACCTTGGTTAGAATGATCTCAAGTATCCCTGCACCATATTGCTTATCCAGGTGACCTCCAGAGTCCCTCAACCATTCTGTGATTCTGCGATACATTAAAAAATAGTAGTTTGAAAATGAAATCCTTTACAGATCAGGGACTTACAAAAAACCATCAATCTCTTCCTTTGCAGAATAAAGAGTGGGCTTTATTTTCACTCCATCTCTATCTAAGGCACTACTCCCATAAGATTTTCCTATTATTTAAAAAAACAGGCCTACAGCACTGTGTTTCCCACCAGCAGAAAGTTTGAAAAGCTAGAAAGAGTTTGTGTTTCTTCTATTAAAATGCATTGCTTCTGCCCTGTGGGACCTGAGATCCCCTGAAGGACCTTCATAAATTGTTGGAGTACTTTGTAGTTGCACTTCTAGTTTTCAGTTAATTTATAGCTGTGCTCAGTTATGACTAAGCTCCAATTTTCTTTTGCCAGCTTTTGGCTTTCTTTCATGTACATAACTTCAGTGGTTAAAGTCAAATTTATAATATAAGTTATTCCAGTTGTGAATTGCATTTTTTTCCTTCTCACAAAGATGGCCTAATTATTAAATTAAAAGGAAGCATGTAATTCTTGCTGTGTATCTGGAAAAACAGTTTGGATATTTGGTCCTGTAAATATGGTTGTCACAAATCACATAGCTGATTATTTTTTCAGATCTTAGTCAAGATTCATTTGTATGGCTTCTTCAAGTGCATGTCCCTTTTACTTGACAGCAGGAAGGTAGCAGCATGAAGATCTCCATAAGTTCATGTGTATTATACATTACATATAAATGAAGTCTACCAGAATAGACAAACATATGGTACCTGTTTTGTCAGAGCAACATCAGTCTCTCTGAAAGGAGACGTGACAAACGGTGATGCAATGGAGAGAAGGAGTGAGACTTATCTGCATTCTTCCTTGCATTAATTAATACTAGAGGTTGGAGGGGAGTTAAGAACCACAATGAGGCTCTGTGAGTGCAATCCAAGCTTATGGCCTCATAAGCCTACCATTTTTTGTCAGGAGGAGGATGGATGCGGTGAACGTATCCTAGAATGTGGAAATAAAATAAAGCAATTTCTTAAGTATGAGCTGTATGGTTAATATAGCTTATCTGATATTCAGTATTTCCCAGATCAGAATGCTAATACAGTAGGCTTTGGCAGCTCAGCTTTGCTTTTTCTCATAGATAACAAACTTCTACTCTATTTATCATTAAGACTTACAAAATGTTTATTAAATGACAGTGAGAACAAGATCTCAAAATCAGGAGCAAATCTTGACCATTTTGCTGCATCATTTCTGTCCAAGTAATTCTCTTGCTTTGAAAGTTTCTCTTAAAATATTCACAATAGATGCAAGAGTCAAACTGGAGCTCTAAAAGAACAAATAACAATAGTTACTTAACAGTTTTCATCAAAGGATTAGTGCAATCAAGACTGGAATATTTTTTTCTCCCTTGATTGTTCTTTCCATGATCATGACGAAAAAAATTAATCTTTTTGGCCTCAATAAATATACACAGTAAGATAGTTACATTTTACAAAAACTTGTCAAAACTGGAGCAGGACCTGGTGACCCTGAACACTAGAATCTTGAAAGATCTCCCCATAAAGATGCTCAAAAGGACAATACTAGAGAATGTTCAAATCACTGCTTAGGTGGACCCAGATATGAAGTGGATTAAATTGCTTTTAATGTCATCTTTACCTTACTTCAATCTATTATTCTCAGTATGCCATACTGTCAAGGATCAAAGCATGACAAGAATACTTAATAATCTATAGGATAAAGATTTCCCCAATACATTGGAACTTGTGAGATACAAGGACATGACTTAGCCAAGCTATGCAGGGTCTTCTATAAGAACTTTTATATATGCTCCAATAATAGAGACTTTGAGTGACAAGAAGCCTTTCAACAAATAATATCTATTGATTGAAGATCTCCCTTTGTTTGCATTCATTTTTATCCGAGTACAGGACACACAAGGAAAAAAAAAAAAAGAAAATAAAAAGGAAGGCAAAGAAAAAGAAAAACAAAGAGAAGAGAAAGGAGATGGACATAGGGTGGAAGTTTTCTGTGAGATTTTTCTGATTCCATACAATTGTTTTTCAATTGGACTCCAACAGCCTGTCTGCAAGCTGCTTCAGAGGACAGGAATGCCTTTTCCATACTCATGTTTGATTTCTTATGCTGATTGTACTGCAAAACATTACATATATGGGAAGGGGCCAAGAATAAATATGATAAAGGATATTATCATGGCAAGAAAAATTACATTTAACTTCCAAGAATAGCACGGTCTTCAAAATTTGTTTTAGACAATATATAGAAATCAGGAAGGGGTTGTTCCAATAAATGAATTTTTAATTTTAATTACTTATTTGTAGTATTTTGATTGTCTCCCTTTCAAATGCAGAAAATAGCTAGTTATTCAATACCTTTACTTTCAAAGAAGAGGCACATAACACAACAAACACTTTTTTTCTTCATTTCCTTCTTACACTGTATAACTATCTAATGGGCCCAATACAAATCTGCAACTTTCTCAAGTAAAAAATGAGACCATAGTTCTTATGTTTAATTGCACTGCACTCCACTGCCTTGTTAAAGAGGACAGTTTCTTGTGGTGTTAAAAGTTATTCAACAGGAGTCAGTTTGCATTATACTTGGCCCCCCTAAAAATCTTATTTGATAAAGAATTGAGTATAGTTTTAGAGATGTTACCTCAAGGAAATTTCAGCATTTCAAATTAACAATTTAATATTTGAAATATTACAACTACAAATATTAAATTGTTAAATAGAAGTAATTATAAAATGCATACTATAAATAACAATACAGGGCATTACTGTGAGTATGAGGATGCATTAACTTCTGAGGCTCTCTGATGCCATTTATAAACCTCTCAGAGTTTATGACTGCAGCTGAGTTCTTGGGTGAAATACAGCCTTGTGTTTACTCCAGGGCTATCTGTTATGCTCCATGTTATTCAAATGTATTCTAGTGTTGATTCTTATCTTTGCCTCTGAATTATTTTCCCCCAGTCATTAACACAAGCTCGTAACTTTTTCCCCTCATGAGTCCTCAATTTTTTCAAGAGAAAGAACACTTCTGACCAGAGACATTGCCTTATTGATGCCACAAATCACATAGTCCACCAATTCATATCCTTTCAACATTCATGACTGGAGTAAAGGGAGCACTTTGATATGGAAAGGAAGATTTAGGGACATTTAATTCAGTTTTTCATCTGGATAAGAGAAACCAATTCTGGTTTCATTGATTCACGAGGTCTAAATAATGCTATTATACCGCATTGACCTTCTTGAAATTATTCTAAACAAAAACCTTCTGAAAACAAGGTCCATCAGCCTGGCAGAGACAGCAGAAAAAGTTCCTGATATGGAAGCTTCCTACAGACACTCAAGAATTCATACTGTCCTGACAGAATTCTTAGAAAAATCAGAATACTAACTGAGTAATAGGAAAAGATATCGTAATGAGTTATGTTGCACCATTATAAAGCTTGTAAGAACTGAAATACCATTTTGAAAAGTTTTTTAGTGTCTTCTCAGAACTCTGTTAAGGATGAATGTGTCTTTACTAAGGCACTATATGTCCTGCTTCAGAATCATTATAGGAGGCTTACTGTCAACCTAGCACTGAAATCAGAATTCTTTCTACTAAATTGAAGGATCTTTGGTTAGGAAGTGCAAAATGACCACAACAGCAAGAGAAAGTAACAAGCATTCAGTTTACATCCCACAGAAACAGGATATTTATTATGAAAGTTTGCTGATATCAATAAAAAATAAAAAAGAAACTCCAGGTTCAAAATAACTTTAAAAAAAAAGGTGACCTGAACAGTGAAAAACATTTTTTGACTGACTTCTGAAAGATAATTTAACACCCTCTGTTCAACTGAAAAATTTCAGTAGGACTTGCATGCATATCTATACTTTTAAAGAATGCAACCTGTTACTGCCATTTCCCAGTTTCAGCACTACAGTTTCAGTGTTCACTCGTTATTTTAGCTTCTGCCTGTTTTAGCAAATTAAGCATTCCTAGGACATTTCCAGAAATTTTCTGTAAAGCCAACTGGTCTGAAATGGCCCACATCTAGTCTAATTCCTCAGAGTCCAAGATTTGGGACCCGAGGCAAATAACCCATGGGAAAGGATAAATCCATTGAATGCTTTATCTCCCAATGTATCACTGAGAATTACCTGGGATTCTGCCAGTTGGCATAAACCAACTACTCTCTGTTATATCAACACAGTATGTCCAGAACAAAGGAAATATTTACAGGTTTGGAGTGGGAAGGGGTTTTTCTGGAGGTAAATTGTCTGCATCTGCAGAGCCTTTCCCTCTACCTTCCTTAGAGTAGGACTTTGTTTTCCCTATGTTGGAGAACAATCATAAAGCACACTTACTCTTAGCTTTTCAGGTTGTAGTCCTCCTGACTCTGTGTCATGCCACAGAGAGCCCTTGATGTACTTCCCAAATGTATGCTCTAATTTGCTAAAATGACTCCCAGAACTGTGGGACTTACCTCTGACTTCTTGTTCTACCCACGCTGTTTACATTCATTGAAGGCAAAATCACAGAATCACAGAAATTAAAAAGAGACATCCCTGTGGAGTTCTTTTCAAACCTTATTATTTACATCAGAGTCCAATTCTTTTCAATCCTTATTCTCTATATGATTTTGGGTCTACTACCCCCTGTAACCGTTAGCAGCATTTGTTGGATTTGGGACACCTCTGAAGTGTGACAGTTGAGATCATTCATTTCATATTTTCTGGTTATGACGCTTCCACTGTATAGGTGTGACACACACATATGTCATATGATAGCCCACATCCTCATATTGACTCCTAATTTGTCCTTTCTCACAATACAGTTTCTCCTGTAGTCAACAGATGCTTTCCTTGTTCATTCATCCCAGATTCTGAGGCTTTGATACCGTAAGCATATCTAGACTGCAGCATATGGTTTAACTGATCAGCTTGGATATTGTTGCATTCCATGACCTGCCCATTAAATAATTGCATTTTTAAATAGCATTTGAACAATTAAAAGTACGTTCTTTTAGAAATCAAGTAATCTGTGCTGTTAGAGATCTCACTACGTAAGGAATTTTTTTCTGTACCTCAGCAAACTTAGCAGAGCAGTCAGCCTTAGAAACTAAATACAGCAGCTGTAATTAATCATTACACTGTCCAGAATAATAGCCTGTATAAGGGAGAAGGTGGTCATCACCTAAAATTCAAAATATTGTTTCTCTATATGCATGACAAATCAATTCTATTTACCAAAACACGAGAGTCTGTGCTTATTAATCTGGGTGTATGCAACAAGTTCTAGTAAACAGAAGACATATCTTGTTAGGAAACATGAAATAAACATTTTCCAAACATGCCAAGATTAAAGGAGGCATATGGTTTACATGTCCTCACACATAATGCTATACTATTGGAAGATAACTCTGGAATGCTAGTAGACTACAAGTAGACTACAAGTAGTCTACAAACATAAATAGTATTAATAGGGTGATTTAGACTTTTTAAAAAGGCTTTTAACTAAACGAGCAGTTTTTACAAGAACAAGGGTCAGAAACTTTATGGAAATACTTTTCTCCTTTGCTAACTTGCAGTGAATGGCAAAATTTCTTCCTGTGTATTGTTTTTCTGTGTCTGGTTGTGAATTGCTGCCCTAAATAATGAACTAAAAATATAAGTTCATTTCTGTACTGTATTATGAATGCATTATTGTCACAGCATGTAATTACAATAATTCACAGTGTGAACATGAGATCTGAATAGAAAATTGTCCTGAAAACAGTATTCTCTTGTTAATTTATGAATTTCCAAGCTTACCTCTCAATACTGACTAATAGTGTATCACCATTTAACACTCAGGCCATTCAGAGGAACAGCCACCATACCTCAGAAGTCATGACAATGAAAAAATACTTACTGCACAATAAAAATAAGATCTTATGACAATGTAATTAATGGATATTATACCTTTGTAGAATGAAGATGTGACCAATAAATACAAGAAATCATCAAAAAATCTTCTACTACTGCTGCTAAGTGAAATATTTGAAAAAAATGCAATTATCAGGGTAAGAAAAAAATGTCTTCATAGTGTACTTTGGTAGCATTTATACTGGGAGGGACAGTTTTCTGTAGACAGGGAGGAAATTTCTACAGAACAAGAAAAGAATAAATACTGCATTAGCAAGACATATTTGTACCAGTTTGCACTTTTGTACTTTGCAACACTGGGCACCCAAGTTTTAAAGACAAATCTGTTCCTATTTATCTGTAATGACAATGTCTACCTCATAGTGAAAGATGTCTTCAGTGAACTTTGAGGCAAGACATTTTCTGATTTTCTACCTGAGCTACATTGCTGCAGTGTGGTTCTATGCAAAAGGCATCCAGTAAAACAACTTACCAGAATTCTAAACTACATCCTTCATGTTTAAAAGAGGAACATGAAGTATTGCTAAAATCTATACTATTCCTACTGTTGAATTATTTTTTTCTGAGAAAAATATTGTTTTTTTAAAAGGTCTTTTCTCCTTTCTAAGCCCTCTTGGAGAATACATTTTCTTTTTTGTTCAGTAACCTATGCAGAATCAAGCATGATCACATGGAGTGAGAAAGACCATTTTTGTATGAAAGTACTTCGTAGGTTATTTTTTAATGGTTTCATTGAAACAGAAAATTTGCAGCGGTCATTCTTTCAGAATTCAAAATTTAGTTCCCAGAAGTCAATGATTGCATACACCTTTTCTTTCATTTTCAATTTTTTAATTAATTTTGGTGATGATTTTTTTAAAGAGACTTCTGAAAGCAAAAGTCTATTTTCAGATTATGCTATCAATGTGTTTGTTTTAACCATAGATTTGTTACTATGTGTTGGTTCATCTATAGGTTTAACAAGAATGGTCTTGTAGAACACTCAGACCGCTAAATATAATTGACCTTTTAAAAATTACCCCTATGGTATATCTATATGACTGGGCCCTAACCCTTGTTTGTTGTGAAATAATTAATGTTAATGTTTAAAGCAATGAAATAATATAGATCCAGAAATCTCATTAAATATGTTACAGTTGACTTGTAATCTACACACTATTTAAATGAAGCTAGTCTTATCACTTCTTCTGTAGCTTTGACAACCACCAAGCAAGACAAGAGTATGCGTGGGTTTCTATTTCTGCCAACATCAAGGGAACAAACAATACTGTTGAAATTCTTAAACAAAATAATATAATAAGGGCACAAAGCTACTCGGTGATTTCAGTGGGAGGTAGCTCCTAATTAATTGGTGGGATTACCTGTACACTACACAGGCAAAGGTACATTGATTTGGGAACCAGTTTGCTCCCCTGGGACCTCTGCTTTTGACATATGACATTATCTCATTCTAGGAAAAAAAAAAAAAAAGAAATACTTGTTCAATACACAAGTTTTGAAGCTGTTTTTCTTTCCATGAGAAAAGGGTCCTCGGTGCTTAGTTGCTATGACAGAAGTAATACATCTAACGAATACATTCTGACACACTTGTAAGAGTCACTGGAATAGGTGAGATAAAGTATTTTAGTAGTTTTATTTCTATTCTACTCCAAAAATTTGAAATCAAAATGCTTGTGAACTGTTTCAAGCTTGGGAAAATTTTGGATCAAATTTAAAGAGAAGACTGGTTTCCTTTTTGTTCCTAATAGTAGATTTTTTTTCCCCTACCGATGCTGTCCATTATTCCTGTCTATGTGCACATGTTGTGCTAATGTAAGCTTTTTCTAGCCTATTTCAATCCTGAATAGAACTTTCTTAATTCACAGGACAAAGAGGACAAAGCCAAAAAATACTAAAGTAACTTTATGTACAACACCTGTGATTAATTATAGCCTATTCTTTTCCCAATCACGTGAAGAATGAAATTTTTTCTCACAAAGAGGTTGCTACAGGGCATTGGTTTCGTTTTGGTTTTTTATTTGTTTGCTTTCTTAATTGATTTGCACATAGATGGAAGTTTCGGCATGTAATACCATTGCAATTCAAAGGTAAATTCAATAGCACATGCTGTTCAGGAGATCTCTATAGAGTATCTGAAGTCTTAGTATAAGTGAAATATTGTGATTAAGCCATCAACATTACACAACAGACATGCTCCATTTTGGCTTGGACACAAGCCATAAGCAGGAATGAGCAAGTCCCTCAAGGTCACTGTCTGTGCCATGTCGCAGTTTGACTTGGACCATGGAGGAAGTAACCTCCCTAAATACCATGACACTTTCTTGATGCTTCGTCTCAGCATTAAATTGCAGCAATATGTAGATGCCACCTCAGTTTGCACCGACATCAGTTTTTATTTTCTTTTAGCTCCTAAGTGCGTGCAGAGGTTCAGAGAGTAATGCATGCTGCCACCTCCTTCTGGAACACCAGAACTACAAGAAAATTCATCAGCTGGCGGGTTAGCTTAGGATAACATGATGAGAGACTCCATTTATTTATAAAACATTATAAAAGAAAGAGTGAAGTGATAAAGCATCTAAAAAATGTTCTCTTCCTTTAATGAACCTCTAGATCAAAAGCAATGTCAATGTACTTCAAGTTCCTAGGCTATATAGACAGTAAGTGACAGATTCTGCTAATGAACCTCATTCATTTTGAGCGGTAACTTTTATCTTAGAGGATGGAATAGTATTTTTATCTTGATGCTGGAATAGTATTTGAGATACTTAAGGATAACAGAATCCTGTATTAATGCAACACTATTCCAGATTCGATCTGATTGCTTCTGTTAGTCACTGTGCATGTAATATTTATTTATCTTGTGTAAGCTATAGTAAGCAAATATAAGGCATGAAAAATCTGATTTTAGTTACACTGTATCTGTAGGATAATCTGTGAAGTTTGCAACAGAACAACTTGTTTCCCTTAGGGCCTCACCAAGGCTAGCCAGTCTCATCCAAAAAACATTTTCCTTTATACTCTAAAGTGGGGAAGGCTGGGAACTGAAAGTCCCTGAGTGTGTCTGGCAGGCAAAGCATCATCAGAGAGGAAGGAGAATGAACAAGGCCAGAGTGCTCTGGGTAGCTGAGACCAGGAAGACATATCTTGAGGCAATCTCTAGAGTGAAGGGAGGGCTGTAGGCAAAACCTGACACCTTTGTTATCAACATTAAATCTGTAAAATTCCCAGCACCTTGGTATTGTCTATTTCTATTTAAAAATTACTACTTTAGAGAAGGAGACTGGATGNNNNAGGGGGAGAGAGGAAAGTGGGGGGGAAAAAAAGGGGGGGGGGGGGAAGAGAATTAAAATAAATCTTTCATAATCCCATTTAACTGCTTAGTTCTTGAAGGTTTTTTAATTACATTTGATGCCTGTAATAGAAGCAAAGTTGCTTAGTCTTCTGAGGAGAGACTTGAGAAATGGTGTTCAATAGTTACTTAGATCTTCCTAAGCAATAATCAATAAAGATTTGCAGCTTATGGAATTGCAACCTTTCTAAAATTACTTTATATCTAATGGAAACCTTTCAAGTCCTTCTTCCTAAGCACAGATAGCTACATGTAGCAATAAGGTAGAGAAAGGAATGATTAACGAATAAAGCAGTCAAATAAGAAAGTGGTTTATCTTTCTTTCCAATAAAGATCTTGACAGAAAGTATGTCACATTAAATTTTATCATTTGCATAGTGTTTACTGTATTGACATATGAGAAAATTTACATTAGATAATATATGGCAATATAACTTCTAAAAGCTACTTTAGTCCATTTGGGAATGAAGTACGAAATCTTTGATGATGTAGACAGAGTTAGAGACTCTTTAGACAACGTGGAAGTACAGATATTTAAAATCAGTGGCCAACACTTAAAATTTCAAATTGCATTTAAAATTTTAAAATAAAGTGAGGTTGCATGAGATACTCTCTTCTAATAGGAAAGAAGAAATTATTATACAGCAATAATTTGGGTACACAAACTGGCATTTAGAAAGCATAGAGAGCATCTCCTGAACAGGACAAAAAAACTCTTGTTAGTCTGGGTTTTTTCAGTTTATTATGTGAGGGGGGGGAGACAGAGGGAGGTAGCGGCTTTTTTCCAGTTATTGATGGTATTGGTAACCCTTCATTCAAAACTCAAAAACATCATCTACTCTTACCTCAAAATCTGTCACTGATATACTTCAAAACCAACATTGTTTGAATTCAGTTTTTAATAGTACTTTGTATTCAATACTTCACCTCTTCATTTTCTTTTCTTTTTTCCTTTCCCTTTTTGTTTTTCTTTTTTTTTTCCCTTTTTAATTTCTTTTTTTTCTTTTCCTTTTCCACTTCTTTTCATATAGAGGACCTCAATCTAACTCAGTAAAATCACAGCCCTTCCAGGATATACTGCTGTTTAAGCCTTGAAGAAACAGTATCTATATCTCCATCTGTAAAAGGTAGGTTGTAGTATACATGCTTTGAAGAGGTGTTTAGTTTTTCACATTTCNCTTACCTCAAAATCTGTCACTGATATACTTCAAAACCAACATTGTTTGAATTCAGTTTTTAATAGTACTTTTTATTCAATACTTCACCTCTTCATTTTCTTTTCTTTTTTCCTTTCCCTTTTTGTTTTTCTTTTTTTTTTCCCTTTTAATTTCTTTTTTTTTCTTTTCTT
>VYXB01001557.1:494470-507867 GCA_013397135.1 Pachyramphus minor | reverse complement strand
ATCATAGAATCAACCAGGTTGGAAAAAAACCTCCGAGATCATCAAGTCCAACCCTTGGTCCAACACTACTGTGGTTACTAGACCATGGCACTAAGTGCCACATCCAGTCTCATCTTAAAAACCTCCAAGGGTGATGAATCTACCACCTCCCTGAGCAGCCCATTCTAATGCCTGATTACTCTCTCCACAAAAAATTTTGTCCTAATATACAACCTAAACCACCCCTGGCAAAGCTTAAGACCGTGACTTGTCTACTGCTGGTTGTCTGGAAGAAGAGACCAACACCTACCTGGCTACAACCTCCTTTCATGAAGCTTAAGAATATCTAGGAGCTTAGAAAATGGTTTATTATTTAGCTTTGTGCTTTACACATCTTATGCTGCATGTAATCTTACAAAATATCCCAAGAGGTATTGAAAAGATATAGTTGCAGCGAGTTTTAATAGGAAACAGAAGTGCTCTGTCTTTTCAGAATTTGCTGGGGATTTATGTGCAGAAAAAAACTTAAGCAGTTCTAAAAATCTGGAAAATAGATTCAAAAGTGTAATTCAAAACTTTTCATTCTATTCCAAACCATTTTGTGTAAAGAAGTTGATTGTTTTCAGGATTTCACCCCATTAAAAAAATAGTGAGAAATACTCCCATTTCTCATTAACCTGATAAAGCTTGAGGATCTAGGAGATGAATCTACTTCAAATGCTGGCAGAGGGTTCTTTCAAAACAACATATGAAAGTAAAAAGTATATTCCTACTGTGGACTAGTATATATTCATCAAGATGAGTTGATATGATGATATATTCACTGTAATAACAACTCAGAGGTCAGCAAAAGGCAGTTCATCATATATTAAAGTATTTATTTAAAATTTTTAAAAGTTATTTTGACTGGACCTGACATTTGCAGAGAGTACTTGAGGTGGTGTTTCTACATTTTTTTACCTGTATTTGTTGTTTTTCTTGGTCATAACTACTGATGACAAAAAAAAAAAAAAGAAAATAACCAAAAACAAATAGAATCCACCCTAATAGAAACATAGAACCATAGATTCAACTAGGTTGGAAAAGAACTCTGAGATCATCAAGTCCAACCCTTGATCCAACACCACCATGGTTACTAGACCATGGCAGTAAGTGCCACATCCAGTCTCATCTAAAAATCCTCCAGGGACAGTAAGTCCACCACCTCCCTGGGTAGCCCATTCCGATGTCTGATCATTGTCTCTGTAGAAAATTTCTTCCTGATATCTAACCTAAAGCTCCCCTGGCACAGCTTAAGATTGTGCCCCCTTGTCCTACTACTGATTGCCTGGGAGAAGAGACCAACCCCCACCTGGCTGCAACCTGCTTTCAGGTAGCTGTAGAGAGTGATGCGGTCTGCCCTGAGCCTTCTCTTCTCCAGGATAAACAACCCCAACTCCCTCAACCTCTCCTCACAGGACTTGTGCTCGAGTCCCTTCACCAGCCTGGTCGCTCTTCTCTGGACTTGCTCCAGCACCTCAATATCTTCTGTGAACTGAGGGGCCCAGAACTGGACACAATACTCGAGGTGTGGCCTCACCAGCACTGAGCATAGGAGAAGAAGCAGCTCCTGCTGGTCACACTGTTCCTAATAGAGACCAGGATGCCATTGGCCTTCTTGACCACCTGGGCACACTGCTGGCTCATGTTCAGCTTCCTGTCGATCCAATCTCCCAGGTCCCTTTCTGCCTGGCTGCTCTCCAGCCACTCTGTCCCCAGCCTGTAGTGCTGCAGGGGGTTGTTGTGGCCAAAGTGCAGGACCCGGCACTTGACCTTGTTGAACCTCATCCCATTGGAATCAGACCATCTCTCCAGCCTATCCAGGTCCCTCTGAAGAGTACCCCTGCCTTCCCCCAGATCAACACTCCTCCCCCTACTTGGTGTTATCTGCAAATTTGCTAATGGTGGACTCAATCCCCTCATNCAAGTTGGTCAGACAGGACCTGCCCTTCCTAAACCCGTGCTGGCTGGGTCTGATCCTTTGTCCATCCTGTAGGTGCTGTGTGATTGCACTCAGGATGATCTGCTCCATAACCTTGCCAGGCACTGAGGTCAGGCTGACAGGCCTGTAGTGTCCCAGGTCCTCCTTACAGCCCTTTTTGTGGATCAGCATGACATTCACCAACTTCCAATCATCTGGGACCTCCCCAATCAGCCAGGATGGTTGGTAAATGATGGAGAGTAGCTGGACGAGCTCTTCTGGCAGCTCCCTCATCACCCCTGGGTGTATCTCATCTGGTCCCACGGACCTGTGAGGATCCAAGTTGCTCAGCAGGTCACTCACTTATGTTTTCTCCTGATTTACAGGGGGGCTTCCTATCTCTGTCTACCAGCTCCAGAGACCAGTAGTCCTGAGAAGACTGGTGCTGTGTGAGCAAACACAAAAAAATGTCATTGTAAAAGAAAGAACTCCCAAAGATAATGTTTATATTACCCACTTCTGGTTGTTAAATGCTGTTTTGTTTGACCTGTTTATCTAAGCTTTCTCTGTATTGAATACAGCATTTTATTGGACATTTGCAATAAAACTCACCTATTTACTTCAGAAAGCCTTTTAAGACAGAATTAGTTTTCATCTGAAGTTTCCTGGTTCGCTCCATCAACTATAAAGGTAATAGAAACAAATGAGCAGCTATTAAAAAAAACTACCCAAGTTATATAAAATACACATCTGCTGTGTAGCTTCCTTGTTCTTTAGGTGATTTGTTTGCCCACAGTGATCCACAATGCACACATAATACTACTGTTTTCAGATATTTGAAGATGTGTACCACATCATACGATATCAATGTTGTAATTGCTATGCATTGTTGGCATGAAAAGTAATCATATGACCAAAAGAAAACCACGGTAGCATTACTTTTACCAGTGTCTGTTCAGTTTTTAGAGTCAATTTGTGTATGTGCGAAGAACTATCAAAGTAAACTTAAGGCAGCATAGAAAAAAGCTACACACTGCTATTCTACCTCTTCCCACAAAACAGGAGACAGACAGGAACAAACAGGCTCAGAAAGAATAAATCATATCAAATAATTCGTAAAAGTAGAATACTTCTGCATGGCCTGACTACCTTTTTTTGTTTATAATATAAAATCAGACAACCGCTGAAACACAGCTCATGAGATCCCAACAGATGTGATTTAGACACATCAGTTTTATTCATTTTAATGGAATTTCTTTTTTTACTGTTCAGCAATTTGCTTTTGATGTTTATTGAAATCAGGGATTTAATGGGCAATCAGGGTAGAATAAAATGTACTAAAATTTAAAGAATATAAATAAGAGAGGGAATTGTAATCATTTAGAAACAGTTTAATAAAGGTTTGGTTATTATTATGTAAATATTTAATTAGAAAAACAAATTCAGATTGGTTTGTAAACAAGCTAAAGATGATTAAAAAAGTTATTATACGAACAGGACATCTGCAAAAATAGTCTGAAAAATATTGTTAGTATTCTGAAATCTATTGTGAAATAGTACTCTGAAATCAGAAATGGTAACAGAGGCTTTGAGATTAAACTGGACAGTAAGCTACTATGGTAACATAATGTCTATTTGGAGATCAATTTAAAAATAATATTCTCCAATATCCTTTTCTAAAACTGCTAATGTGTTTTGGTTTTGGGGGTATTTTTTTAACTATAATCAGGAGGGAATAATTTCAGGAAATAATTAAAAAAGTTTCAGCTGGATAGTTTTGCTGGACAAGGTTAAAGAACAGTGTGATGACTGTTTAAAACCATCAAAAGAGCTAGTTAACATCACACAAAGATATGTAACATAGGAAGCGATGAAGTTAAGAAGTGTAGGCCAAAGGTCTTGAAAACCTTCTTGGCTCAAAGAGAAGTATTAAGATATAGAATTTCCTCTTGAAAAAGTATTTAGGTCTCATCACTTCAATTCACAAAATGAAGAGGTGCTGTGTAAAACTTTCCTACAGTCATGAAAAAGCCTAGTTTCTTCATAATAAACTTTTAAACATTAACCATCATGGTTTCTTTTCAAGTGTTTTCAGAGTTGTGTATGTAGGATTCAAAGACAGAGGCTTGCATTTTATGTCTGTACAACACATAAAGGTATTGCCTTATTTTAAGGCAATTACACGCACCCCCCCTATTTTTTAACAACTTTTAGTATTATTTGAATGGAAACCATAACAGTACTAGCACAAAAAAAGAAACATCTGAGAATGTGACAACTAGAAACCTGCTATAGTATAATCACAAATTTAATAAAATCCACATATACATAGCCATTTATCTTGCAGGTTGTTTGTTATTTTTCTCATTTCCGTTTCTTTTTTTGAAAGAAAAGGATATTGTTTCACTCAGTTAAGTGAAATCCTATAGGAATTTAATAGAATAAGTATGGTTTCAGCTACTGGTATTATATAGTACTAGTAGAGTATAGTAATATTCTCGGGTCAGTAGAAGACACCCTTTTTCCCCCCTTCCTCAATGAATACTGGAAGTTAACCACTGCAATAAATCACCTTTTCTCAATGTAGCAAAACCAATATGTATGAGGTCAAATGTATCATAACAAGTGCCATAAAAAAACCCCTGTAGCTTACTCATGAGATATGTTGTATATCTTTTCAGCTTCAGTCTGACTTCTCTCACTCTTCTATGTAATAAAATAAGCATTTGATTAAGTTCTCAGGAGTTTTTTTTCTAGAAACTTTCTTTTTGCTCACCTTCTGCCTAATATTCCCCAATGCTTACTATGCTTACTATTGGAATTATTTTAAACTAACAATATGGCACATGTTGGGACATAAAGACAAAGGCAGGCAACTTTTCTGCTCAACACAGGAGAATACACACAATAACAGAAGCCGGTGTTCACTGGGCATAAAATCAGCCCTGGCGGCCTCAGCTGCAGTGAGGGTTATCAGTTAGACAGAGAGGACAATACATTTCGTACTGAAGAGTCTTCTTATTTCTGAAGTTTTGCTTCTGTGGCTTCAGAACATCATCATATGAAATAAGTGGCTCTTGTTGGCAATTATGAGGACCGAAATATGACAGAATTCCAATCACCCAGCTGAAGACACTTAGATGTAGGTCAAGCCATCTAGGCTAGGTAAGACTAGTCTAAAGTCCCTGTAAGTTCCCTCCTGAGCCTCCTTTTTTCCAGGCTAAACAACCCTAGTTCCCTAAGCTGTTTCTCATATGGCTTACATATATTTCTATGTGATTAAATAGTCAAGTAGAAAAACATTTCCATTTTAATATTGTATTAAATTTCAGTCAAGTTGGAATAGCTATTTTCTTATAGAAATGCTTTCAAAAAGCTTAATAATTTTGTATGGGTTTTTCAAATGGAACCCTAGCCTTTGTCTAACAAAACAGTTTGATCTCTATAGACTGTTTATGCAGATTGTATCGTCTTTTTATATTTTCAGTTCACCTACAACAGAAACGTGAATATTTCAAGATCTTTTTAAAACACATGCATTTTCCTTATGATATGTTACCTTGGAATGGAGGGGAAATAACTTGAAGAGACAATAATAAAACTTACTTCTAGCTATCAAATTAAAGTAAACAAATATGGTCTGCAAGGTTTTAGGCACTTAAACATGGTAATTTGCTAATACGTCTTTTTGCAGCAAATAAGTATGTAAATGTACTATATAAAACAGCAAGTTACAAAGTTTGTAAGGGTCAGCATTAAATTATTAAAAAGAACCCCAAAAAACAATATGAAAGCATGCACAAAAGTAATCCACTATACAGAGTCAAAAATACTACCTTTCCCTGCAAAGAAAACCCTCTATTTCCTTTCACTGTGATAGGTGCAATGACCACTATGAGCCTGGTTAATTTGATGCAAACAGACTGATAGTCATTATAGAGCCAGCGTTCAAACATGCAATTGATAGTTAGTAATTTATTGTACTTCTTGCAAAATTGAATCTCAAATAAGAATTCAAATCTTACAAAAGCATGTCATCTCTAAAAAATAGAATAGCTCATATGTAAAATCTGCTTAAGAACTAAATAAATCTTGTTTTCTCATGGGGGACATTAGAATGGTTTTAAATTAAAAAGAAAAAATATGACCACAAAGTACAATATATTATCAAAGTAGTCTTCCCACAATTACTCCAGGTAGTTCTATACATATTATTTTTATTTTAAAAGATTTCTGAATATGTGCATGTCCTGTATCTGTGTTGAAGGATTTACTCTTAAGAAGTTTTATCCTCCTGCCTATATTCCTAGTTGATAATAATATAATCATGTTAGCTATATCTAAATCACATTCTGAATAAATGCCAGAATTTGAAGAATGAGTTCTGCAGCAGAGAATAAAAAAACACGCCTTAGGTTTATTTCTGAGAAAAAATATATAAAAACATGTGACTAGGAAGTCCATGTGTGCAACATGGAGTATCTAGCAAAACTAATTATTCTTGAATGTTCCAAAATTTTTACTTTTCACAGGAATTTTTACACAAAAAAAAATCTTTTTTTTTTTAAGTGTATGAATAAACACAGAAAATTAGTTTTGATCCGACGGACGAATCTGACATTTAAATTGTCACTAAACAGATTTTTTTCAGTGCTTGCTGGCTGAGCAACAGCAAAACCAAAACTTCATTAGGATACTGTAGCATGGGAATGAGGGCAAGAGAAACCATAAAAAAAGTAGTACCTTTAGGGAGGCAGCATGTTGCTGGGTATTGACTCATTTGCACGGTCTGCCATTAAATAACTTTCAGAAAGTGAACCTGAATGGAGGTTTAATGGAGGCTGAATGGCTTATATTCATGCAAACTAGAAACATTAATATCTCATTTGTGAAGACAATACAATATGAAGTCATGGCCCTAGTTTGCCTCCAAAGAGAGAGAAGGTAGTTATATGATGTCTCAAACTAAGAAGTCAGCAATGTGAATACAATTTACTGCCTATGTGTGATCAACATGGAGCATTCCTGACATCTGCATGCCATTCCAGAGCTAGAACATCATTAAACACAAGGTGGAAAGAAATCTGCACAAAATTCAGATTGTGTTGATTAGAAAAGCCAACATCTTGAGGATGGCTAGGGTATTTTTAAAATTTAGGTTTTTTAACAAGTTTTCATGTGAATAATATCTTTGAGAAACTCAGAATTACCAATTATTTCTGTATATTTCAGTTTTGAGTTAAACTTCATTTGATGTTGATACATTTCAGTTATCGTAAATAATATCTCACTTCTATGCCTACAGTGGATACCTACAGTATGAGACCAGCACTTGACTACTGTCCAGTTGACTTATTTTTTTTAGCAGTTCACTTGAACATTGCACTGATGTCACCTCAAGAAAGCTGTAACAACTGAATAGTTCGATTCTATTGATTGTTGTATGGTTCGGGAATAGGAAACCTTTTGTGGTTTTGTATTAGGAAACAGCAAAATATCATATGACTTAGACTACTTAAATGCTAGAGGAAAACAGTGAGNACAACGCAGAAAGAATCGTGTCCAGTCGTTGCCACCTGGGGAATCTTTCTCTTGTCCCTTCTGCAACCGGACTTGTCTGTCACGCATTGGCCTTTTCAGCCATCAGCGTGCCTGTAGCAAGCGCGGATAAAGCCCTTCGAAATCTTCGTTCGCGAAGCCAAGCCATGATGATGATGATGATGATGTATGGTTGGGGAATAGGAAACCTTTTGTGGTTTTATATTAGGAAACAGTAAAATAACATATGACTTAGACTACTTCAATGCTAGAGGAAAACAGTGAGCATTTAAATACTTCAACTTAAAAACATAAAAATATAAAAATTAATATCACCCACAGGACTAGGGAAGTGATCTTCCCCCTGTACTCGGCACTGGTGATGCTAAACCTTGAAAACTGTGCTCAGTTTTGGGCCCATCACTACAAGAAACCCATTGAGGTGCTCGACGGTGTCCAGAGAAGGGCAACAAAGGTCTGGAGCACAAGACTTATGAGGAGTGGCTGAGGGAGCTGAGGTTAGAGAAAAGGATGCTCGGCGTGACCTTATCATTCTCTACAACTGCCTGAAAGGAGATTGTAGCAAGGTGGGTGTTGATCTCTTCTCCCAGGTAACAAGTGATAGGACAAGAGGAAATGGTCTCAAGTTTTGCCAGGGAGGTTTAGCTTGGATATTGGGAAAATTTCTTTACTAACAGGGTTATTAGCATTGGAACAGGCTTACCAGGGAATTGATCCAGTCACCATCCCTGGAGGGATATAAAAGATACGTGAACGTGGCACTTAGAGACATAGTTTAGTGATGAGCTCATCAGTACTGGTTAATAGTTGGACTTATTGCCCTTAAGGGCCCTTTCCAAACCAAATGATTATACGATTCTGTATTTGAAATAAAACATTTTTGAAAAGACTCCTTTTTTTCCTATGATTTGCAAATCTGAGTGGCTTAGCACAGGTTGTTTGAGCTTAGTTACTGATAAGAAAAACATTAAGCAGTATGATATATTCATTCTTCTTATTGGGCTTGATACTTTAAAATGTTATTCAGAATATATACTGTTATACAGAATATTATACTGTTCATTGGTAGGATTCAGATCATTGCTAAGAGTCAATATTGCTGTGTTTATATTTAACATTAAAGTTTGTAGACTTTAAAGTTCCTTCTCATCGAAAATCTTTAAGTGGTATTTGTTTTATTTGCCTACAATATGTTTTACTTGCCTACAATATGTTTTACTTGCCTGACTGAAAAAGGCAGGAAGAAGAGCCTTCTGCTGTTTTTTTCTCAAGTTATATTTATTATTGTTTTGTACTCAAAACCTAATAATATAATATACAACAGCAAGAAAAAGAGTTATATTATTTTACCTTTAAACAGAACGGAAGTCAGTATGTTTTGATAAACAATCTGTATCACTAAATGTTCTCACAGATTTTCTTTCCTATACTGAAATAATTTATTTCTTGAGAGGTATCTTCAGCATAGCATGAGTAATTTAGCAAGATGACTTAAAAACTTTAACTTACACCTTTAGTTTTTGTGAGAGAGACAGGGAGAGAGCAAACTGAATCTCTATTGTCCAGATAAAACTGTTACAAAATGTAATGCTTCATAAATTATAAAATTTTGTAGATTAGGCAGATGATCTTTCTGATATCATTTATTCAAATGCATGCCAGACTAGATGTGGAAATTTATTTCCGGTTTCTAATTATTTAAGACCACTTGTCTACTTAAATGTGAATCATTACAATTTTTTTGTTCCTCTCAATGCAGTGCAGTTTATAAGCACTGAATTAATATCATCAAGATAAGCAAATTAGAAGAAAGTAACCTGTTGTTTCCATTTGTTTGCTGAATGATCGTCAGTAGTCTATTTTGAGAAGTGCATATTGTGAAAAAATCTGTTCAGCTGGGACAACTTGTAGTGAAGTTTCCATTTAATCCCTTGCAAGTTTCATCTTCTATAATTTCTTTTCTTTACATATTTTGTTTGGCTGAATAAGATCTGAATAGCTTACCTTTCCAATAATCAATAGTTTCATTAATCATCCACTGGTATTCCCTGATGTTTTAAGATTTAAATAGTTTTCAGGAAAAAAATCATTAAATCTTCATGTTAAACTGCCTTAGCTCATTTTTTACTGAGAAGTGTGGGAAAATCTCCTACATAGAGTTCCTCAGGGTGCTATTACAGGTTAGTCTGGTAAATCAATCCCTGAAAGATTACACTTTACAAATTCAAATGCCATTATTTAATTCATTATACACATAATTTGCAAAACCTTGAAGTGGAAATACTCTAACAGAATTTCAACTCCCACTGAGTATCTAAGGAGTATCTAAGCTATATCTGTACATTAAAAAAGAATTAAACAGTGCATAGCAATGGTCTACATGGGTAGTTTGAAAGGATGGTCTTTGGCATGGTTTTGTTCTGGAGCAGCTAGCAATCTTCTGAACAACTCATTTGTTTTGGGATTTAGCACAAGACAGAAACTGTTCCAAAGTCAATCTGGATATAAGATCATAATTTGGAGAATGAGACAATTCAACATTAAAGATATGACGCTCCTGCGCTGGTTCCTCCCAAGTTCCACAGAACGGTCCTCAGCTCATTTAGTTTACTAGTACAGCTTAGTTATAGTGTAATCTAGGAATGAAGATTCCCATCTCAGTCAGCAGAGAGGGACAAAGTACCATTAATTCTACTACACAGTCCATCTCCAAGACTCATCTCAACAGAGAAAAAAAAAAGCACCATCTGAAAATGTCTGTTTCCCTTCATTAGAAGGAGCTGAGATTACTTGACCACCAGATTTGAAAAAATGCCAAGCTTGCAGTAGCTAGAGTTTGCTAACAACATCCTTACTGGTCAAAAAAAACTTGAATTGGGAGTTTAGGAAGACCAATCACAGAAAGAGCTCTCTGTGTGCCTATATAAGGGAGAACTTTGAAGACCTTTCTAGGTCTTTTTAGGTCAATTACTGTATTGCTTCTGATTAAAGCCTTCATTGCCAAGGCTTGGGCAGCCATGAGTGAGGGGATGTCTAGGGGGATCCCACAAGGATCATCAAGTCTCACTCTTGGCTCTGCACAGGATCATCCCTAAGAGTCACACCATGCACCTGAGAATATTGTCCAAATGCTTCTTGAATCCTTTCAGACTTGGGGCATGACCACTTCCCTAGGGAGCCTTTAGTTAATCTCCTGTCATGAATATAGAGCAATTCTTTGAAGCGATGATCTTTTTCCTGTGTTTCTTACTAATTTATTTTCATGTGGAGTAGGAGGTAGCCATACAGCCAAAAGTCAAAGCAACTTGTTTTCAGGGATCATTTAAAAGCTGGTCTTCCAAGAATTAGCTCTTCCTGGCATTTTTTCACAATCCTATATTGCTTATATCTTCCTGATTTTTTCAGGCTTTCTTTCATGCTTTTTCCTATACTTTTTAAACCTGTTCACTTTCTGTATCTTTTTCTTCATAGGGCTTCCATACAGTCATACTGAAATAATCTGTAACTTTTGTATCAAAACAATCCCTATTCACATCTGTCTGTGCTTAACTGACCCTTTTTTTCCAATCCTTTCTCATTCTTGATTTACTCATTCTGATGCTTCCTCTTAGTGCATACTTTTTATCCTTCTGTGCCTTATGAGCAATAGATACTGTAACAATCTACGTAAATAGCCATGAAAGAATAAATATTTTGCTGCAACTCTAAGTGTAAAACCATCTTTATGATTTTAAAAATAATGCTGCAGAATGATTCTGACAATCAACTTCATTTTAAATGAGTGGGAGACCTACATCTCTCTGTACACTTTCCTGTCCATTTAAAAGACATCTCCATGTTTCTCTGACGTGTGCTGGGAAGAAGAACTGAGATGAATCATCACCTTTTTATGAAGGTGTTGTACATGAACCTTAATTTTTAGTACATAAAAGACTTATAATACTCCTCCAGCAAAATAAATAAAATACATTTTTTAAAGTTTTACTTTGTATAAATTAATAAATTTTATCATCTGAGAGTAAAAATTGCTCTAGTATAAAAATAAATATTGGAGTCTTGATAAAAGAAATTGTTTTTTAAAAGAAGGAGACAGGACTTTCATGAACAAGGAATGAGAAATGTTTCTAAACATAGGAAGAGACATAGAAAAAACAGCAATGTGAGAAGCTCAAAAGGCAGAAGATCAGAGAGACCCAAGAAAAGAGCAAGCGAATGAGGGGAAAGAAGGGGGGAGAAAAGATCAGAAGCAAGAAATGTGAACAGCAATTTGTGGTAAAAGAAAATCAAGTAAATCCTAGCGAATGAATGTAAGACAGGGAAGAAATCACGGTACAGTGGTTTTTACAGTGCAGTGACATAGTTATGAGCGTATAGAGAAAAAGGGTGTAGTCAATAATACATAGACAGCAAAGGATTATCTAAGTTCCCTTACTTATCACTAAGAAAGAGACTTTTCCCATATTTTTATCTACTCTACCTGTCTATGAGACCAACTGTGGAGTTTATTTTATCAGTATTTCAACTGCTGTCATATTATTTCTAGAAATGTCATATTATCTCTAGATACATCAGTATATCAGTACAAATTCATAGTTTGTATCTATTTAATAAAGAAGTTACAGCTGTAGAATTTTTAAATGCTGCATCTTAATATCATCCACATGCAAGAAAATTTAAGTGCCTCTAATACTAACATACAGTTCTAGTGCTTAAGAGCACTTCTAGTGCTAATGCAAAACATTTACAGCAGTAAAAGCCTTGATGTATGTCACATGGAAATACTGACACACCCAGAAGACCAAGCCATCACTCTCAGAGTTAAAAATGCAAGTCAAAGTTAGTGTGAAATGGCCTACTGAGGTATTCCAAAATCGATATGCAGTGAAATTCCCCAACACATGTACATATAGACAACCTTATGCAAAAATGAGAATGCACAAGTGGATTCTGGATTTTTTTTTTTAATTTTTTTTTTTTTGAGATTTGGGCTATAAATCTAACATAATGAAATTTAATTTCAGTTCATTTTCATTCTTTGGTGAAAATCTTGCAAAACATTTCTGTTTGTAAACTCGACTTGCACTATTTTACGCTCCAGATACTTTTCTGCAATGATTTTATTGTTTATGAAGAATCAGATTTAAGCTTAGGTCAGCTTTTTTTTTTTCTTTTTCAATTACAGATGATTCATTCCCAAACTGCAAAAGTTGAAGGGTCTGACAGATCTGAAATATATCTTCATCCTTCATGGTCTGTAACTGCTTCTCTTTCCCCTGGCTGTAATTCCCAGAAGTGTCAAATATTCTTTCAAAGGACAACAAAATGTCAGAAAAAGTGTTACAAGAAAAATGCAGCTCACTTATTTCAGGGTGAGACACTGCAAAGTGACTGTAATCAGTGAAATCAGGAATAAACAGCTATTGAAGGAAGCAATTATGATCAGTTCTTATGCTCTTGCCCAGAACTAAATCTGCCAGTCCAGTGGGTACGATGGAGGAATATGCATTAAAAAAAGCTGCAAAAGTCCAGGTCAAGGAATCATGTGACAGAATCGCCAGTGTGATATATCTGATTACCTGTGGTCTACATTCAATTGTATACAAATACAAGATATGTCACTCATCCCATACAAATTTGATACTCTCACTGTTTATTATTGTAAGATGCCAACAACAAAATGCAGAATTTATAAAAAAAAAATCTGTAGGAAAATTAATGTTAAAAAACTGAATTGTGTTTTGAGCCTTCTGTTGTGAAATGCTGTGGACTTCATTTTCATAGAATCATAGAATCATAGAATAAGATGGGTTGGAAAGTGCCTCTGAGATCATCAAGTCCAACCCTTGATCCACTACCACTGCAGTTACTAGACCATAGCACTAAGTGCCACATCCAGTCT
>VYXB01001557.1:427038-493780 GCA_013397135.1 Pachyramphus minor | reverse complement strand
TCCAGCCAGTTCCTAACCCAGCACAGAGTGTCCCTGTCCAAGCCGTGGGCTGCCAGTTTTTCCAGGATTATGCTATGGGAGACGGTGTCAAAGGGTTTGCTTAAGTCCAGATAGACCACATCCACAGCCTTCCCCTCATCCACCAGTCCTTCTTCTGATCATAGAAGGAGATCAGGTTAGTTAGACAGGACCTGTCCTTCCTAAACCCGTGCTGGCTGGGCCTGATCCCTTGTCCATCCTGTAAATGCTGTGTGATTGCACTTAGGATGATCTGCTCCATAACCTTGCCAGGCACTGAGGTCAGGCTGACAGGCCTGTAGTGTCCGAGGTCCTCCTTCCACCCTTTTTGTGGATCAGCGTGACATTTGCCAACTTCCAGTCGGCAAAGGTTAGAAAGGATCTTTCTATCATTTTTGCTGTCCCAGAGATCTATGAACAAAAGAAACTCTGTACATAATATTAAGCTTCAAACCTGCATTTACAGTATTTAGAAAGATTAACCAGCACTGCTATTTTCAAAGTGTAATTTTTGAAAGATATGTTACTAGAGCAGGCACTCCTGTGAACCAACTTGTGTCCTGATGGAAAGATGAATCTGGTGGTCTCATTAGGGAAAACCCTGTGGTAACATGAGGCTTGTCAGCTTTCTGAGAAACAGACGACAAGGCACAGTGGTTCATTGGCAAACTCACCCTCATGATTGGAGAGTGCATGTGAGATCTTTGTCTTCTGTGGAGCAATCTCAGGACTTTTCACCTAGCCTAGTGTTTGTGTAAGGGATCACCAACCTGTCTGTCCACTTCAAGATGTGACTGCTGCATGTAGGGTTAGATGGTGATGAGAAGGGGGTGTGTGGTAGGTCAAGATTGCAGTGCTGCTGCCTCTGGAACTGTAACTTCATTACTCAGTCCCTGAACAGGTTTATGTCAGATGGAAGCTGGGAACCTACACTGGAATCTGAGTCACTTTGTACAGACAAATCTACAAGATAAAATATCAGGTTCCCTGTCTGAAGGTTTGTGCTTATCACTTGTTAACAAGGCTAACAAAAATACTTGTTTGCCATTAGAAACATGAGTAAGAGCTACCACCTCATTGAGCTTTCTCTGCCTGGAGAGAAATGAAAATTTATTTCTTCTAAATTCAGATCTGGCTACTGTCAGTCATGCCTTCACATTCTGACACCGGTTTTCTACAGTGCATTTCATCTGGGGCAGTAGTGCTTTATTTAATCAGAAGATTCAGTGAACTGCAGTAAAGGCACTTAACAGTCACTTAACATGCTGAATCTTTTCACTGTTAACTTCAAGCTCATTTTCCTTATAATCCATGACCCAAGAATATTCAAGAGATCTAAAAGCTCAGATATTAATACTAGGAGTTTGAAATATTAATTGCATATAGTATTTTAACATCAGAATTACTGATATGCTGGTTTGAGTTTCAAAGACATTAAGTAAAAAGTTCTTAGTCACAGGCCATATATGATTAAATTTTGTCACTACATAATTTTGAAGCACTAATCAGCACTTTACTGCATATGTGTCAGATCTCATGTGCAGATTTACAATATTTATTGTGTTTTATGATTATGTGAAACTGCCTTCTTTCTTACTTATGGATGGATGTAGAGTAAATAATGTCACCTTCACATTTCCTTGTGGATGTGCTGTATAAACAGTTTAGCTTTTTCTATAAATTTATATGGCTTTATTCCTAAACAGAATGTCATCAACTTTTCACATCAACTTTTATTTTAAAAAATAGATAATAAAACAATACTCCCAAAATCTTATGATATAAACAGATTATAAAAGATTTTGTATCTTTTTAAGTATTTGCTTTCCTCATAATATTTTAATGTCCAAATTTAGGTTTCTACAAGAAAAAAACACATAGCATTGGGGTTTATTAAATGTATAATTAGAAAATTCAACACATTACCCCTGGTTAAAAGTCAATTTAGGAAAGGGCAGCAGAGTGATCTTATCAAGTGACATTTCTTTCCTACCGTAAACACAATTTTTCAGCCACCTTTTAAAGCTCCTAAAACGTCTAGTTAAGGGATGATACTTTTAGTATGACAGTATTCTGATATGGACAGTCATCTCTTCCAGGAATAAACTATGACCAGAAAAAATGAACAGTTTTCATACTAACATAAACACACCTTCATTAAAATTTAGTTCTTGTTTCTAGAAGCTCATTCATGCTGTTAACCTCTATTAGCATGCTTATTTCTTTAATGTAAAATGTTGATGTTCTCATGGAACTTGAAATTCCATATAGTTACAATTTTTTGATGACTTGAACTTCATTCACTGTAAATTGGAACATCCCAAAACAGCACAATTTTCATATTGCTATTTATTTATACCTTATTTATAATTACTATTTATAGAACAAGTAACTTATTTTCACTATGACATAAACCTATATTTTTCAGAGACACACACTAGTTTTAACCATGTTTAAATAAGGTGCATAAAGTAACTGTTTCTGAGTAAAAGTTATAGATCAAGAGGTGACTCCATTGTCATTTCTTGAATTGAGACACAGTCCAAATATTTGATACCCAGGAGAAAAACTGAGCCCTCTGTGCCATTAATGATTTCCTGTGGCTTGTCATTCAAGAAGCCCAGCAGAACAATGCCTGGGGCTATGATGACATTGTTGAAGATCACTTAAAAGCATATATAGTCCTGCCATCATCACAGAATGGTGCATTGCTTCTGAAGGGATTAACCAGCCAAGGCAACTTTTTTGGATTGGTTTTATCTCCATCTTTTCCCTATTAAAAGAATCATTAAAAATATAGAAATACTAGTTTGAGTTCTATCCTAAACTTTTAGCAAGTAGCATGGATATAAATATTAATATTGGCTGATAATTCCGATACTGAATCTCATTAGTCAGTGGAACTAACTTTCATGTTCATTTTTCTGCTGGCCTTGAATGTGACCTGTGTTGTATGGCTGGTAGAGGACAAAGCTAATTCCAAAACTTCCTCTTTGGTGAATAGGAGGGCTCTGCGTTTGCTCTTTAATAGTCATCATATGTAGTGTTTCACAAGGTACAACTAGTCTCCTTGGGTACAAAACAGATGGCTGAAACTTAATAAAAGTGATACTATGGGGAATACAAGAACGACTTGTACCAAAACTAACTTTATGCTTTATTATAAGCCCCAGATGAGCAGTGATGTGAATGTGAACTCTCAGACTGCAGCCAGATTGGCCTCCAATCCCTGTAAAGTGATAATGTCATTAAACTGGATTTATTTTTTTTTCCCATCTGTTGACTTGAAAGTCTCCCTTACATCCTTTCACGTATTCCCCAGAGTAACATGGTTTGTGGCGTCAGTCAGTGCTGTTAACTTCTGTGTTTCAGGGCTTTTGGGCAAGGCCATGAAGAGACTCATCTCTTCTGAGGGAATTGTCACACAGAAAATACACCATGTAAATCATCTAGTTTGCCCAGGCCAGTCATTAGTTTTTTGGCTTTTAATATTCTCACTGTGCAACCATGAATTCCTAGGGTTTAGGGTCCAGAGCACTTCAATCGTTTAGGAGCATCATTACTTCTAGAAGAGTGAGTTTGGAGATGAAAACTCAGTCTTTTAAAGACCGATTCTGACTGTGGACATGAATAATCTTTACTTTTCTGTCCTCATGCAGTTGTCTTCCTGACTCTCTTTGGGGTTTTGGGCCAGAACTGATGGGCTAACACAGGCAAAGATGACAAAGATGAGCTTTGGCAGGCAGGATCCCAGGTATTCTGGTAGGTAGACTCAGGCAGCACCTGAGAGCACATTTCCAGATTCACTGTCTGCATGGACAGCAAACAGCTTTTGGATCAACAAAGATTACATCCCAGAATGCAGCAGGAGGTATCAGCAGAGACCATTCTGACACCACTGGGAGCAGAATGGTAAAGACACTAGGTTGAAGCCTAATCAGAAACCAAAGACAGAATAGAAAATTAAAATTCAGATTGTCAAACTAAAGGAAAATAAAAAGAGATCTGACTTAGTTCTGAGAACTCTGGGTCTTTGTGCGGTATCAACATACTGGATCCATGGTTGCTACCATTCTATAAAATTTATCGTATTCAGTTGTTTAAAAACTATGTCAAATCACCTAAGCCATTTATATCTCTTGGGTGTGTATTTCAGTTGATACTTCTTAAATAAAAATGTACTTTCTGCTTTTATATTCCTTTTTTTTCTGCTGTCCCTTGGCAACTCATTGTTTTAAAATTGCTCGTTTGGCAGACTTTGTTGCCAAATATATTTCAGCTGACCTGCTCATGGTTCTTAGCATTACTCTATTGCACACAAACCAGGAAGACATGCTTATTAAGGGTCCATCTCAATAGAAAACACTGCCCAAACTACACTTTTCAGTTCACAGGCAATTTTGTGTAGCAATATTTTTGGTGAGTTGGTGTAATTGAAGTAGGTGTTTTGAATCCAGTCTTCCAAAGAATAACTCAGAAATGTCATGTGAATAAAACTTCAGAAAGGAAATATATAATACTGCTATTCCCTTAATACCATGGAGACAAAAACTTATATCACAGATGGTAGAATAAAGTCAGTCCTAAAAAGCCTTTATGAACACTGTCTTTGGCAATGAGGTTGAGTGATGCTATTATTGTTAAGACTACACTAGTTTTGTTCATTTTCTCTAAGCTATAACATTAATAAAAAGAAGACACTTCTTTTTTGAAATATCAGGTTTTCTCCTTATCTGATTTAGATGTACAGTCTAAAATGAAGAAGCAGAAATACCTGAAAACTATGATCTGTGAAGTAAATAAGCATCATTTTGACGTAAAAAGAACCTTTTATATTGGTAAGACTTTTCAGCGAAAAGATTTCCTCCAGATTCCATATCTGTGCACCTCTAAATAGTCTTTGATGAAGTGTTTTTTAGAGATTGTACATTACAAACATGTATTTTTAAGATCATGTAAACTTATCTACAGGTAAGTCTGGTTGCAATGACAATTTGGAAGGCCAGATTTTGCTTTTAATGCTGATGATTTTTCATAAGATTTTTTTCAATTATGTAATTCCTAAATAAAAACAAATAAATATTCTGAAATGGAAAAAATAATTTTACTAGAAGTTATAAATAAACTGATTCAAAAAACATACATAAATAGTAATGTGCTCATTGGTCTTCCTTTTCTTGTGTTTAAGAGAGCATGGTTTATCATATGACAGAACTCAGTAATTTCAATTATTACCGATCTAATGTCTAGTATCTATCAATTTAATTTCCTATGGAGTAGGAAATTAAAATCAAAGCTAAACTGAATACAATTTGTTTTATTCACAGTTTTGCTTACACTAGTTTCATAGGTGAGAAGAAAAATTAACTCTAAAAGAAGTGCAAAGATTTTAAACATATGGGAATTAAAATAAAACATGACTCTATACGCTTTTTTTTTTCCTGGTAAATAATGGGTTATTTCTACTCTTTCTTATTTCACTGAAGAACAAAATCCCTGTATCTATGCAGCTACAAACGTTAGCAAATTTATTCCTTCAAACTTGTGACTCAAGTCTGTCTGTAGTTAATTTAAAGCTTAGTTCACTGTACACTATATGATAAGAATATTAATGAAAAGTTGCCAGTGCTAGGAATATCATGGAACAAGATTAATGTTGCATTTAGAAATTGTGAAAAGTGTTTATTTCCCTGGAAAGTTAAGCAAAAGCATTTTGGGTGCCATTGTTTTATATGTGAGATTAGAACAAAACAAATTGAAATTGTTTAAATCAATAACAGCTATCAGACATAGATCTGCAATGATGTTTCTAAGCAGTCACTTTAGTTCCTGGGTTCATAGTTCTGTGTTATCAAGAGATGGAAAATGATAGATGGATATAAATTATGCACAGCTTCTAAGCTTTCTGCTTTCCTTTTAAAGATCTTAAAAATTTACTCAGCTCTGACTCCTGGCTGCCTACAGCCTATTATTTCCTAATCCAAAGCGTGACTATGCAGCAGGAGAGCAGAACATGTTTAAAGCAGTTTCCTTTGATGAACAAACAGTTTCTTCTTCTCCTGTCCTTGTTGGCTGGGATTAAGGCTTCTGTAGGAACAAAAGCAGCAGCACATGACTCCACCACAGAGCAGGGTCTCCTTCAAAAGCAGGGAGAGCTAAACTTCTATATGCCCTAGGTATCATTTGGCAAAAAAGTAGGTTGTTGTACATAAAGCTGGACTGATGGTTACATAAGAGCCTTGAAGTTTCAAACTTCTGGATGCCTAGACTTGTGAACCCTACTCAGCTACATTATGTAACCTGCTGTGAGCTTGATTAGTGCAATAGCCTATTTTCTGTGTGTGTATGTATATATATGCATATATAGAGAGAGACAACATAGAGTACACATATGTGTATAACCTAATAGTGTATATGTATTATATTTATCTATATGTATGATATATATATATACACACCTCTATGTAGTCATCTTTTCTACTTTTCGTTATGATTTGGGTACCATAGCATTTTGCCTCCTTTGTTATCTTCTCCCATGGCCTCCACATTTGTGTAATCTTCTATCATCTGTTTTATCATAACTGTTCTTCTGCTGGCTCAGCTGCATAGTAGTTGGCACTTACACTGCTGGAACTGTTTCCAATGTGGATTCAAATGGTTGGCCTCAGTGTAACAGAAACTGCAGCCAAGATAAAGTGTACAGATATGGTTAAATGATAGTACCCAGAAAAGCACTTAAATTATTATAGTTCTTTTCTATCATTGCAAGTTGCTCACTAAGCAGTTTATAGCCTTCCTTGGCTATAAAGAGATCTTTTGGAGAACTGGCAGGTAAAAGCAAATGTCCATCTGAGTGATTTAAGTATTTTTATTAGTTCATATAAATAGTGAAAACACTTTATAAGATGGACTAATAATGTGTGAAGAGAAACAAGAAAATAATTTTCTTTTGGAACACTCTGGATCCTATGACCCGGAACTCCTTTTCGTCACGTCTGCTATAGAGAGTCTGTTGCTGAGAGCTTCTCTATGAGTTTTACAAAGTCTGATTTTTTTTTTATTACATCTCTAAATATTTCCCCCTTATTTGACCAAATTGTCTTGAAATCCTTGGTAGAACTACTGAGATATCGCATCATAGGCACAACTATTTTTACAACCTCTACAGTCTCTACTGCCTATTCCTATCTGGGAAGACACTATTACTTCGTTGTTTTCCAGTCCTTTCATTGTACAAAGTGGAATCCACTTTCTAAAAAGTTACTGGTTTTTTTGCAAACTAGAACCTTAATTAATCATGCAAAATCTATTAGTAAACCAAGTGGGTCTTTTTCTTATTAAAGAATTATTAATCACTTATGCCTCATCTTCCCCTCTGACTGCAAAAGTCCGTTTTAATTATTTCATAGAATGAGGTCTTATAAATTAAGCTGGTGCACTTCTATGTCTATGCCTCAGATGGCTTCTTTGATTTTTAGTAGTGATGGGGAAAAAAAAGCCTAAAAAGTGATATTCATCTCCTTTAAGTGTTCTCTGTAGGTAAGTTGGTAGCTTCAGTTGGTTCATGGAGCCTGCCATGGGAAAATACTAAATCAGTAAAGTGTTACACACTCCATGGGTTGCAGCTACAAACTAAATAGTTTCATATCTTCCACTTATCTTTCATGTACTCCCTGTCTCAGAGTATCTGTCTTTGGAGCACAGCCAGCAAAAAAAAAAATTGAGCTCAGAAAATCACAGTGCTAGATCTAACTGGAACTGGGATGAAAAAAATTACTTTTTTCTTGGCTTTTTTGAATATAACTATTTGAGAAGTTAAATGAATTTATAGGCAGAAGTCTTCCTTCACTGTAATAAAATGATATAAGAGAGGATTAACTGAACTACTAAAACAATATGCTAATATTTTCTCACAAGTCACTTATTTTCTTGAAGAGACATACCAAGAAATGCATACTTTCTTTTTAACATGGAACATTTCATAATCAGTCCAACGAACAAAGTTAGAGCACCAGTGGATACAATGCATATTTTCCTTCCATAATATTTCAGGATGCAAAAGGGATTTTGAGGCGTGGTTCATGATTCCTTTGGCCAGTTGTAACTCTCCACATATGACCTACCCAAATGCTGTGAACTGTTATTAGCAGAGAGAGAACTGTACTTCCAGAGGTCAATTCATATCATGTATGATTAAAGGAAACCACGACAGTCCCAATGAAAACGTTATGCTTCTATCTTCTAACTATATAGGGAGTACAAGGTGACTAATTTGAATAAAGAGGTGCACATCGTAGCTATCTAAAATTAAAAAATGTCTAAAAATAGAACATATAAACCCCAGCTGTGAAGCCCAAAGAATGTGGAAATGTTTTAGACATAGCTTTACATATATCATAATTATTCTTCCAATACATCTCTCATTTGATGGGTCTTGAGTTTACTGGTAGCTGTTTTTTCGGTTTTTTTTCTTCTCTGGCTTTTCTCGTGTATGTTAATGAAAGTTCGTATTTGCTTTTCAAAGCATGTAACCTTTTCCCTAAAAATAACCAGGCAATAGGTATCTAGACATTTCCCAAAACTGGCCAACCAGCTTCCAATTTCAGGACATCTTCTCCAGAACACATAGAAATTTTGTACCAAATTAATCCCTTGGCACCTGGGGAACAGGTGGCAGCAGAGATGATTGTGTCATTTATCAGGCATTCTGTCAGCTAATGCTGGCATGATGTTACTGAGATTTTTTTGAAATTATTTGGTAAGATTCTTTTGCTACACTAACAGAGCAGAATACTTTTTCCTGCTTTTGTCTACCCCTTTGCTTCTCCTGCTAGCAGAGGCCCTGATAGAATGAACCACAANTTGTCTACCCCTTTGCTTCTCCTGTGCAGTTTCTCTTTCCTGCTAGCAGAGGCCCTGATGGAATGAACCCACAGCCTTTGCTCAGATCCTGTCTTGCTACCCTGTCTTTTTCTGGGAAGAATCTAGCGAGCTGCCCACCCATGTCTTAACCACTGCACTATCTGGTCTATCTTCACATTGTCGTGAAATAACATGAACCTAATGAATGAAGACTTTCCTCTTTCTTTGTTCATATAGGGCACAAAAGGAAGACCACAAAAAGTGCTGGGGAAAAAGGTTGTTTTTTGATTTCACTTTGGGAATGCCAGTACAGGGCCATGCAGGAAGCTATATACAGTTCAAACTTAACCAGAGATAAAGGTATTTTACAGAAAGTGCAAAAATACAGAAAATTAATTGAAATTTGGTGGAAGTCAACAAGTTCATTGGTGAAGGGCTAAATTCTGTACATGCATGGAGAATTTCTCCTTCTCTAACTCTAGTTATCTAAAAACTAGGAAGTTGATGTGCTCTATGTGTTTCAGGTTCCTTCTAACAAGAATGAAAAGAAACAGTGGTGTCCACAGAATAGTTTATTCTCTTTGGATGTATGTTTAGAAAGCCATCAGCGTGCTGCAAGAAACAAAGTAATGCAGTAGCACAACCTAAAGTTCAAAAACAAAATATCATCTGAATGACATCATTCACAGACAACAAAATGCCAATTTTCTTTTGGAATAAAAAGCACATTGATACTCCTCCCTATATGACGTATTAACATTGAATGAGCTGGAAGCTATAACCTAGTCCTAAAGTTCTAGCAATTTAAATGGAAACTGAGTTGAACCCCTATTTCAAAATCAGTCTTTCAAATAATTCAAAGGACATCTGTCTCCATTAATTTATAAGGTTTTTATTAGTTTAAAGAATCCTCCACATCTGCTGTTATTCTAACGTACTGCTCAGTATCAAGTAATCTACTGCGTTTTCACACAGATGAAAAAGTGTTGTAATTTTTCAGCATTTGCATGACCTGTAAGGTCGTTGTTTAATGTCTGATGGTTTTGCTGTTGATTATTGTGTATAGCACAATCACAATACAGAGAAGCAGATCTGCAAGCACGTAAATGAAGTCATTTCTCACTTCAATGCTCTTCTTTCCTTCCAAGTGAGTGGTTCAGAGGAAGGACTTTTAAAAGAAAATAATCAGCTAGCACTATGTAAAGCAGACATGTGCTTAATTCTGTTATTTATGCTGCAATATCAATCACTGATTCCTCACTGAAATTTAATTTTAGGAATGTCCCTTATCTTTATATATTACCCATCTATCTTAAATATTGAATCATTATTTCATACGAATCCTCCTATACAGTCTACACATGCAAATGTTTGCAGGGTTCTGTTTGACTATCTCAGTGCAGAAATCTATTTTAAGTTCAGATCATCAAATATTTTTGTTTTCTTGCCTTTTAGAGTGTCAATATTCCAGGGAGGTTACTGGCAATTACCTGGGGGTTTAACTTTGTTATAGAAGAATCTCAATCAAATGGTTGGAAGTTGCATTTAAGACGTCCTTGTGCAATAGTGTCAACAGGGGACCAGTAATAATAATTTGGTGTCAGAAAATCTATAAAACACATTAAGCCAGTTTCAGTACCAATTTTTATTTTTTTTCTTAGTCTTGTTGCATTCAAAATTGAAGTCACAGAGAGATCAAAACTCTAGGAACAAAGCTTCACTTAAAGTCTTTACTTATAAGAACTTATAAACAAAAGGTTTAAGATTCAGCATCCAAAGTAAGCTATACTAGTTCTGTAAACAGTATTGATTTCCCACAGATTCCTGAGAAATATTTAATCTAAACTCTATTTGTCCTATGAAAATGAAGTGTCGGAGTTGATCCATATTTTCACTTTACAATATTGAGGTCCATAGGTTAATACACTAAGCAAACTGCAGACTCTCGGGTTTTTATTCACTTTGTAGGCAATGGGAAAGACAGGTATTTAATTTTTTTCCATCACATGGTCTTGCAGCAGAAGTATTTGTCCTGCCCTGAATCTAAATATGTGTTCTGCATTGCAGTAATATTCACTATCCTGTTTAAGTTGCATTCTGGTTTTGAGATAAAAGCTTAGGCTGGGATATGGGCTTTTTCATTTCACTGCGGAACTTCAGGATTCTGCAGGGAAAAAAAAAGTCACCACCAGTTTCTGTAAGTTTTGGTTGGATTTTTTTCAGATATAATCATAGTAGGGTATAATGCTCTTTTCCTAAGAAAAAGCCCAGAGAAAGATGAATAATTAAAGGTACATTTCCAAAATAAAATATTATTTGGGATTTTACAACAATGAATTTTATGGAACAATTCTTCTTTTACTTAGCTTAAAGGAGGATACACATTATCCTACTTCTAGCTAAGCCTTATTTATAAACTATTAATGGTTACATTTGCATTTTCATCAGGAAGAAGAGACAGTCATTGCATAGATCTTTCTCTAGACAGTGATGTATTATTTAATTAAATATAGTTTATGATTTTGTACAGCATATCTGCAGAGTTTTGGTGCGAAACAAGAATAATTGCACAGTAATTGTGCAATGGTCATATTTATCTGAATCACATTTATTATTTAAATTTGCTATATTAGCGGGTTAGCCATGACACAAGCATATACACAGCTTTAACCTCCTTATGACCCACGAAGACATTGTCTAACAAAAAATATTTGTTTTCTGTGATGATTTATGATGCTGGTTTAATTTTTTTTATTAATATTCATGATTATAGGACCCAATTATGGAATCTGTAAGGGTTATGCCCTTAAAACCCAGTAAGTTAATTTGGTACCTATATGTACTCTCACTCTGTACTCATGTGGGACCCCATGACAGGAAGTGATTACACTGAATTAAATATATCTTCTTCAAAACACAGCATTATTTATTCATTTAAAAGTAGAAAGTGTGCAAAGTAATGGATAAAATCAATAAAGGACCGCATGCATCTTTCTCCCCACCAGCTCTACCATGTTTCCAGACTTGTGTTTTCAGAGGTGGCTGAGGGAAATTGCCCATTTGTTTCTAACCCAGCTGGCAGGTATCACTGCTCTGTGTCAGTATTTTCTGATTCACTGCATATATCCAACACCATCACCCCTTTCAAGCCAGCATCCTAAAGGGACAGGCATACCCCGAGTCTAAATGTGAGTTCAGAAGTGCACGGTTTGCCAGACTTTCCATCACCAGATAGTCAGCAGTTAAGAGATTTCCTAAAAAAATCTTTCATTCTCCTGTATGACTCCACTTTCACTTTGCTTCTATTTTGTTTTCTGCATAATTTCTTTCTTGGTCTTTGTCTTTTGATTTATCACCATACATTTAGTCAAGGTACTTGATAGGTAAACTGAGGCTCAGAATTTATGTTTAAACTAACATCCATGCAAGTCTATTTTCTCCAAAAGAAACTGATAGATGACACATAAGTCCATGTAATCATATAGGAAGCATGAAAGGATAATGAAAGTCATTATGAAAACTTCTTTTTTGCAGCAGCAGCAGGGGCATGTCTGGAAGGTGACTGTAAAATATTCTTTAGAAGCAAGACTGGACAAAATGTAATGGGCTTCAAGATCCACCCTTGTAGGAGTTCAATTTGAGGTGAGACATGACCACGTGATGCTAAAAATGAATGTGATGTGTGTCATGCAGCTTCAGAACTCCAGGAGCAGATGTTAAACATAAGCAGAGGCAATTTTTAAGTTTGGTGATCTGAAAAACTGGGACAAAGAATTGAAAATCGATCTTCCTCTTCATAGCCAAGGAAGAGAACATGAAGAATGCATAAGGAGAGCAATATAGGAAGTTGATTATAGATTAAACTGGGGAAGAGTAGTGGCACTGCCTTTTGAGCAAGATGCAAAGGAGAAAGCAGACCTACCAAGTATCTTGTCAGAAGAAAATTAAAATAAATTAATTTAGTTTTGTGGCCACAAGGAGCTTCCTCATATAACAGTACAACTTTAAAGTAATGTTTTATATTGTATCTGATAAATGACTTCCCATGGAAAGAAACCCTTGGAAATTAATATTTTTTACTAGACTTCCTCCAAAGCAGTTATGTTATTTAGCAAGTAGAGATGCAAAAGAACAGCAGACTTTCCAAAGCAGATGTCCTCTATCCAAAATCAAGGTTTCTGTATGTCTATGCATAATAACAAAAATATTTTCTGAATATGCCAATAATAAAATATTTTTTTAAAAAGGAGCTGTATGGTTCACATCTTTACATGTTTACTGACTGAATTTTCTAATTTTTCTCTGCCAGTGATTGTGAACTGACATTGGTGATCAACTTATCTGACCCTTTTTGGAAACTATAAATGAGAACTTTTCTACTGGTATTAATGAAGAAGCGGGAGTCACATTCAGTGATAGTCTCGGGTTTTATTCCTTTGTTATACACTAAATTCAGCTTCATTGTTTCCTTTATTCTTTTTATAACCTTGCTTGTTATTAGCTTCTTGATCCTATCTGTAGTTTTGATCCGTACATTTGGTAAATACATTTGCAGACAATTGCTTTTACATGACATCAGAACAGATTCAGTCTAATTTAATGGAGCCGCCAGCACAGGAAAGGCATCAACTTGTTGGAGTGAGGCCAAAGAAGGGCCTCCAAAACGACTAGATGGATGAAGTACCTCTCCTATAAGGAAAGGCTGAGAGAATTGCGATTGTTCAACGTGGAAAAGAGAAGGTTTCAAAGTGACCTAATTGCAGCCTTCCAGTACCTTAAGGGAGCCTACAGGAAAGATAGGGAGGGACTACTTACAAGGGCATGTAGTAACAGGAGAAGGGATCATGGCTTCAAACTGAAAGAGGCTAGATTAGATATCAGAAAGAAATTATTTCCTGTGAGAGTGGTGAGACATTGGAACAAGTTGCCTAGAGAAGCTGAGGATATCCCATCTCTGGAAATGTACAAGGCCAGGCTGCATGAGGCTCTAAGTAACTTGATCTAGTAGAAGGTGTCTCTGCCCATGGCATGGGCATTGGAACTAGATGAGCTCTGAAGTCCCTTGCAACCCAAACCATTTTATGATTTTATGATTTGGTGATTCTATGAATATAACTCTTCAAATGCTCTGGATCTTTTACAATAACACAGAACATTTCAAATTACAATTGTCTTTTTTTATATTAAACAGCTTAAAGTTAAGATACCTAACATTTCAATAATGCCTTCTTACACATTTAAGCCACACAATACACATTCTATGCAAAATCGTAAAGCAAATTAAAACATCTCTTCTTCTATCCTCTACCAGCAATTTCTAGGAAAGTCTGCAGCATTTTTTTTTCTGGTTTTGTTTGGCTGGGGCTTTTTATATGAAAAAAAAATTAGTACATAGCACACTAACATGTAAACCCAAAACTTTAGAGCTCTTGAAGAAGGCACCACCACAGATTCCTTGTACGAAAAGTTCTGATGTTTCAATTAGCAATAAACCACAAACTGTTGCTGTAAACTGCAAACGTCTGGTGGACTATTACCATTTAGAAATGAAAATCTTATAGATATATGTAACTTCCTAAAAGATCATTTTCTAGTACAAAAGTACTCAGACTTTCAAGTCTACCTCTTTCATTATGTCTTGTGAATAAATAAAGTAGTTACCTGGGATACATGTAATAAGAAATGCAATATCAGATGTGACTCTTGGGGTCTGAGAATACAAGTAGAACTCAGGTAGTTTACTGACAAGTAAAGGGACAAGTTCCAGAGGTGAATGTTACTGAACAGGCTTCAGCTCTCTTTATAATAAAATGACACGTTGTGGATGTCAGAGACTATGGTTACGGCCTGCTACAGAAATGGGTTGAAAGTCCTTGTGTTAGATAAGCTTCTCCTAATCTCTTGGAATTGACGATCTGAGTTTCATCTCGAAGTACTCAGAGAAGCCATTGGTGATTTATGAGCAGTTTCAGAGGAAACCTAAGGGAAAATTCTAATTGTTAACATCTAAACGCCTATGAAAATGTTGTCCAGGTAGGTTGTAAACTCTCAGTGAATGTTGGAAAAAACTTTTTTTTAGGAGTGATAAAGGTACATTTCTTCCTGCCTTCAGCCAAGAGTGAAGTAGATGAGTCTTTCAAGCACTTTTCAGATTCTGTGGCTTTAGAAAGTATTCTTCTTACGGACTGATATAGAAAACAGAAAGCAAGCTAAAATTCAAATCAAATTCGAAAGGCACAAAAAAGGTAAGAAAATTTATCTGAGTTATGTCTCAAGAAACAAAAGAAATAGCACACAGAAAGGATCAAAGCAAAAAAATACTTACCTTCTATTTAATCTGTCTTCCTTTTTTTGCCACATCTTGTCACATCAGCAAATATCTCATCATGTTGTTGCAATACTTCTACTAGTGCAAAACTCTGCTCTATTTCCCTTCTGCTTTTATCAGAAGTACTTTAACACAGGAATTGGGTCTTCTTATATGACACTGGGGTTTTTTGTCTCTAGAATATATCTTCAAACAAGATCAAGCCATTATGCTGCAATATTTTTCTCAAGGAAAAAAAAAAAGAAGATGTTGATTTGAACTTTGACATCTGTGATGGCTCTATTATTCCATTTGTTGAATGTGGTACAGAAGTGAACCACTATGATCATAATTCAGCATGAGGTGAAAGGCTTTTCATGATCTTCTCTCAAAGTTAGTCAATAAGCTATCTGAAGCACTATATATGCAACCACAGGAGAAAGAAATAGGTTCCATAACTGGTAAAAATATTTATTTTCTGTAAAATCTAAGCTTCATTTATTATGTTTGCATAGAACATTCCAGACACAGTGAAGCTGTCATCTATGTAGTGCTTGTCAAATAATGAAGACTTATTGTTAGTTACTCCAAGATACCTTCTCTTGTCAGAAATCTTGAAACTGATAATATCAATATTAATTGAAGTATTTTACTTTTATTCCATTTCTTCACCATTTGTAAAGTTGCTCACATTTCAGATGTTTCTTACCTGAATTCAAGCAAGACCTTTATGGTTCTAATCTATTCAATTATCACCTCTTTGTGCAGCAGCCTTTATATTTTGAATGTGCTGATATCTATGCCTCTGCCACTTCCAAAACCTTGGATTACCACCTGAAGGTTCAGTCTTTTAATCTATGATTTGTGACTCAGCAAGCAAATGTTATAAGATTATATAAATAAATTGCATATAACAAAGCTGAAGGAACCAAACATATTTCTTCAGTTCAGCTTCTTCTTAAATAGTACAAGACTCTAAGATAAATTAATTAAATAAAAAAAAGAGATAAATTTACAAAATTCTTTGGACAATAACAATGGAACCTAGTTGCTAATATCCAACAGTCAGTTTTTTGTTTCATCTGTGAAGCTGAACTGCATAGAAATCTTTAATAATAACCACCTTCCAAAGACATATTTTCACTAACGCATCTGCAGTAACAATACAATAGCTGTGTTCTGTAGCTCTTTTAACAATAGCTTCATTCAGTGATCTGTGTGTTCTTTCTAGTTAATTATTTAAATATTGTGTCAGGTGCTGCAGTTAAGTCTTAATCATTTTGTAAATATATGAACAGAGAGAGAGTTTAAATGACACAATCACATCAAAACGCAGTAGTGATATGATCACAGAGATAAAGCCATAGCTGTATGTCCAGGCAGATGTTTTGACCTCCAGTGCCTGTAGCACTGAACTCTGGAGGAACTTTTAAAGTATTTATTCAAATATATTGGACTCATTCAGTGCTAACAGAGAAAACATAATACAACCATATTTAACTTTTTTAAAACATTAGAAGTTCTTATGATATTAGTGATATAATGATACCTTATGACACCAATTACATATGTATTGACATTGATTTAAGCCTGCATTTTTGTGCTGAGACCCAAGACTTTTCCCATTGTAAAAGAGAGATTTGGAAACCATGACAAACTATGTTTCATAGCAGCGACCTGTGACATTGAAGCCTAAAATGTCAGTTCTCTCTTTGTAGACCAAAGCCCTCCAAAGCCCACTGTATCACTTTTAAAGAACTTTTAAACCTATACAATTCACTTCAGGAGGAAAAGTTAACTATCGAAAATATTACACAACGTATGATACACAGAAACACCCATGGTTCAAGGTCTGTGCTCTTTTGTTGCAGAGTTGATGTTTTGTCTTTAAACTTCAACTTTCTGAAGTGCACCATTTGAAGTCAGAGTCCTCTCAAGAATTATAAACTTTCCCAGTTCAGAATAATTTGTATTGTCATATGTATTGGTCGAATTATTTATTAATTTTACTCATATCCATGTGTAACTCAAGACTATCCAATCACTACAGTGCCAAATACCTCTCATGGAAAGAGGGATACAGACTCTATCCCATAAGTCAGCAGTATAACTAGGTACAGTAAACAAAGGACTACAGAGAAAATAAGGCTAAAGATGAAGAGATGTTCTCAGGGTCATGAAATAAGATAGTGGCAGAAAAAAAAAAAGACTTAGAGCTTTCTGTTTCCAACCTTCTGAGCATCTTACCTATTTTCTAAATAGTTCTAAATAGTTCCTCCATTTCTTTTTGAATTTCATCAGGATAATATAATTTATATTCAGATCTGGTATATGTAGAATATTACTGATTTGTAAATAAGCTGAGATGTGAATTTGCCTGCTGAGTTTCACTGCAGTACAAAGCAAGATATAAAAAATGCAGTACTTCACAAAACTTGATCTGAACAATATTCTCACACATTTCTTTTTTTCTTCTGAGATGCTCATACAGCTGTCAGAACCTGTAATGTTACTGAGCAATGCAAACAAAAGAAAACTATAATTATGTTTGCCCCAAATAATAGTAAAAGATCAATATCACATCCTGCATGAGTGCTACAGTATCTAACACCACAACTACTGCTGAAAGAAATGTGTTATCTTCAGCCTTATCTTTGTAATTCTTCTCACGATGTAGGAGGTAAAAAACAAGTCTGTAAAAATAAAAATGTTTAATTAAGTGAAAGAAAAATCTCATGAAACAACAAAATTTTCAACTCACCAAAGAAGGAAAGTATATGAGCATTTTGCTTCATCAAACTCTTGAAAGCCCTCATCAGGGGGTTAGATTAATACTAAAACAGATTCAACTTTTAAATTAGAAAGCACTTACAACAAGACTATGATTTCAAGGAAGGAAATTTTGTCAAAATACGTCATCTCTGTTGTTGTGTTCAGCTCTATCAGGGGTGTTTTGCTTATTTCCATTCCATACTCATTGCCATTTAGAAACAACCTTCACATCCTCAGCACTGCTTTTGTGATACGTTGCAAGGTTCTTTGTTGTGAGTTAGAATATTTGTCTGTCTTTCAGTCTATGGACCGTAAAGGATTCACAGTGGAGACCTTTGTTTGCAATGCTTATGCTTTCACAAACAGGCTTAATATTATGCAGGTTCTTACAAACCTCCCAACCCTTCAGTAGCCCATAGACTACCTGTTGAAAATCACCATCTTGCTGAATAGATGTGATTAAATTCCTTGAGATTCTGCAAGTTGAATCCTTTATATTCTTTTCTTATTTCTGCCAATATAATTTTTTATTAAGCATTAGTGGGACTGAGTACTACAGCTACCTCTGTGGTAGATCTCTCTTTCTCCCAGGGCTGCTGAGAAGGAATCAGCTGCCTGATCTTCCTATTGGCAGGGACTGGTTTGGTGTCAGGGAAGTCCCTGCGGAAGAATTGAAATTAGCTCCCTTTGCACTAAATGGTACAAAAGAGTGAAGGGCAATCTCTGATGTTATGGTAATATGGTAACTCTAAAGCAATCAAACCCATCATATGACATAATTATACAGTGACATTATTATGATATCTTTGATTACTCTATGGCCTGGCCTTGTCCTTTGCCTCTTTCATTTGTAGTAAAACACCAGAGTGAAGGAGACACGTTTTCTATTATTCCACATGTCTTTTGATTAATAGGAAATGTGTGGGTCATGGGACATGGGAAAGAAGTCACAGAAGATAGGAAAAGTGTTCATGCCTTCCGTGCGCCTGGGGAAGAGAGGAATGGGCTCCCTGAGTCCCAGAGCTGCCTCAGACTACATTCGCCAAAACCAGGAAGATTCCATTCCAACTGCTGTTGTTTTAGGACTTTAATGAAAGTTTGCCATATTGTTTTAATATGTTCACCTGAAGCTGGCCAGGTTTAGTACATTTTGTCCAAGGATAGGTCCCAAGACTCTCTTGCACACCCTCAGTCAGCCAGTCAGGTAGCAAGGAGTAATAAGGAAAAAAACCACTCCCACCCATGTTCCCCAAAATGTTAGTGACTACTTGTCCAGAACTTCAAAGCATAGGAAATCTTTGTTATTGTTACATTTCAATGTATTTCTGACAGAAAGACTCATGCTTGTTATGCATCAGAAAAAAAAAAAAATTAGAAAATTAAAGGCATTACCTTGAAATATTGAACATGATTCCCTGATACTGCAGTAGTATGCTGACCTCTCAAAGGGAGACTGAGGATATGAGCATGTGGGATAACCATGTTTATCAAGCAATGACAAGTAAGCTAAGCACTGTGTGAAGGAAGTTATATTCTGAGTTTATGCAAAAGTTTTTCTCTCTTTCCTGAGCCTTCTGATCCTTTTTGTAGTCAGTATTCAGATTGCTTTCTAACAGTAATTTAAAACTGTCTATTTTTGGTTTACTAGACATTTTATTATAAGCTTGTTTATACTCTCAGTTTGGTAATGTTATATGGTATTTGATTTTCTCCCTTTCTCAAACAGGCACAAGAAATGGAAAACATCTCTTATGTGTATGACTCCCATGATTCCTATATTTTCCCCTTTTCAGAACCTTAACCTTCTTTTATGCTTTTAATTTGTTTACTTCTAGCTTCTTTCCTCTTCTTTTGTCTGCCTAAATCATTCTCTTATATGTCAGTCCCTTGACTCTTCTACTTTTCCTATTTGAAGTCAAAACCAGCAGGATTCCTCCTTCTTCATCCTACTCATTTCTGATCTTGACCTTATGTTTAATTCAAAATATATTGAGTCTTTCATGAAGAGATATGAGACCCAGTCTGGGTTTGTCAATACAGAGCTAGATCACAGATGATACAAATAACAATACAAACATGATTCCAGGTCATGCACTTTCTTCACAGGGTGCTGCAGAATTGAGGCTCTGTAATGCTGATGTGAGGCCAGTTAACAGTGCTAATAACCTCTGAGTTCTACAGCAGCTAGTGTTTTCTCATTGTTCTGAAATATGAACTATTGTATAATCCTGGTCCCTCCCCACAGACACACACATAAAAAAAATAGAAAAGTTGGTGATGCTCTTCTTTATTCCTCTTGACCTTGGCATACAGCCCTAAGAGCAACATGGACATAAAAATTTGGTAGGCGTGAGAAGTGCATCACAAAATGAGTCTTAGGGGTTGTGACCACTGCATGAGTGAATTCAAATGATCTGTCAGGTGGCCCCAGATGCGGCTCCAGGACTGCCTTTTTTTGAGCTGAGACTTTTTACTCATGGCACAGGAGTCCTCTACTGGTCTCAAGCCTGCAAACGTTCTCTGCGAGAGATCAGTCTTTTAAGTCACATCAAACAAGAACAACATTTCTCAAATTTTTTGTGAACAGATTATCTGTGAAAGCTGGTATTTAAACCCATATGAGTGATCAAAGATAGTGTCCTTACCTGAGGCTGGAAACCAGACTGGACAGGGTTGTACTTTCTATCCTGACTGCTGAAGCTGGAGCACTCACTGCTGAAGCTGGAACACTCAAGAGAAATAAAGTATTTCACTTTAAGAAGATAAACATGAATAATTATATATGTCCAGAGGTGAGGATACTTTTCTGCAAATAGGCAGATGGGAGTTACATCGCCTGTTCTTTCTACATTCTTTATTTTTATGTAGACAACCCTTACCGTAACATAGAGAAACCAAAACACCAACCTCCCAGCAGAGGTGAAAATCATAATCTTTCTATGCCATCTCTCTCTGTTCTTGAATAATTTGTGGCATAGTTCCATCACCTCTAGGCAGACAAAGTTTTCCATTATCGACTTCCCTTAAATATTTTCTTTAGGATGTCTTCCCAGAAAATTAGCTATGAGTTTCAAATCCTTCCGGCAGAACGACACAGATCTGGCTTGCTCTTAGCAAATGGAATAACCATTTTTCTGAACAGCAACCACAAGTGCTTTTTTCAGCATCACTGTGCCATCCATTTACATATATTTTAGGAACATTGAGGTATACCCCAAGAACATGCATGAGATAAAATTTAATCAGAAACTGAGGCAGAAAAATGCCTTATTCTTTGTTCCCCTGTGGAATGAAGTGGCAGCAGGTGGCAAGCTACTGTACATGACATACTTCTGCAAATGCTCAACAGTAGAGTACCTTGAAAACAAAAATTTGAGCAGTAAATTAAATGCAACCGAGCAGCAGATAGATTGCATTTCATAATTTTAATCCCAAATTTTGCCTGAGTCTTTCTGTAAATAAACAAGTCTCTCATTGTAACTGTGTGTAACTCAATATATTAATTACACCTATTTCTTGTAAGAAGTGGAGCTGGATAAATGTATTCTCCTGCAATAGCTGGATGCCAAGAGATTAGAATTGGCACTTTCCACAGGAATACATGCATTCCTTCAGAGCCACTGACAGAAAGCAGCAGGCAGCAGGACTATCCTGGTTGTTGCCCTGGCAGGCAGGTGTCTTGCTTGGCTGACCAGCTCCCATTCTGTCCCACTGGGCATCCAGGGAGACAACCAATGTGTTAGCTTGCCAGTTTTTCAGCTGCCTGAGTGGCAGATGGACTTGCAAGCTGCCTGGCTGGCTGCCTGCCTAGCCCTCCTTTTGCCTGCTGGCTGATTTACCTGCTGCCCAGCTCCCCAGATGCCTGGCAGGCTGCCTGCCCAGTTTGCCTTATTGTGGGTGAGGTTATGGGCCCAAAATAGTTTGTTCTGCAAAGCAGGAGACTGCAGTGTTGGTGTTTTGTTCCCATCCAATCTGGAATGTCCCATGAAGCAGAAATTCCCATCCCAGCAAGCTTTAATAATCAGTTTACAACATTTATCCGTGTATTCTGTACATGGCAATTTAGAGTTCTTAAGACTGAAGAAACATCTCACTGGAAATGTTTGCATAACGTGCCTGACTTGTTTTAACTTCTCAGATTGCTTTTTACAGATTTTGTCTAGCAAAGTCAGAAAAGATTTTTAGACAGCTTGTAATGTCATATTAATCACTGCCTGTATTTCCACTGAATTAAGCTACAGCCCAAACCATAAAGTACCAATAAACTCTAATATCAACTCATGAAAAATCCTAATGATGATGGCACTAGATATGTGGCCAATATCTGTGCCAAGTGGATGAAACCCTTTCTTACCTACAAAAAAAAATAGATATAAATTTCTATTTTTCGTAAAGATGGCAGGAGTCTGCCTTTTCTCAGAATACCATACCTTTAATATTCCAATTTCAGTTTAATCACACTGTCCTAAAGATTTCACTCTGCTTAAATAATGAAAAAAGGTGTTATAAAAATTGCATGAAATCAGCTTGCCCCAGGACAGGTTCTGTTGGATGTAATTACATATGCTTCAACAACTGGAGCAGTGTGCTGTGAGAAAGATTTTAAGGTGACAGAAGTTAATTGTGAAGGTTTTAAGGTAAAAAGAGAGTGGAGAACAATAACCAGCACACTGAGGAGAAGCTGTTCGATTTCTTAAAGCTCAAGAGTAAAGATGTTATTAAATTATAAATGGACCAAAAAAGAGTGGTAAATAGGTGATACAGTTTATAGTATAGGGGAAATAAAAGTAGACTCTCACCTGGTGGAAAGTATTGTACTGCAAGAAAGCCTGTCAGATACAAAGTTCTTTATTGTATACCTACATCTAAAATAGGACAGCTACCTATAAAGGAGACTGTGATATTTCCCTTGTGACACTGGTCTGCAAGGCAGTACAATAAGAAATATCATTTTTTTCTGCAATGCTGGTAATGACAGAATTGAAGTCTGAGGCTATGGAAAACATTTAGACTTCTTTTTCCCAGCTGGAATACACAAAGTATTTTGAAAGGACCCTCTGGGTGATATTTCTGTAACGAACAGTGAACTTGCTTTCCCAAGCTGTGTGAGATAGTCACAAAGAAGGCAAAGGGACTGTGCATGCCTATAAGTAGTTTATAAAATTAAAAAATAAATAAAGATCCAATAATGCTCTCATCAGCTTACTCTGTGCATATGCTATAGCAGCTCTTTATAACATAAAATATTTGGTACATAATAAGTTCCTGTTCTAGTTCCTGATTAACAAAATTTTCAGTTCATGTTGACTTTCAGATATTTGAGTATAAGGTTTCCCATTATGCAGGAGTCACTAGAAGCACAGTAGGGTTTTTTTGTTAAGCATGGTTTCTTGAGTTACAGCTCTTGTTCAAGGATATTGCTACCAGGATGTTAATTGCTGCTAATAAATTAATTATATTACATTGAAATACTCTAATAAAATAGAGGCACACTCAAGGAGTGAAGGATTGTTCTTGAATTTTAATGTTAGATTCAAATATATCAACTTTACAGCTTATTCTTTCCTGCTGTATGGCCACTTGATTTTGACTAGTTGGAAACATGCACGAGAAAGTTCCTACAGACTGCTTAAAAAGACAGTAACATGAGAGAATGTAAAGAACAATATGCCATTCTCCCACAAATCTACCTGACAGGCATTAGGAAATGTTTAATTTATATCTTATGAAAGGTTCATAATTCTTAGCCCTTCTACCCAGGGAGATCTGACTTCTCTGTGACTTAATTTTTTTCAAGTCTAGTATATTAATTCTTCTAGTTTGAATTTTACCCTGTTTTCTCATTACTGGTGTTGCTGTAAATAAATCTCATAATCTGATTTCCTCATTAGAGTCTGCAGTGTGTGTCACTCTAGTCCCTAAGAGCTTTTGGAGCATAGTTAAGGTGATAATGCCCACTCCTGAGACAAAGCGCTGCTACACGGGGCCAGCAGTCTGCCTTAGTCATGGCCAGAACTTCACAGCTAAGGTGTGGCAACACCCCCAGAGCCCCATGACTGCCAGGCACTGGGAAGGAAGCCTCCATTACAGCACTGAATTTTGGCTCTTAAGTTCTTCGTATATCCTCTTTTAGGAATATAAAGTGACTTAAAGATGATCCTCCAAATAACTAACTGAATGAGGCATTCAAAGATGGGCTCCTTCTACTCCTTGCATATCTTGAGCAGGAAATTCTTTCCATATGACTGAATGATTAATGACTTTTTTCATTTGTTTAAATTGTAGTTCCTCTCCCGTAATTGTCTTGGCAAGACGAGGGATTTATGCTCAAAACAGTTTCTATATACTGTATATTTTAAAGTCAATAAAATCCCAGTAAGTTGGAAAAGTTGCCATATCCAGTATTTGAGGTTGAAGGAGGAATACAAGGTGGTTTATATTTTTGCAGTCAAAAGAGGGAACAAATTTTAAAGAATAAAAGATCCAATCTAATAAAGACTACTATCTTTTTATAAGGAGGAACAGCTCTGTAGAGTTCTGCTGCCCACGGTTAGGTTTCAGTTTCATAAAACTGTTATGCAAATATTTTATCCCTGGATTCAACCTAGATATAAAAAGCATCCTGGAAAACGTCTTATTCCAGATATATGAAAATAAAAACAAATATCTCTTTGGTGCCCCTCCAAACTCTGTTATAGGCTCACAAAGTACGCGTGTGTTTTGCATTTTTCAAGTTTTGTCTTGATTTTGGGGAATGCTCACACTTAAAATGCAGAACACTTTGGTGAAAAAAATACGATTTGAGCTGCGACAAAGGGTTAGGGAAGAAGGGCTCATTATAACAGAAATATAACAATATTACCTAGAGACCTTTCTTAATAAGTTGTGCCTCAGTAAAGTGGATGCATGACCACAATTTCTGACTCACTGTTCAGAATTTATGTGTGTTTTTATACAACATGTACAGTTGGCCTGCAGCTCTAAATGGAGGAGTCATAACTGTTACATCAGTTCACTGGCTTAATTCTCTGATATTTTGTTTATTTTTCCCTCCTTCCCTAATGGAATACAATTTTTCATGAACTTTTGGCTACCATAATATTTTGTTGGTTCATTCAGACTACTCTTGCAGACTTTTAGTTGCAACGTAGGAAGCAGGATGGGAATAGAAACGGAAAGTCATTAAACAGTGAAAAATAAACAGAGTTAGAAGTTCCAAAAAAATACATTTTAGAAATCCTTGATGCTTGCTTTGACAGCACAGTAGCAGAGTAAGTCACCAGTTTGCTATGTTGGTGTGATGTTATGCAAAAACACAAGGACACAGTGAAGTTTTCTCTCTTCACTGAATGAAAGGCAAAAATGAACACATACCCCCTGGCAAAATGTCCCTAATAAACACAGTGTTGGCACTAAAATATGACAGAATGACAAGCACAATGGAAAAGAAAACTTGAATGATTCTTACAGCATGAGACAGGTTGAAGGTAATGTATGAATAATCCAGAGAAGGTTATGCTAGATAAAACAGCTTAATTTATCTTTGTCAGTTTATCTGTAACATGCATATTGATTCATTTCTACCTTTTAGAGGTTGGTATTTGAATCCATTGGAAACGTGCTAGATCAGTTGGATCCGTTAGAGGCATGGGGATTGTCAGTAGTTTATTGAATACACAAACACTCTCTTCATTTATGAAGCCCACACTCTTCTTACAGAAGTCATTCATGAATGTTCTATTACAAATTTTCCATATTTTAACCTGAAAATTTGAAAAATATTTACCTCCCAGATCTCCAATATTTTAACCCCTTTTTTGTCTTGTTTTGCTTTGTTTTGAAATGAATCTGTAATAACTGCAAACTTTTAACCTGGTGGCCTTTTATTTTAAAATAGAGAAAATAATGCAGATAGAAAGCTCATGAGCAAACTATCTTCAAAATGTAACATGCTGTAACATGTACCTTTATAACACGCTCTGTCGATTTTATTTCAATTTAGTGGCCCTGATGTTCACATGCTTTAAGTATTGAAGTAAGAATCACAGAGAAAATAGTGTGCCCAGACTGTACCTAGCCTTAGTAGCCAGACCCCACTTCTGAAAGGCCGTAATTATTTAATCTGTACTATAAGCAAAATATAATGTCCACTTATACCAAATGGTTGCTCTTTCTCCACAAGCCTATGTCGAAACATGTTATTGTCCAGCGAGCTGGCCAAGAATTATCACAGTACATCTTCAGTTACATATATAGCTGATGAATCCAGCTAGAAACAGATAAAATCTCTCCTAATTCAGACAAAAATAGTTTACTTGCAGTTAGTGGAAAATAACAAATAGAGAATTATCAGGAAGGGAAAAAGGAGACAAGAAAAAAGAGTAGCTATGCAGAGAAGTCATACATATGCTCTAGTTAGTGTTAACCTTTGTACTTCTGGTGGACACTGAAATCTTATTGGAGCATGATCTTCCTTCTTATTTAAAAAAAAAAAAGTATGGTAAAGTTGTTATATTTTCACTGAGCATGGATAAATTTCTTCAGCCAATAATTTAGTTACTTCACTTCAGCACCTACGAAGCACCAGATGCTTTATAATGTCATTAAGCTGTTCTTGATCTCACTCTCTCAGTCTCATTTAATACTGAAGGAATTTATTCCTACTGTAAGAGCTTTGATGGGGAAGACTGACCAAGTACTACCCTGATGTTTTGCTGTCCTGAACTGTACTAATATTTTTGCATATTTTTGCTGACACTCGACAAGAAATAGAGGATTTGAAGTTTAGCATCCTCGTGTTAAAGAAGCAAAAATCAAATTTTGTCTTTGCAGACAGGGAAAATAATATGTAAAAAAAAAAAAAAAGTCTTTTATTTCAAGTGTCTCCAACATTTTTATCATATGCAAAAGGCTACCCTTTTTATTTCTTCCTTGAGGCAGGAAATCAGAAAAAAAAAAAAGGTATTAGAAAAACAACATCCTTTGAGAAGTTTAGCTCCACACCATTTTTCTTCACTTGAGACAAATTATCTTTGCTCTACCTCCCTTATACCTACTTATATCTCACCTGATCAACAGGCTGTCATAAAACAAAACTAAACCAGGCAAGAGTTTCTGACTTCTCTCTATCTCATGGCAATGTAGAAAAACCCTAAAGGCTGTACTTTGACATTCATTTTATTTAACCCTTCCTCTACCCCCACTGTTTCATTCTAGCACAGCAATAAATTCCTGCCAGACCTTAAAGTGGGTTTTATTCATTTCATAGACAAAATGAAATACAACATGCTCAGAGAGTAATATTGCTTAAGATTGTTAAATAGTTTGACTTGGTCTTTCAGAAACCTTTTTCCTAGCTTCTTTTGTTACAAAAGGCCTTTCCAGTTTACAGTGTACCAGAAAATTTACATTCTTTTGACTATGTTCCTTTAGTGTGAGAGCTGTTGAGAGGTCAAGAGTATAGGCCTGGAAAACCTTCACTGAATAAATTAGTCCAAATATCAGTGTGTTCACTTTGAGCAGAAACCCCATTCTAGCCCTGAAAAGTTTTTCAAGAGGAAAATTCAGTTGAAATCAACACCATTAGTTTGTACAGCATCAGCATTCTGTAACAACACCCTTTTTCACAGCTGTCACAAGTGAGAATAAATACAGAATGAGTTTTTAAGGCAGTTGTGGGGAAGAATGAGGTGGACTTACAGAATTTAAAGCTGTCCCAGCTCTAAAAAATAAAGAAATTCTCAAAACTTGACAAAGCCCTTAAAGCATTGCAGAACTATTCCAACAGCAGCATATTTAACCGGGGTAAGCTGATTGCTGCCTTCTATGTGTCCTTTTCAGTTCACATAAAGATTTTCACTCATATTTTAAAGGAAGCAGCTTGTACATTTGCATCAGCTCCCCCAATGCAGACAGTTCTGGGCCTCACCTCTTTGTTTCTGCATCCACAGCTTCCAATGTCATGGTTATAGAAGCTGTATCAACCCCTAAAAAAAGAAATGAAGGGCTAAGTGTTAAATGGGCTATGTGGCAAACCATCTACATATTGTTGTATTTCCTTGATCTGACTTTATTTAGAACAGTTAGACATTTTGCAGCATGAGGAAAGTATGAGAGTGCTCTAGCACTTGTATAGGCAGCTTTGGTGTGGAGTGGGTACAGCTCCCTGACACAAGGGAAAAGGGGATTTGCTGCTGCATTCAGACTCCAGTACTATTCATTGTGGCAGTAAGGATTGGTTTTGCTGATGGAATCTCCTGCATTTGCATTGAGTTATTTATCTTCAATACAGTGTAGACAATCTTCTCAAACTGCCAAAGGTGGGTGTAAATCTATAAGTGTTTTGGCATAAGAATGATTGAAAATCATTTAATTATGCTGTTTGAAACAGTCTTCACAGCTAAAGCCTCCTTGCAATTAACACAGTAGAAATACTTTCCTCTGAAATTAGTATCCTTAAATGCGGGATATAAAAATCAGTGGCAAGCAACTACTAATATCGGATCTATTACATCACTAAGTATTCAGTGCCTGTCTTTCTACACCACAGAAAGTAGGAATTTCTCATGTGGAAAGATGAAGTACATGAAACAGAGAGTGCTTGGTGTTGGTTATACTGATCTTCAGTGGCACCAGATAGTTGTCTCAGTGTAGGAAAAAAAACATTCATTTTTGTTTATCTGCTTGTGTGGGGGTTTTATATTATACTATTTCACAATAAGTGAATTGGACAGTCCACAACTGGTACAAAGTATGCAGCAGCAGCAGCTTGTGGTCAGGACTGGGAGGGAAAAAAGAGGAGAGAGAGTGGAGTGCCATCACCATACATTGGCTGGGATGAGCAGAGGGATGTACTCACCTTGCCACAGGGAACCTTCTTCTTCAAGTCATGCTGAGGCTATGTAAGATATGCAAAATGGAAATTGAAGACTGCTTCTCATCAAAACCTCTATTGCACTATCCAAAAAAAGGCGAAGAAAAAGCTAGATTAAGTGGGAGGGTAAAATATGATTATAAAAGGTCCACCTTTGCAAGTTTTTTTTTTGTGAGTTTGGGGCTCTTTTTGCATATGAAGATACAGATGAAGAAAATTTTAAAGGCTATCTTACGTTTTCAATGCTTTCCTATTATGTTGGTTTGGGGGGATTCTGAGAAACTATATGGATTCTTCAGACATTTTCAGACACACCTGCTAAAGCTATCCTTTATGGTAACTTTCCATAGCAGTCAAAGTCATGGTTTAAGTAACAGCAATGCATTAATAATAATAAAAGCAGTTAAATAATGTGTTTATTTGAGAAGTACTATGACACTCTGATAATGATCTCAGAGACTGAAAATCCAGTAGTTCAGACTCCTCCTTAGAGCAGTTCTAAACAGGTGAGTGGAATTAGGACAGGATAATTTTTACTCTCTGATTCAAAGTGTGCCAGATCAGTGCAATGTCATCAAATATAACTTCATGCAGTTGGGTTTTATCTCAATTTATACCTCTACAAAATTCAGTTCCCAGCAGTTTATGAACAAATAACTGCCATATTTGGAACACTTTGAAGAACTTTAACTATTTTGATTTATATTCTCCTACCAGTATACAAATTTCACTGGTAGGAAAAATGAATTTTTGTTTATCTCAAAAGACCTTGCCCAAAATAAGAAAAATAAATTAATGTATACTTTAGACAACTAAAGTTGGGGGTTACACTTAAATGTTGTACAAAAATATATTTATTCTTTGAAAAATAGCTCCTGTAGTATTAAAAAAAACATTGTTTTTTCCAACAAAAGTTTGCCTCATTTAGTGCTTTATTTGCAATATCAGTCTTAAATTAGGCTGGTTTATGTGCTTTGGGTTTCTTCAGTCTGTGAAGTAGCCAAGTAATAGTTTGTTGGCACTGAATTTCCATATAAATATGATAAACATGAAGTGTGCTCAAGTAGCATTCGTAGAGCATCTGCTGTTTTATTTATTCTTTTCCTGTGCCAGTAGTTTACCAGATTCACATCACTATATGAATGTATGTTTTTAGTGCCATTTAATGGAGACGTATCCATCCTTAGGGTAAAAGAGCTCTTCCTTCCTATTCAATTTGCTCTTGAAACTCTAGGGAGTGGAGAGGGGGAGTTTCTTGGTTCTGTTTGTCCTGCCAGGAAAACAGTATGAGCTGCTGTTAAAGTACCTGTAAGTACCAGTACTCAAGTCTAGTCAAAACACTGAATGATCCCCCACTTAACCCTCAGAAAATATTACTATCTCCTGTACGTACAGGTGTCTTGAGAACACACCTCTTCACAAAGCCCTTGAGCTATGGGTCGAGCCCAGCTTACTATCTCATGCCTTAGGCACCCAGGTGGGTACACACACACAGTAGGCCTACGGTAGCTGAGGTGGGTCCTGGACTGCATAGTGCTAGGGCTGGGAGAAAGCAATAAGGAAATTAAAAACAAAATAGCCACAGAGAACTTTTTGACCTCCCTGCCTTCCTTCATACACATGAGTATTGACGCAACTCTGCAGGATGAAGAAATGGGAAATACTGTCCTGCCTGCTCTTACTGTTTTCTCTAATCTGGCTCACCAAAAAATAAGTTGAAAAGCTTATTTTCAAGAGTGTTGAATCAAAGACATCAAGATGTATTAGTTAAAGATAATTTAGTTAAAGCTCTGACTCTGAAGTACAGTATTTAGAGAACATTAAACAGTCATGCAGGCAGCCTCGAAAATATAGTGGTGCTATTTCACTTAGTCCACTTCAAAAGACACTCACAGGAGGATTCAATGCACTTCAACTAATACACTTTAAATTCAGATTTCAAATCAATTTAACTATCAGGTAGACAAGTCTTTAATTGACCATAAAATCCTTTAAACCAATTTCTTTTTTCTGAAATGGTTGTGGATTGCACAAAAGGTGACAATGGGCCTCAGAAGCATGGATGGCACAGTCTAAGGAATTTTCCATTGGACAGAACTGAAAATAGGCAAATTATTATTATAAAAATAGGCAGAATTGTCTATCTTGCTATCCAGGCTACCACAAAATACATACCTGCTGTGACCTTACCACTGCATGTTCATACTCTTATATAAAAGGCATATCTCTGTGTCCTGCTATCCTCAGGTAGTTCCGTGCTGTTCCTGAACACCTTTCTGTCTCGAACCTGCTCAGTGCTGTTTCTCGCTTCTGCTGCCCTTGGGTTTCCACAGATCTGCCTGTGGTCTTTAGCCCTGTAACATTCATAGCTACTTCAGTCCTCCTCTCATGATCTCTGACTCACCAGTGATGCCCCAGCATGTGCTGCTGCTCAAAGGCATCTCTATATCCTTGGGCTTTCAAACACTTACTTGACAGATGAGTATTTAATGTACTATATAAAGTGTTGAAATAAATGGCAAACGACAGAAAAAATGTTGAAAATAACATGCTACTTCAACACTTTATGCCTTATCAGATTTTTATTTCAACACTTTACACTCAAAGTGTGAATATGATACGGTTTATCAAGGCCATTTATCTTTGAGTAATGTTAGCATGGAGGGTTGTGATATAAAACATCCATGTTACTTGCAGTTACAGTATGTTGAATATTCAATGCACAATTTGAAAAATTTGTGAAACCCTGTTTCTTTTCATGGTCTTTTTTTAACCAAGAATGCATCGTGAACATTTGTAGAGTCATCCAGCAACCAAAGGACCTTCCTTCTACTAAAATAAACAGCAATACTAACTGACTGACTTCAGAAGTCTTAGTGATTGATAAATATGAAAGTATTTTATGCAGAAAAGCTGAAAGCTAGAAAAGCTGAAAGAGGAACCACAGTCAGTGATTTAAAGTATGGCAGTCAAATTAGATATTTTCCATAAACTATTTAGTCAGTGCAAAACTTTTTTTGTGAATTGTTATGATTAGTAGAATTTTATAGCAATAGTACCTGACAATTATCTTTGCATAATCACCCCAGGCATCAAGAGTGCTAAATATTAAAATATATTGGATTTTTAACATTTAGTTCAACCAGTTTGTCACTTATTTCTCTTCATTTATAAATATCAGAAGAACATGATCTGTAGACAATGCAAAAACTGCATTTGCTATTTCTATATACTATTAGTATATCTATATAATGATATACCATTATTACTATTATATACTATTAGTCCTGTGTACAGAGCCATCTGAATCATCTATTGTTATTGTAATTCCCCCAAGTGCATAAGTATAATTTCTACCTGGCAGTGCATTAGAAGATGCGATAAACTCTGACAGGAATCAATACTGTTACTGAACAAGTCTTTACAGGGAAGTTTCTTCAGAAATTTTAAATAAAAGTGAATTTTTCCTCCCAAAACAATTATGCCTATCCCTCTCTTTCAGTACACAGTAAGGGAAAACTTTGATCACACCTTCAGAATGGTGCAGGAAGACAGAGGATGTGGTAGAGGTGGCCTAAGGAAATAAAGAACTTGGAAGCATTTTAAGTTTCCTCTGGGACAGTCTTTATTTGCCTAAGAAAACAAATACGTGAAAACCGATTTTTCTAAAGATTGGTTGATGCTTAATTCAAGGTTTATATTCATTTGACCATAATGCCAGTAGTATGCTTTTTGTAATTGAACTAATCTTTGAGCTTTTCAAATATTTAAACTCTCTGCACCAATGTGCTTTCTTTCAGATGCAAGGTCCTTTTTTTTTGCTGTGTTCCTTAATATTAAACAACAGTGGCATATTACATGGACTGTATTTTCAGGGAGCATTGTCAAAGACATTGTAAATAATTTTGTGCAGCTCAAACATCTCCCTACAAGTTATTGATATAAACTCATGATGCAAATGAGCTTATCTGCATGGGGTCATTCAAGTTCCCACTGTGCTGTGTAGACACCTCATTTTACTGAGTTCCATAAAACATCTGTCAGCAGAAACAAAGCTTTACAAGTTGCTGTGAGCAGTGGGAGTTCAGACATATATCCATGGGGAAAAAAGGAAAGGTGATGAGAATATTGTTATTTTCAGAATATATCATTTGTAGGCTTTAGATCAGACAGATTACAGGATGTGGAGCAAGTACGGTGTTATGGAAACACTGTAAGTTGCAAACGGGGCCAGGACAGTTGACACTGTTCTGGGAATGGGGTAAAAAGTCCTTGCAAGCTTGATTTTCATCTGGCCTCCAAGAAGACTTTCAATATACAGTTGTTTATCAGGTCTATACTACTGAAACAAAACACTTAGATCCTTAATGTCCTTTCAAAGGGTTTGGGCAGATATCATTTGAAACAAACAAAAAACCTCCATCAATGTAACATATTTGCAAATTATTTTGCAAAAATAAAAGAACCTGATTTTTCAAACACAATCTGGGCACATGCAGTTTTATAAGCAGACACTTTAGTACACTGTAGCAAAAATATGTAATATGTATTTTTAAGAACTAAGGTATTCTATAACTTCTGAGTGTGGAACCATATGGGTAATCACTTCATACAACAGCTTGTGATACTCTTCTTGCCCTTAAAAGTTAAAAAGAGCAAACTTTTTCATGCAAAGGCTTTAGTTTTGGATTCTGTGCTTTTTCTGCAATCACATTGAGAACATCGAACTGCAGCCTCTAGATTACTTTTAATTGGTTAAACCTCTGACTTTGATATTGCCAAGGGAAAAAAATAATATTTCTGTAATATATATATATTGTACTGGACCTGCATAGACTTAATTTTCTTCATAGCAGTTCATATGGGGCTGAGTTTTAGTTATTTGACCAAAACAATTCAGATAACACATTAATGTTCTGGCTTCTGCTGATCAGTGCTTGCATGGTGTTTCTCTGCTTCTCACTCTGTTTCCCCAAGCAAATAGAGCGGAATGCTGTGCAATAGGTTGGGAGGGGAGACAACTGGGCAGATCACCCAAACTAATTGAAGAGATACTGCATACCATATAACATCACGCTCAGCAATGGAAGGGGAAACAGGAAGGCTTAGAAGGGTAAACCATTTTTTGCTCAGGAACTGGCTGGACATCAGTGTGCTCATGGGGGTGTGGTGAATGGCTGATTTTGCATCATTTGGTTTGCTTTCTTCTCTCTTCTTCCTCTTATTCTTTTTAAAATAATAATAATAATAATAATAATAATAGATTGTGCAGTTCTTATCTTCACCCTGCAAGGTTTTTTTTTGCTTTCATTTTCCATTTCCTCTTTCCCTGACTGGGAATGGGGGCAGGAGGGAGGTGTGAAAGCAGCTCTGTGGTGTTTAGCTGTTTGCTGTGGTGAACTAACAACATATATGTAGACATATATGTAGAAATCTATAAAGTTTTCCTTAAGTTTCATGTATTTTCTCACAGAGTCCCAAGAAACTGCATAACCTCAAATTTCAGCATCATATTCTGTCTTCCAATCCCTCTGAATCATCATTATTGATTCTATGCAGTAGATTAGTGAAATGATCCATGTTAAATAGTTTTCCCCTACCTCCTCCCCAGAAAATCTGGTACTGGCACAACAAGAGGAGTCAATAACTGCAAGACCATAACAGAGGTCTGGAATAAGGTGAAATGGATAAGCTGTAAACAAATCTCATTGCAAAGAACAAAAATTTTAATTGCCCTCTAAATGCCCTTTATGATTTTATTCTTGTTCACCAGTCCATAAACACCTGAAATGGATCAACCCTTCACCATGTCAAGCTCTCTACAAATATGTCTCCAAAACTATTTTAGCCTGATCAGACATTTCAGTCCAAAACTTGGAGCGGAAGGCAGAAAACAGAGAAGTGACTCAGGTCATAGGGGTAAGTGACTAATAGAGCTGGGATAGAAGTTCAATTAGCCTTGTGACATCTTGTCCCTTCAACTACCATGAACTACTAAGAGACTTTCCCTTTCTTTAACTCCCAGAGCACATTTTTACTGACATTCAGCATCCCAAAAGACTGAAGGTCAAGTAACATCTCCAGGTCAAGAAGTGGGGTATGAAAGACAGAGAGCATATTGTTCTTGTCAGAAATCTCAAACTTATGCTCCTGTGGTTTAGGGCATGGTTGTTCTTTTTTTCTTTTTTTCTTTATTTATTTATTTACTATTGCATCTCCTTTTTATATCAGAAATCTTCGGGAAAAAAGCAAGTAAAATCATGCTTTCTTCATCATTATTTTATTAGGCTGCTTTGCATGAAGGGTTATTTAACCTTTTGAGTTAATAAAGAGCAGGCTTTAAAACATTTATATATATTTTCAGATGTGCCAATAGCTGTTATATAAAGAGTTTGCAATTAAGAATTCTATGAACTGAATATTTAAGAAAAACCTGCTGTTAAGAGCATAAAATATGTAGTTTATTCATTGTCTATCTAAAGCAAAAGGTGCCAGACTGCTGTTGGAAACAGTTTTGGAAAACTAAAAAATGCTTCTCTTTAGAAGGCTTCTAGCCTTTCTAAATTTGTGCAGAGACAAAGGAATATGAAAAGTTTGCAATGAATACTTGCCATCAACAAAAAGAATTTGGGAACATTGAATTAAAGCTCAGGCTTCTCTTACTCTTGAGTTCCATATTTGGCAAACCAGTTTTCCTCTCAGAAAAAATCCATAGTGACAGGGGATGAAAGTCACATGTAAAAGATGTGCCAAAAATATTGCATCCAAAATAGTTTCCCTGTTGTCTTGTACCTTGACTTTTGTTCTTTCTGTTTAAAAATGCTTCATGGGGCAGAGCTAGAAAAATGGAATATTCACAATCAAACAGAAAAAATTCTGGGGAATCAGAGTGGACATGTTGTGAAGCCATGCATCACACTTAAATGATTCTGAATAAATGATCTGTAAAATCACACCTGTTTATTTACAGATAATCTGCAACAAAAGAAATAAAAAAATAAAATTTCTGAGACAGCTTGACCATTTTAAGTTTTTGCGTAAAGCAACTAGCATGTTTAAAACAAGCTTACACATTGAATAATAGGGCATTAAAGGGTTGTTCTGCAATATTGTAGTAAAGAGAGTATGTCAGCCAGAATTATACACATACAGATTGGAAATAAAATGAATGGGTTGTAAAAGACTTGACTGCCATTGACCTTTGCACTTGTTCCCCACTGATGTCTTCAAGATCTGCACAAGTGTATCAAGACATCTATAGTCTCTATGTAGCTGGCTGGCAAGGTTCCCCATGCATAGTGGGTTTGAGTTTAACTTGGTTATGATGTAGGGTTAGGCTATGATGTGTAGAAATTATACATTTCCCAGAATTTATGTAGCAAGTTTCAAAGTACTATTTTGTAATTTTAAATAACATGTGAGTTTGAAAGGGGGAAAGGTGTTCATTTTCAGTCCTGAAAGTGTGTTTCTTTCTGATAAGTGAGTGAGAAGACTGAAATATCGTTAGATGCTGGCAGTACCAAATGGCACACCCCCACGCACAGTCTTTGACAGAAAGTATGTGCTTCTTTTTTTTATTTGCATTTCTAGATTTGCAGTGGTAGGTTGTGCTGGTTTGGGCTGGGATAGGGAGGGCACAGAGCCAGGACAACTGAGTTCAACTGACAAGAGGGATATTCCGTACAATATGGTGGTCACACTTAGCATATAGTGCTGAGACAAGAAGTAGAAAGGAGGGGACATTGGGAGCGGTGACAATTTGTGATCTGTCGTGGTTTAACCCCAGCTAGCCACCAACCCCTATGCAGCTGCTTGCTCAATCTCCCACCAGGGAGACCAGGGAGAGAATCAGAAAGGTAAGAGCCAGAAATCTTGTGGTTTAGATTAATGTAGATAATAGGAAAAGGAAAAGTCACACACACAAGCAAAAGACAACAAGGAATTTATTCACTGCTTCCCACAGGCAGGCAGGTGTTCATTCATCTCCAGAAGAGCAGGACCCCATCGTGTGTAACAGTTACTTAAGAAGACAAAGTGCATCACTCAAAACATACCCTTCTTCCTCCTTCTTATATACTAAATATGATGTGATATGGTATGGAATATTGCTTTGGTCGATCTGGGTCACCTCTCCTGGCTGTTTCTCCTCCCAGTCTCCCATGCATGCCCAACTTCCTGCCAGCAGGGCAGTATGAAAAGCAGAAAAGGCCTACTCTCTGCATGGTATGGAATATTGCTTTGGTCGATCTGGGTCACCTCTCCTGGCTGTTTCTTGTCCCAGCCTCCCATGCATGCCCAACTTCCTGCCAGCAGGGCAGTATGAAAAGCAGAAAAGGCCTACTCTCTGCATAAGCACTGCTCAGCAATAATAAAAACATCTCCATATTATCATCCCTCTGTTCAGCACAAATCCAAAACATAGCCCCATACTAGCTACTGTGAAGAAAATTAACTCCACTCCAGGCAAAACCAGCACATCTTCCCAAGTCACCATTGTGCTTGGAGTCTGGTTTTCGTGAGGATGGCGGAACGCCAGCCTGACCTTGGGAAGCAGTGAATTAATTCCTTGTTTTGCTTTGCTTGCATGCACAGCTTTTGCTTTACCTATCAAACTGTCTTTATCTCAAGCCATGAGTTTTCAGTTTTACTTTTCCAGTTCTCTCCCTGATCCCCCTGCTGGAGGAGTAAGCGAGCAGCTGCGTGGGGCTGAGTTGCTGACTTGGGTTAAAGCAGGAGACAAGTATATGTTCTGAATTTAATATTTCTCCCCTAGTTGTTACGCAGCATGGTTTACATTATTGAACTCTACGCAGCTGAAGCAACACTTAAATTGATAATATATATCCCTTCACACAGGGCAACCTGATTCTGTGGATCCTTTCTGAACAGTGATGGGGCAGATTAAGGAAAAAAGTAAATTAAGCAATGCTTGAAAAAAGACTTTGTCAACTTATAACTATTTCAACTTTTCTCATAGGATTGATTTGAGATGTCTTGGGTAGTTCTTATGCTCACACTAATCAGAAGACACTCAGTTACATGGTAAGTAGGACCAAAAGTAATGAAGACATGATCAGATAAGTGGTCAGGTACCAGTTTTCTCACAACAAGGGGGTAATATAGTAGAAGGGCCAAACACAATTCTGTCTGAGGAGGGAGAAATGAAGCCATTAATTTCAGAGGTAAACACTGAAACTTAGAAAGTTGAGAAGAAAAGCATTTAACAGATGCTGATACACCAGAGGGACTAACACTGTTGCAGGACATCTATTAAATTACCTGCTATGACATACACTGACATAAGGAATGGGAAGAGAAGCGCTGCTGCATGTGAGGCACTTTGCCCCAAAGTTCACCATACCCTTGAGGCCCAGCTACATGGGTCTTCTTGGCAACATCCGTTGGCAACATCCAATACATGTTCTGGAAAGAAATCAGTACAGGGTGTTTTCACATTTCACTAATCTTTTCACTTTTCACTTAAAAAGCATTCAAGGCCAGGCTAGATGGTGCTCTAAGTAACCTGGTTTAGAGAAAGGTGTCTCTGTCCATGACAGGGGCATTGGAATGAAATGATCTTTAAGATCCCTTCAACTCAAACCATTCTATTGTTCTGTGAATATACACCATCTTTCAAATTGTTCTAATGCCAAATGCCTCAATTGTTTCTGTCATGTAAAGTCACTGCTTCTGGCCCATAGTGTAATGATGCCTGCTGGTATACCGATTTGGTATGTTTGCACTTTGAGAAGTGAAGTTTTTATCAATTTATAGTTTTATCAGTTACTGTGAAGAACATCTTTTACTTTCATTCTGAAGGAAATGTGGGAGTGGTCAAGTTTCCTTTGTGCACACAGGAGTCTTACATATTGTTTGACTTCACAGATGCCACATTTCACTTGCCCTTCCTATTTCTTCTTTTTCATGTTGCAGCCACTTCATCTTCTTGGCATTTTTTATGAGTCAGAGTTGACCAAACCAATCTTCCAAGGTTAATTATTAATTTGATTCATAAATAATTCAAGCATTTTTTTTCAGTTGTGTGATGTCATCTGTGTTAGTTAAGGACCTTAACTTTCGATCATCTCAAGTCATGCCCTCTACCTCATTTATCATTCTTACTGTCTAGTTTAAAAATATGATGAAAAGCTGTAGTGATTCTATGCTTCCTTGTATTATAACAAGCTTTGGACTTGTTTAATTTTTCATTATTTTTTTTACAATGCTTCAAGAGTCTTCAAACACAGTTTTCATAATTGTAGTTTTAAGTTCTAAATGCCATGTGACTTTGCAGCTTTCCACAATGTTTCCAGTCAAACTGAAACAAAAGTCCATGAAAAGGACAAACATCATTATTGGCTTTCTCATTTTCTTCAATAGCCAGCAGATTATGCATTCTCAGGCAGTGCAGCTTCAGCCTGATTTGACGTCGCCCTAACTGTCTTCCCCTTTTACTCTTTAAAATGACTCCTTATCTACAAATTATTGCCATGATTTTCCTGAGTTGTATTTCAATAGAATCTTTTTACCAAGTCAGTTCGATTATTAATGGTAGTCAGTTCTTCTATATTTCTTTTTCCCTTCATACATAATTCCACCGAAATTGACTGGAAAGTCAAAATGCTTCCAACATTTTCTTTAATGTCATATTTTTCTTTAACCACCATGGTTGCTCTCAGCTTAACCATTTTGTACATTCGTTCCATTTCTATATTCACAGAATCACATAATGGCTCAGGTTGGAAGGGACCACAGTGGGTGGTCTGGTCCAACATCCCTACTCAAGCAGGGTCATCCTAGAGCACATGGCACAGGATTGTGTCCAGATGGTTGTTGAATACCTCCAGTGAGGGAGACTCTACAACCTCTCTGGGAAAGCTGTTCCAGTGCATGGTCACCTACACAGTAAAAAAGTTCTTCTTCATGTTGAGGTAGAACTTCTTGTGCATCCGTTTCTGCCCATTGCCTCTTGCCCTACTGCTCAGCACCACAGAGAAGAGCCTGGCTCCATTCTCTTGACACCCTCCCTTCATGTACTAATAGACATCAATTGGGTTCCCTCTCAGTTATCTCTTCTCAAGGCTGAACAGGCCCAAATCTCTCAGCCTTTCCTTGTAAGAGAGTTGTTCCAGTCTCTTAATCATCCGTGTCTGTGGGATCTTTCAATATCAACAAACTCTCTTGGACCCCTCTGAAAGTACAGGTATTTTATAGAAGTATTTGATTGTGTCAATATCCCAGCAGGGGTACAAAGGATGCCTCGTATTTCTGTCTTCTGGTTACATCTTTGGCGGCTTGTGCTTGCTTGAGGTGTTCCCTCTTAAACCTCCTCTTGCTACCTGGGTGGTCATTATAGTTCTCCCTTTCCCACACCTCATCTCTGTTGATCCTGGCCTTGTTCCCATCCTCTTTCAAGTCTAATTTAAAGCTCTAGATTACTGATCTCTCCAAGTTCTGTTTTGTTTCCAAAACTTTTACCAGTCTCATTTTAGAAATGCCTTCATTCCTTACAATGTCATCATACTTTCATCTTTCCCCAGAACTATGATTTCTTTTTGTATCTTAATTTTTATAAAACTTATCCAAATATTTCTGTCTTTATATCTTCCAATAATTTTCTTTCCCAACTTTAGTTTTTGTTTCCTAAAAATTTCCTGCCCAGTCTGTAATGAGATTTCTTCATCAACATGAATTAATGGACTGCAAAACTGTCTCAATGGCACCTTAAATATCTTCCTCATATCTTCCCCGACTTTTATCAAAGTTGAATTTGGTTTCAACTACAACCAGTTCTTTAATCTCAGAGTTGTTGTTTTTTTCACTTAACCTTCTTTCCTACAGGGCTTTCAAGAGCAGTGGCATTTTCTACTCTCCTACTTTTAACAGCCAATGCCTTTACTAATAATAAAGTGCTCTCTTTTCCTTTTAGTGTGGGTAAGTGGCAAATTCCATAAAAGCTCCTGATGTATTTAGGAGAAATTCACCTGCAGCCTGTAATCAAACTGTGCATCTCAAGGCAACCCTGAAATTTGGCCTGCCCAATATGAGAGAAAGAAATTACTGAGGGGGGATGCTACCAAGATTTAAACTGAGTTTAGTATTTTTGTCAAGAAACTGAATAACAACATCTTTTCAAAAAAAAGTAATGTCTCATTCCAAGAATTATCAACTACCTTCACCGACATATCTTCTCCTAATAATCCCTAAGGGACAATTGAAATAATGAGAAGTTACCAATTTGTGAGAATTGCTTTTGTAATATGATGATTTCACCATTAAAATAATTATGTTTTTAAATTATTAGCCCTCACAATCACTATTTAAAAGTAAACTGTGTCTATTGTTCTTGAATTTCTGATCAATTTTGTCTCATGTAGTGGGTGGGCTGCTATCAGATGTTTGGCAGACTACAATGCAAATTAAGTTTTTTAGTCTATGGAAATATCCATTAACCATACACATTTCCAAACTTTAAAATACATGCTTGAAAATTACAGTTGATTAGATCCTTTGTTGTGAATTGCAGAACAAAAGCTGAAAATTCAGCTCTGTTTTTCATGTATTATATCAAACAATGATGCAATTCCTCCACTGTATAGAATAAAAGGTGTGTTCATGTTTGAAGAACACAGTGTCCATAAGGTTTAATCTGCAGTCTTATGTTCAGAGAGGTTTGTAAATCGATTCTTCACTAGATGCTGTAACTCTTGTCGACTGAAGATAAATGGTTGAATTCCAAGAGAATACAACACAAAGAAAACCATTAGCCCTGACAATTCATAAACAAAGTAAAGAATATTGTTCACTCTTTGTTCTTGTAAAATAGTAGCCAGGTTTCAAACACTAAAAAGGAAGCTCCGATAAACCATTGCAATTATTTAGTCAAAACGAGTTTGTTTATGAATAAATGTACCAAAAGAAAAAAGGCTGGTTTCTTTATAAGAAGTAAAAAGAAGGAGAAGAGGCAGGAGAAACCTCCACTGTAATCCCAACAGCTATGTTAATAGGTACAGCTTTGTTTTCAGCCTTTTTTGTTTTATTATCTCAATCTTGCTGACCTATTTCTTCACTGAAAAAGGAGTGTCTGAAGCACATCGAATGCTTCTAGGTCAGAGGTTCCCAGTGTCTGTGCACCATGGTGACAGTCTCAGGAGATTTTCAACCAGTAAGAGTTTTCACAAATCTCTCATGAAAACCTTTGGGTTACCAGAGGATAGGAGGGTTGGGGCTTGGTGTTGGGTTTATTTTGCACTATAATGCATTTGTCTTCAGCCTTTGTGAATTTGAGATTCCCTGGATCACTTGGCTGCCTAGTCCCAGAAATTAAAATATATTTTACTTTTCTTTCTGTGACATTAAAAATGCATTGCAATGAATAATATAGTAGGACTGTGTATAAAACTAAGGCTTCTGCATTCCTTTTAAATGTTTGTTCTTTAGCAGTGATTCTCTGAGGGAAACTTATTGAAAGGATGAACAGTAATTTAATTTTTTATCATAAGCATTAGTGGAAAATAAAGGACAAAAGTACTTTGCAGGGCTGAAGAAAAAGAAGAGATATTTATCATGGGAAAATACTGCATCCGAGCTGAATCTCTGGCACTGTGCATTCTTTTTCTGTTCAAAGAGTGGCAATAAGGAGATTAATATTTAGACTCTAGAATCATTTCCTATTTATGTCATAAGCAGCAAGTACTAAAGTAACTTATCATGAAAGTGTGCTTAAAAAAACCTTACAGTCAATAGATAAAAGCAAAGCTTTTGTGAAATTATTTTTAAATTCTGAAAATTTAAACCGGGTAACTACCGCGTGTCCCCAAAAATATTCTGGAGGAATGTTAAAAGTAGTAACAGGTCAAATCATCAAATCATACGTATCAGTATTTCTGACACAAGTAAGACCTGCACTTTTGGAAGACATCCCTTGAAAATTGTTCCAGGAATTTACCAAATGTTCACAGATTTGAAATATCATGCCACATCACTGCAATTTCATGGAGAAAAAATAAGTGCTGCTGAAAGATGAAGTAATTATTGAGGTTAAGACATGTATAGAACTCTTCAGTTCAGGTACCATTTGTGATGTTCTTATTCACTCATGCACAACTTTTTCTGATATCAGTGTGAATTCATACATAACAAGGAGCAGGTCCTTTTACACTGCCAAAAGGCAGGAAAGAAAGAGAAAAACAGTAATGCTCTTTCCCCTTCCCAAAAGAAACTATTAGTTCATAAATTTAAGTCTAAAAACACAACATGACACCTACCAATTTTCTTTGCAGACATCTCATGAATTGACATCCTTTATAAAAATCAACAGTTTGTTTTCAGTAGGTCAAATGGATTTGTTGAGGGATGTACTCCCATCCCAATTCTGCATCACAAGTGCAATCCAGCTTTGTTATTTTCTTTTGCTTAAAAGGTAGATAAGCTTTTTCTTCAGGACAGTCTCAGACCAAGCCCGAAGATGGTTTCGTATTTCGCTGAGCTATGCAAAATACCCACCAATTATGTTGTAATAATTGTGAATAATTTTTTTCTTCTGGAATTTCTGGAGTATTTGTTTGAAAATGCCCATCTGTAAGAGTAAATTGCTAGTGACTGTTATGTATTACATCAGTTTCTCCAGTTCTAGTAGCTACACATCTCTCTCTCTCTCCCTCTCTCTTCCTCTCACATAACACACAGAGACATGAGTAAGAGAAAAACAATTTTCCTGTTACAAATTGTAACGATTCTTTTCCCTGACATCTATCCCGAAAACATGGCTGTTCTCTAGCAATTTCCCAAAACTTGATAATGCTAAAATAATGTCTTGCACATACTATCCCAAAAATAAAAAGAGAACTGAGTTGCAGAAGAAACCCTTCATGTAGAAGCCTTGACACAAGAATACTAGCTATGAACAGGAATATCCTATGTGATGGTAATTTCTGTGTGAACTGCTTCCAAAACCCTAGTTAATCTATATTGAAAGTGCAATTTTCAAGGTGAATGAGCTGTTATAAAGTGTTACTGTTTCTGGTTTTGTCCTTGTTATTATTCTAAGCACACTTATTGTTTGGGGAGCAATGAAAATTGTATAATATTCAAAGGCAGAAAGTATCAGTATTTAGTGTAAGCCTTTTGTCACTCTTCTCACAGACAATGACCTGTAATAACAATGATGTAAAAAAAGACAATGGTCCCACCAAACTTGCAGCATTCTGCACTTCAGTTTACCAGGACTGCACTAGCTGCAGATTAAAACCAGCATGACTAAATCAGTCAAGGAAAATACTTTACCCTCAAGGCTTTCTAGTCCACTCCACAATATGGGGATGACTCTCAGCCACTTTAAAAGGAATGGGAGATTTGTAGGGCAGACCTTACCAATTATGTGTAACCAGGAGTGAATGCAGATTTCAGAACACCAAAATTTTCCACATAGCACATGGCAGTTACTTTACTGGCACTTTTTGCAACTTCCTGATATTTTAAAAATCCTCAGATTGTAATTTAGATTATTAAAACCTTGATTTGAGAGAGGAATGGGAAACCAAAAGTTCAGTACGGCTCTTTCTCAGAAGAAGGGCTGTGTCCAAAAAAGAGGATTTGGCTTTAAACACATTCTTGTCTAATGCAGTCTAATCTAACCACTGAGTTAAAGCTTAAAACAGAAAGAAGACCTTATCCTGAAACAACTGGTATGATTGTATATTTGTCTGTGCATATGTGTGAGTTCTTTTTATGTATGTATAGATATGGTCAGGACTTGTGTGGGCACAAGCCAAAAAAGAAATTAAAAGCGCAGTGTATATTCTAATGGTGTTTAATGCCATGAGACTAAGTGAAACAGCAGAAGTAGAGAATCTCATGGCAAACTTATTCTTGTGCTATGGAACTGAGCAAGTCCTCTGGCAAGAAGAAGCCCAAGAAAACAAACTGTTATACAGTTTGTAATCTTTCCTAAGATAAAAACTGAAATCAATTTGGGAAGTAAAAACGCAGGTCACAGGAAGAGCAGGAAAGGAACAAAGAGACAGAAGGAGTAGTTGCATAGAGAAATGTCAGGTAAGCCTATTTGGTGAAAGCACTTGAAAGCACTTTGAAAAATAACAATGGTCTCCAAGGATTTCTGATGGAGCAGTCTCACAGTCCGTAATTTCCACTGAAGACTCTCACATACAAGCAGCATCTTGAAATGTCACCTTTTCTCATCTCTAATCTCTCCAGTGGATGTCCAGCTAAGCACCTGGGGATCTCACGGCAACTAAGCTGTTAAACTTTTATCACCTGAAAGAGTAAACCCTGAACAGGATTTCCTTCATGGGAATCTAAGACTATGAATTGGAGTCAGGACTTTTCTGTTATTACCATTCAAAATGTAAAACCCAAGTGTTCATATTCTGTAATGAAGACGTACAGAAGGAGAAGTACCTACAGAAAGGTAAGGAGCATAGGCACATAGCATTGTTTTACAGGTTGAGAACTTTTGAATTCTCTCATGTCTAACACTCTGACCTTGGGTAAGCAGCCTGACTTGCCTGTATTTCAGTTTTGTCTTCTCTAAATTAGTGCATTTTGCTGCCAAAGAGACTTTAAGACATATAATCAACATATACACACAGTTTTCAGGATATTATTTTTTGCAGGTACTAATTTTTATATTTGATTCTAAGCTGTTGTTTGAATTTTCTCCTTTGGTACATGCTGGTGACTTCTCTGTACATTTAAGATCCTGAACAGTTAACAGAGCCAAAATAGAGCAGGACTCTTGAAGATAGCTGAACTGTGAGGCCAATATGGAAAAAGGCTACAGAGTTGTGAAAAGTGATGTGTGGAAGACATAGGTAATAAATGATTATTCTTTATGCCTCATAAAACAACTAGAGAAGCATCCCTCCCAACCCTGCCCCAATGGTCCCTGCCCCAAGAGTCCCTTCACCAGGAATGAAGTGTAAAAAGAAGAATAAGGTGTCATCCCATGAAATGGTGGAATACAATCAATTACTCTAACATGCTCTGAAAGTTAAAGATAGTAAGGAATTTGAAGAGGAATTGTATTCAGGAGGGGCAGGAACTATAAAGCAGACAATCATTTGCTTAGGCATGACATAAACTGCTGACTGCCTCAAAATGAGATTATCCTGTCAGGAGAAAGCCTGCCCTACACTTAGGTTCTTTCTTACACTTTTTTCGCTATGCTCCTGCCAGGTGGCCATACAATCCTTTGCAAGGTGACCCTTGGCTCTGATCTAGTTGAGCCATTCTTATATTCCCACACTGCAGGTTTAGCTCCCACTGGAAGTGAGATCAATAACACTTTCCCTCTTTCACCTTTGTAGTGGAAGGAAGAAAAAATGATGGCAAGAAAGGACATGACTGCTTGTGATTGAGGTCCTCAAGCCAGCCCAGTAATGCTTCTGGGAAAGCAAAAATGGGATGTGAGATGAATGAGAGACTGATGCAGAAGAGGAGAGAGACTGCAGAGCTGTCCCTACACACTCTGCATGCATGAAGTGGAAGTAAGCAGTTACTGCACAACTGGACCCATCATCTGGGTAACCTCTCATCCAAGACTCCAAATTACTGTCTAGCCTTTTAATAAGGTCCTAATACCCTGTGGACAAAACACAACCCTCCTTGACTTCATTTAGTCACATGGAAAAACAAGGCTGTAATCCCTGGTGGATATAATAATCTCAGAGCAGTTCACTAAATTTAAACTCTGCATATTCTGTGATTCTGTGATTTCTATTCAAGTTAGCTCTAGAGAAGAAGAATAAAAGAAATACCACTGCAGTGGGAATCCTGACTAAGGCTATCACTAGAAACACCAACAGTCTTCTAGTTCTGATCACAAGGGTTCTTTTTCTACATAATGAGGACAGCATGAGGGAGAAAAATCATAATGCAGATTCTTGTTCTATTCTTTTTTTTTTTTTTTTTGACTGCAGGACTGATGTCTGCAGTGTCTCACAAGTACTAGAAGCACTAAATATTTTTAATAGAGCTAGGAACTTTTGTGCAGAAGAAAGATTTTTTTTCCCATACAGTGTCTAAATTGAATGAAAATATTTAAAAGTCTAGGAACAAGTGGATAATAAATATCTGAATCTTTTTCTTGCTTTATCTATAACACCCTTTTTCTGACTTCCCCAAATGATATTTTGATGGGTTTTGTCTAGGTTTTTTGGGAGGTTTTGGGTTTATTTAAGAGAGCATGCTATGCTTTAATGCCAGTAGCAAAACTTTATGTATCGCATTACACCTCTTATTTTCTCCGGCTGTTTTCTCTGATTTACATAAAAAAGGGGAGAGTAACACGGTTAAACTGTTCGGTAGGTCACTGTTAAGCAGTAAAGTAACTGAATTCAAATAGTGGAATAAGTTCCAGATGGCTGCTTCTTTGAAGTTCAGCAAAGAATAGCTGCAGCGGCGGCGGATTGATCATCCCTTTGCTGGAAGGACGCTGCACTACGTTGCTGCTGATCAACAGCGCCACTTTCTGCTGAAAGGGAATCATGACATGTCGGGGAGAGGCAACCTGGAAAGCTTATTTCAGTGATTTGGTGCAAACCACAAACCTGCCTCCTCGGTAGCTGGCTGGCTGTGTAAGAAACCTCTTCATCAAAATATGCAAAGTCTAACGGATGATGTAAATGCTGTGATTTATACCTAAAATAAAATCTTGGGAAGACTGCATTATTTCGTGTCATTGCCTATTTCAACAAATGTGCATATGAGTTCATGCAGATTCTTCAAGGAAACAGACATTTTAAAAATACTTCTGTGTATAATCCAGTGATGACTACTGAAGCTCACAAACTATCTAGCATGACAGCCAGAGAAGTCACTGTCTTTACTGCCTCGTTCTGTTTAGGCAAAAAAAAAAAACCCATATGCTAAATTTATATTTTACGTATTCTTCATAACTATTTCTGACATCAACTCTTCCCACTTTTGCTGGCAACAAATTAAACAGTACAGAAATCTGATGTACCTAGAAAAACTGCAGAAACTGCTTTTTAAATATTGTTATTACTATCATACACTTAAGTATCTCCAAAATAAGGAAATAAGGAGCAAATAAGGCCACCCTTACACCTGTATATATTTTATAGATGGATAGATAGATACACACACATATATATGTAGCTGAATGTCTAACAAAGCTTAGAAAAATATGCTGCAGACAGAGAAAGACGAAAATAAATATTGTTTATTTCAAAATCTTTTTTAAATTCTGTGACATTAATACAGCACAACAGCAACATGTGCATGAGACTGAAGGATCATGACTAAACTTCAATGCCAAAGGCTTCACTGAAGCATTTTCTGAAGCAGGAAAGTTCAAAGAACAGCATAATCTGGTAACCATCAAGCAGAATCTTCCACTGGTAATGTTGTTGATACCTGCATATTGAAATTCAATCATAAAACTGTTTCACATGCATTTCTCTGATAGAGGCATTAGGGTGCATTGAATGTATTATGTTTTTTGAAATCTGTCACACATTGTGTTCAGCTCTCGCCGTAAATTCTCTAGAATAAAACGGATAATGCTTCTGTTTCTTGGCTCTCCCCTTACATTAACTGAAGTATTTGTTACATTCATTGCTATTTTCTGTTTCGTGGCTTTCAAGAGCAGTATTAGTAGAAGTGGAGGTGTATTATCTTATCAGGGTTTTATATTTTCAAATATCCAGGATACTCTCACATTGTCTGCTTCCCACATAAAAGCTGACTTGGAAAAGAGAGAGTTTTCTCCCCACAATCGATATCTGAACAAGTGCTATCCAGTACAAACATCTATAGTCTAGACATTAAAGCAAACCTTTCAGCAGCGCATCCTGATTTCTGCTATGTAGCATGACCGTGGCAGTTTATTAAAGAACCTCTTTCAACCTCCAAGTTAATGTTTTATAGCATGCATCCCAGACTTTGGAGGCTCTCTTCTCTGCAAAAAAAAGGCATATGGTGAAGGATCAAACAAGTAAGAGGTCTGGATTGGGATAGAAGAATGTGACTCAAAACTGCTAATGATTATCTAACAGGACCTGTAATCAGGCACTGAAAAGGAGAACTCACAAACCCTCTGAAATGATGGATGAGCAATAACCATCCCCAGCAAGACAAGATAAAAAGAAAGGCAGCCTTACAACTTTTCTTGAAGACTTTTACTCTAAGGGAAAAGCACAGTGTATGGAAGTCCAGTTACAAAAGCAAATACCATCTTCCCCGTGTGAAGCCAACGAAAGCCCCACCCACTAGCAAAGCCTCTCCTTACAGGGCTCCAGAGGTTTTGATTTACAGCTGAATTTGGCTCGTTTAGCTATAATGTCTTCCTGCCTCCTTCACCAAAGCATAAAAAAGGAGTAAAAGGACTTAATACCTAACCTGACACAATTTTCAGAACCATAGGAAGGAGGTGAGTGGGGAACGTGCTGACTTGAAATTACTGTTTAAGAGAGCAAAAGTTCTCCTAGCGTATTTTCAGGGATTTTCTAGTTGTTTGCAGGCTGTCTTGTGTTCTGCTACACACACAAAATAATACTATGATTTCTGGTCATTCCAGGATTTTTTACATAACAAGGCGTAGCAGAATCTGGCCTCTACTCGTTATTTTTAATGTCATTTAAGTGCATGGCAAAGACATGCAAGTGAATTGTTTAGTATTTTCTTTGCAAGGACAGAAGAGCTAAAGATGGTGATTACAAATCACTCTGGGGCACGCCTGTAAACTCCAAGTAATCCATTGAAGGGAGATAATGCTAACATATAATGGGAGCAAGGAGATCAGTATTGCCCTTTCTCTGTAATACTAGGAAACATCAATATGCATGGCTCTGCTAATACAATGTGCGTTGTTTAGCAAAGTCAGAACAAGGCAAAAAAGAAGATTAGAAACCCACGAAAGCGTGTCCTGTACACTGATTGGATGGAAAACGCTTTTGTGCTGCAGCAGAGCAGCAAAAATCCAAAGACTTGTTTCATTACCACCAAACTGGGATGTCAAAATCAGAATTTCTATCACTTCAGAGCTAATTCTTACCGGAAATCGTGGCTTTGCTAGCACATACAGTAGTCTTTGCTTCTTGAGCTTCACAGGCTATTTTTCCTACTAATAATTAAACCCTAGCATGTTACAAAAGCCTGCTAAAAATCTCCTATCTCCTTAGAAAACTTTTCTTCCTACCAGTCCTCTAATTGCCCAAACAAAATACTGCTGCACAAAACACTTGGAGGTGGCTTGCAGCAGGTTAAACATGCCACCGTTGGGCTGGCATACGCTTGTGGGAGCTTTGGCTGTGAAGCAGGTAACAGCTCTTTTGAGCCCAAATCCACAATTTTGGCATCTATAACCTAGCACAGCTGTGCAAAAGGCTTCTGTTCACACAGAATTTCAACACTTTCAAAGGATGAGTCCAAATATTTATTTTTTTTCTCCTCTCTTGCAGGACATTACATCTGTTAATGTCCTTTAAGCCTCTCTTTATTCTGCTAAGTCTCATATGCATTTTTTGTGTTCCCACATTGGTTTTATGTTCACATGTATTTGCTGGTACTTTTAATGCCCTTCTTATATTATAATTTCCAGCTTCCTTGCTCTGATACTTGAGGAATAATGTTATATTCTTCTTTCACAGAAGGGGAAACTGTTAGTATAGATCCATGAACCATGAGGGAAAATATGTTTTTATTTGTCTGAGTTCAGCACTTAACAGGAGTCAAGTAGTGTGGAGTTAGGGGAAATTCACATCTTGAAATGTGGATTGAGTCTATAAAACCATTAAAATTTATTTTCCATTGGAGAATTGAGAGGTTAAGCCATTAACTTTGTGAATTTGCAGAGGTTTCCCAGAAACTTAGTCAAATCTAGTGTTTGTATCATGTTAAATCTATTCTACTTATGACCCTAATAGCATAAATGACCACTCATGCAATGGAGAGTGACAAGATTTTCCTAACAGTGCCTCTGAAAACTCAGGGTCACTTTGAAACTAGCTAACCTAGAGAAATAACTGTATTAAAACAATATGAGTTTTCTGAAGCTTGTATTCTCTTAGGGACTTTTCCAGTTATTTGGGTTTATGCATAAACAGACAGACAATCCATAACAATCTTTCAGTGGTAAACACAGGGGAGTCTCCAAGAGTTGGGCTTTTTGTGGTGTATGTTCTTTTGTTTTCATTTTGTTTAATAAGACAATAATAATGAACATAACAGACATCCTAAAGGACAGTGATGATGAGCATGGAAACTCTAGTTTTCTTATAAATATTTTAAAAAAGGTCTTCAGAATGTTGATTTATTTTTATTACCTTTTTTGGGGGTGTCTAGGCACCATACTCACTTCCTATGAAAATTCAAAACCAGCCTACTAATTGTTTCATATTCCACTGGTCGAATGAAATGAGCACAATGTTCTGCATTCCAAAGAATGCTGTGTGCCAGCAGGGACCTCTCTGTCAGTGACCTCCAAAGCAGCAACAACAAAATACAAGAAAAGTTCTGCACACAATTAGCTATATTTGAGAGGTAAAAGATTGTTCCAAATTGAAGAGGTTATACAGTTCTTCACATTCAAGTGCTCATACTAGAGGTCTGAGAGATACAAAAGGAGTCTACATGCTCAGTCAACAGATTTCTGAACTGAAATACTTACTTTAGAACTTATAGCACAGATTTTTATTTTTTTTTTTGTTCTAGAAGAAGGGAATGTGAGAAAAGTTTAGAAAATGTTTCATCTTATTTAAACCTTAGAAATCTTACCTTAAATCAAGGCCCTTAGAAATTAAAAGATTTGTTCCAGTCTTGTGAAGACAAAAGGAGTCCTTCTTTTTTCCCATCTAAAGGACTTGAAGCCATAATCAGACCTGCTGCAAATTTCTCTGAGAACAGGGCTGTAGGATAATTTTTTGTCTGAAGATCCCATTTGTAAAAGGGTGGCCAAAAAAAATTAATATACTTTTAAAACTGGCCCTTTTTAAACCTATGTGTCAAAGTAAATTCTTAATCTTTTAAAGACCCAATATGTAACTTTGCATTACAGTATCTTTGATAAGGTGAGTTAAGGCTGCAGAATGCTCGTCTAAAATTGTCTAAAAGTGTAGCATCTGAAACCACTCAGGTTGCCAGGGTACTTCAATTACATTTATTTTGAAGTAATTATTTCTTTTCTATAGTAATGCAGAGTGCATAATTGTACTTTCGTATCCAACTGTGGCTTTAATGGCAGCAATATGTGCTGGTAGCAAAAAGGGAAAGAGAATTTATTGATGGAGTAGAAAGTATTTGCTATGTTGTACCTCCCTCAGCATTTTTCTCAGCAAGGTAGAATTAATGGGAGACTGCATGACCTCTAAATGTGCCTGAACTCCACTACATTCTGAAAGGATCATTGTCCAGAAGGCTGTTTAAGATAATTTCCTTAAAAGGCCATTGGCAAGTGCCTAAAACCTCTATTGATCCTGGTCCAGCAGGAAATAACTTCCCAATCTGAGCAACTAAAGAATTGCAAACTTCTTAGCTGCACATGTGCCCCAAACTGCTTGGAAGTAAGAAAAGCAGAGAAAATGTTTCCTGCTAAATACAGGGAAAACAAATTCTTGATGATTACAGATATCAGCAAAATGCTTTACAGAATGAAAATGTGCCTTTAAATTGATGGTGGTTGAGAGCACTTAGACCATCAAGAACATCTTACAAGTTTGTTTATTGCATATGTTTTGGTAAGAAAAAAGAGAAAATTACTTAGGCTATTAAAAGATCATTCAGCAGGAGGAGATGAGACAGTCAGTTGAAGATTCACAAACACAAAGGAGAGAGGAAATGAGTTATTTAGAAAAGAGGTATTTATACCTGCTGAGGATCTGTCCATAAGGATTATTTAGACTAGGAAAGCAGTGAATCCCAGTGTACAGAGAGGAATTAATTTTTTTAAAAAGACATTTCTTATACTTTGGGCATGTGTGACTGATGTGTAATCATAAATAAATTTAGGAATGTAACTGCAATGTTAGAAATTGAAGTCCAAGATTTTCGCTTCGTTGACAATAGTTTTCAACAGTCCCATTCAGCTGATATGTAACCATGGGTGTTTATCTTTTCAGTATAGAGCCTTTCCAGTTTTGGTGCCTCCATCAGCCTCTTAGCAACTGCCTGAGCATATCTTGCATCACTCTGTAGTCACCTGCGCCCATAGCAGGAACAAAACATTCTGGCATGAGCAGGAGTACCTCTCCCTGTGTCCACCATACTGCACAGTGACGGAGACACTCTTGTGAGTAAATGGCCTCTCACCACAACATATGAATCACTTGCAACCCCAGCACATCAGAGGCAACTGCATCTGATCCCATTCACCTATCCAGGATCCCGTAAATATCCATCAGTAGAGCTGCTTTCTGGACTCTACAGTTATTCTTTATCTCAAAGACAATTGGAATCATTACAAGAGGCACTTCACTCACCCTAGCATATTCCCCCGGGCTGGTGTGTTACGCACTGGGAGACACCAGTTCAGGTTGGACAAACTGAATATGAGAAAATATGTTTCCATCTCCTAAGAGGCTTCCACACTGACTATTTGGGATAAGCAAGTGCAAGTGACCTTCCTTGGTGTTTTCTATGAGAAAGGCATGTCTGACTCAGCAACGCAACTCCAGGAAATGATGGAAAGCAGAGAAACATCAGCATCTCTTGTCTGTTAGGTCATTTCACTTCTCTGTTCCGAATTGTTCCATTTCTTTCCCCCTTCAAAACAAACTTCCCTAGTAGGAACTATTCCTAAGAGCAAACTAGTTTGTAACATTTTGTCTCAAAAGCCAGGATTGACCCTGAACCTGTTTTTCAGCTGTGCAGTCATAACCCTACCAATTAGTCTGACTGGGCTGCTGTGGGTTCTGCTCAGCAGCAAACTGCATACAAACAAGGTATTGAAGCCCATAAGTCATTTAGTAACCAAATGATCATCAAAAGCATGCTGTTCTCACTAATCAGCAGTGTTATAAAACATAGTAACTTCCAAATACTGAAAAGCTATCCCGTGTTCCGGTTTGGGGGGAAGAGTGATGTTGGTGTTGATGGATCATGAAAAATCAGATCTTACAATCACATTATTTCAGTTACAATGACTTCTCTCATCTATATTATGTGCTTTTGGACTAAGATACAGCCTTTGGACCAGACATGGTTTCCTGTAATGACTCCAGACATAAATTTTAGTAGATTATCTCATTTGAAGCTAACAAGAGACAGAGCCTACAGACTCCTTGCTTCCTTGTAGGACTAATGTCTATTATTCATAAACATTTCCATTTTCCTTTCAAGAAGGACAGAACATTTTTTTTCTCTAATGACATCAGCACCAAGCCTCTGAAAAACTGACTCAGAGTCAGGGTTTCTAATGCATAAAATAGTCCATGGTTTATGACCATTTTTAAATTTAGCTTACAACTTTGGCAGAAGTGCAAGATGTGCAACAAAACAAAACATATAATAAGTAATTTTTAATTAAATGGAAAAAAATCCAAGGGCTTTATGCTAGCAAGAAACATGGTTACTAAAAGTAAAAAATATGACTGTAATATTTATAGTTTAAAACCAGAATTCTGAACCTAAAACTACTTCAAATTTACATGGATTAATTTTTGAATCTTCACATATGTCTCTATTCTTTTGGTTCCATTTGAAAACCATCAGATCTTGTAGCGGTAGTTCAAGTACAGCCAGAAAATTTGCAAAACCTATTTTTTTGGCCAAAAATATCAAAAATTCTCCACAAGCGTATCCTCTGCTAAGAGACTTGCCTAAAACACATACTAAATATATTCTAAAATATACACTAATAGTTGATGTATTCATTATTTATATAAGGTAAAGGAAATTCAACTGCTGGGAATACACCTAGGAAGTTGGAGAGTTAGTTCAAGCTCCTGCTTCAGGGAAGAATTAATTATTTATACAAAGTGAAAACAGGCTTGAGAGAGTCTGGAATAATCTGTTACCATAACACCCAACAAACTGGTAGGGTTATCCCCAGAGAAATGGAACATAATTTCAGAATGTACACATTAACTGTTTGGGATATCTTCTTGAATCATATTCAAGAACTTGAAATCTCATGAAATACACCTTTTAAGACTTTAGTGTTGTCTATTCCAAACCTAATCCTCTATTTGGCTGGAATTTCAAACCAAACATCTAAAATAAACCCAATAAGCATGCAAATGCTTCCACTTGGCTCCCAATGGTGACTCATTAACAAGTGGCTAGAAATGTTGGCATGACTTGTATCTCTAGGAGTTACAGATGCATTTTTAAAGGTGTTTAGGCACCTAAAGATGCAGCTAGGAAGCTGGCAAACTTTTAACCATTAGGCACTGCTTTGCTTCTTTAGGTGCCTAAATACCTTGAAAAGCTTGGCCCTGAGAGCCATTCTGAAGACTCAGTCAGTCACAGGCCAAGGTTTTTCTGCTAGTTTTATTTATCATCTTGGACAAAACAGCTACCTACATCCTTTCCCAGTTAACCTGATTCATTTATTTGAAATACTTCATGGATTTTTGCATGCATTACATGTATGACTAGCAGTAACAATTTTATACACATCATGGCTTTATATTAGTAGCCATTGAGCCATCTGCAATTCCTGGAGACCAGAAGCATCAGGTGCTTTCCACATACAGTGATTCACAATGGAGATTCATTTCCACTTGGCTCATAATACTGGGTTATCCTTCTTGGAATAATACAGTTGATAAGCAACTTCTGAGATATCCCTTCTTGGATAAGAAATCCCAGCCAACCATCAATTTGCTCCTTATCTCATGCAATGTTTTCAAATGCATGGCCCTTCTCATACTAAGAAAGACAAGTACCACAAATAAAATATCAACACGGTTATTAAACCTAGAACAGGGAAGACTTGGAATAGAAAGATCAGGAGGGTATCTTTTTTTTTTGTTTTAAAGGTATTTGGGACCCAAAAGAATAAATAACCTTGTAAGAAAATGATCTTTAGGTAGAAATAAGTGTCTTAAAAAGTCTGATATGACTTACAACTTATACTCAGGATAAGATGCTCTTGGTTTTTGTTTACCCTCTCCTTTCCAGCTTTGTTCTTATTTTGTGGTAACTAGCACAGTATGAGTCATGCCTGATGAAAACACAGAGCCTCAAGATTTTTCTATATGAAAGTTAACATGGATATTTTGAACTTTATTTCTTTCTACTGCCCTTTTCCCTTCCACCAATAGCAATTCTCCTTTGTGTCTTCTCAGTGTATTGGGTACTAAAGAAAGGATGGCCATATCTAGAACTAATGAAACAAGAAATCACATTTTACTGGACTGCTCTATTTCACAGAGGATCTCTTAATAAAAATGAACCACAGTTTATAATGTTATGACAGATCAAACATTAACATCTCTCTCTGCAGATTAAACATGGCTTTCAGTGCATGTCACTTCACTTTCCCCGAAGGCTCACTAGCTTTCGGTACTGATCATGATTGATACCTTGTTTATATGCAACATTAAACCTGTGCTTTTGCCTGTTTCTGGTAAATGAAACCCATTTCTGTTCCAAATGGTAAAACTTATGTCAGTGTTTTACCTTATCCACACCATAACTCCTTTCATGGACCTAATGCTACATATAAAAGCCTTGCTTTCTTTCCTCTCTGGACTACCTAAACTGTAATCAATTCCTAGGCAAAATTCAATGGAATTAACAGTAATTGGAGGCTATGGCAGATGATGGCCTAGATTAATAGTCCAGTTAAACCTTTAAATGTCTTCGAGCACTCAAGACACATATGCTTGTTCTTTTACATTCTCTGAGCTACTCTATTTGCCACATACAGCTGAAAAATTCCTTAAATGTTGATTTTTATTTCAACCTTCACATGTTGTCACAATCCTTTACATTTAATTTCTCATCTAGAAAGACTGTTGTCTCAGAGGTGGAATCAACTACCATTTGCAAGGGGGTGAATATATAAAAGTGTCTTTCATTGTAAAAAAATAATGCTTTTCAGTGGGATCATGCTCCAAGGGTGATTTTATACCGAAGGCTATAAAAAAAAAAAACACCTGATATTTTTGTACACCAGGTGACTGCTATGAGCAACCAGTTCTGGCAGATTTTTCAGTTAATCTAGGTGCTGAAATGGTAGGTGATCCCGGATTTCACACCAGATGTGAGATCACCACAGTGGCTTAGTTCCATATAAAGGACCTGGCTGGGTACAGCTTTGTTGGAAGGCTACTCCTGTGTTGGCAGACAGTGCAATGAAACACAGAGAGAAAGTTATGCCGTGCTTGCAGAAGCATGTCTGTGGAGGCAATGGGGACAAACAACCATATCATAAGACTTGAAAAGTTATGCTAGAGAATAAAGCTCTCATTCATTTATGCAAACCACAGCATTCTCCACAAAAGGGGCTCCAAGAAACCCATCCTGGAGTACTGAATTACCTTGTCATCTTTCTTCTACAAGGAGAAATTCAGTTCCAAATTGTCAGAGAATGGATGTGAATCTGAATAACTTATATCCTAAAAAAATAAACCTGTGGACTAATCAATTAAATGTGGGGGTTTTCTCTGTTTTTATTTGATGTTTGGTTTCCAGACCAACAAGTCAGATAGAGAATAAACTTCAAGATGGCATTTATTGACAAAAATCCAAAGACCTAAGTCTACAGACCATGCTTAAAGCAGTATCAGATGAGCTGTGTTGGAAGTCATCAGCCCAGGTGTCTAAGTCAGTTTTTCTTAGAAATTATGAGGTTGGTGGCAGAGGAAATAGACATAACTTCTATCCTAATTTTTACTGCATCAACCCAACATCAGAGATGTCTGCACAGAAATGTGAGATTTTCTGTATATAGTTTGTGGCTGATGTTTGTCTCATAACTGACTTATAGAGAGCAGTCAAGTGATAAACGTCACCTCTACTTTGAATTTCCTGGTGAGTTTTGTAGTTCTCTGTGTAGGGTTCTTTTTTTTTTTTTTTTTGAGCATCACATATAGAGAAAATCTCTCTATGAATTTTAGGATGCCCTATAGGATGAGTTTGGCTTTCCAGCAAGCCATGTTGTACCTAAAAACTATGCATAACATATCTGGCCTTTCTTTGTTCAACAGTAAATGACTACATAGAATGTCTTGATTTATCTTCTTTAAACATTCATTATTGGGCATAATTGCCATATCTCTTATTTTCATTCCCCTGAGCAACACATTTTAATCTCATACCATATGGAAGTTATTGCAAGCCATCAACAGCAAAGGAAAACCTGAGGTAGATTTGCATTGAGATAAAATGCATCTGCTCTAAAATTACTAGAGTCATTTTGCTGCAGAATGCCATAATTCCAGATTATGTCAATGGCATCAGTGTTTTGGGCTGAGGAAGAAGACATTTGCAGTCCCTTCGGTGTAAAGATATTGATCAGATAACGACCACATTTGGTGATGGTTTACCTAGCATGTTCCTTAGTTTTGTGCACTGAATTTTGACAAAACAAAATATGTCTCTATCAAACTGTAAACTCCCTGTTATTTTCCAGGGTGTCATTTTGTTTTATATTTTGAATTCATATCTTATTACTCCACAGTGTTCAAAATGCCTGCTCTCCTGAGGTCCAACAGGCTTAATACGTCATTAAATTACAACTAGTGTCCTGATTTTGGCTGGGATAGAGTTCCAGGATTGGTAATTTTAAACTCTGAAGAGAATTCAGGAAAAATTACTATCATGGTTTAACCCCAGCCAGCAACTAAGTACCAAGGAGCAGTTCCCTCACTACCTCTTAACCCTGCTGGTGGGATCAGGAGGAGAATTTAAAAAAGGTAAAGCTTGCAGGTTGAGATAAACATTGTTTAATAATTAAAGTAAGATATAATAACAATAACAATAATAAAGAGATTATTAAAACCCAAGACAAACAAGTGATGCACGGTAGAATTGCTCACTACCTGCTGATTGATGCTCATCCTCAGCCCATCCCTCAGCAATGATCCATGGCTTCCATCCAACTCCTTCCAGTTATACTGAGCATGATGTTCCATGGTATGGAATACCCCTTTGATCAGTTCAGGTCTGCTGTCCTGTTTGTGCTTCTTCATAGTCTCTTATGCACCTGCTCGATGGCAGAACATGGAAAACTGAGAAGTCCTTGACTTAGGGTAAGCATTACTTAGCAACAACCAAAATAGCACAGTTTTATCAACATTATTCCCATACTCAATCAAAAACACAGCACTGCACCAGATACTAAGAAAATTAACTTTCTTCCAGTTCAAACTAGGACGCACAGTGCCCTTAGCACTACATTCTAAGGTTATTGGCTCTACCTTCCTGGTCTGCATGTCCAAGGTACAATGTGAATTCTGAAAAAAAGAGTTGACTGAAGCAAGCAGTGTGAAGAAGATGACAATAATCCCTTATATCTTTGAGTGCCCTGTGTACACAGAACTAGAAGTAAAATAGAAGAAATGAGAACCTGGACAGAAATTCCATCTGACTTTTGACTCACAGTAGATATGAGATCAAACTAAATTAAACAATTCACTAAACTTAGTATTCAAAAATCTGCAGTACCACTTCCTTGAAATACTATGGCTGCCCTTACGTTAGGTTCAGTTTCCTCATGTCCCTCTTGCCCAAGAAGCCTGGGCTAAGAAGAGTCTAGACAGTCGTCTTGGAAGCAAGGACCTCAGAGAGTATGTGTATGTATGTATGGCCACCCTTCGCGAACAAAGATCTGAGGAAGGTCTTTGTACGCCTTCCAGCCTGCGCATTGGATTTATTTTAGGTGGGACACAGTGCGCGCAGAACTGAGCCCACCCTTTAATCCTGAGGTTCATCTGCCGGGGCCAAGCGAGCTTGGACAGTGGCAGCGAGGTCCTCAGGACGTAGGTGGATCGCCTTACAGGGCTAACGGGCTCCACCTGCCCGGGGAGTTTCCCCGACCGGGAATCGAACCCGGGCCTCGGCAGTTACAGTGCCGTGTCCTTAACCACTAGACCACCAGGGGCTCCCACCTCAGAGAGTAGTTTCAGAATATCAGGCAACCAAGGATTCAATAGACAAGTTTTATGGCTAGCAGTGAAGGCTCCAGGGCATAGGTACACAGTGAAACAGAAGAGAGCTAGGAACCTGGACTTCTCATAACCTGCTTTGCTTACAGGTGTGCTCCCTGACCCTTTTACAACATGCTCCAGCCAGCATTCCTCAAGACTGATTTATTTCAGAAGGGACTGACTTAAAATTTGTGACTGGGTGCCAGCTGGTACTTCTTGGCCTTGGGACCGAAAGCCATGACAACAGAAAGTGACAAAAAGCTGAAAGAACTCAAAGAGACAATCTAGTCCAGGATGACTTAGTAGCTATAACTACATCTTTGGGTCATGAACTGACACCACAAAAAAAAGAAAAAGAAAAGAAAAATACCCAAGGTTGGTCCAGCCTGCAGCAGTTCTCCAAAAACCACATCAAGTCATTGAATTTCTTAATAAGTCAATTTCCTGAAGGCATGATTGCCCCATTCCATTTTTTTAGCTGTTTCTTTGTAGCCTTGGAAATGATCATAACTGCTGATTCTGTGGAATCTAGGGGACCCCACAGGAGAAATTTGCGTGTATTGCAAATATTTTAATTCACTGTGAAAAGAATGAAATCCACAGCTCTGTAAAATACTGACCTTGTTTACTTCTGGAGAGCTGTGTAGGAATTCTTGAGCTAGGTACCAAGGCAATTAGTATGTCAGATAATCCTTTAATTAGTTTAGAGAGTGCAGTTACTATATGTCAAATACCTATTAATAACTGAAAAAGTCTGTCTTGAGGTTTCCTAAGTATGTAAAATCTATTTATTTGCCGCATAGTTGATTTAAAGTTACTTCTAAAGGACTATACTGTTCAATGGAATACTTAGGTATATTAGTATGGCTTTAAAAATTCTAAATCTAGCCTGAAAAGCCTTAAACCATTTCTCAGTTTGTTGTGTGAGCCAAGGACATATTTCAGATGTAGGAGATTTTCAGATTTAGGAGACCCATCTCCCCTTGTCATGTATGGCAACATGATGGAAAGACATAAACTTCAGCTCATTGATAGGAAGCAGTTTCAAGACAAGTTACTTCATTGATGTTGTTCAGTGTATGACTTGCCAGACTTTTTCATCTGACTTTCTGCCTTCTTAAGTCTGAGGGCTATTGAAGCTATACCCTTTCTTCCAGCACAAACCCAAAACCACTAATCTACAAACTATTCTGTTTAGAACATTTTCCTTCCAAAGAGGAGTTTCATAGCACTGAAAGATCTCTTTTCCTTCACTAGCAAAATCCAGGCATTTGAGCAGTTCAGCTCAATGTCTGGAATGAACTGCGCCAAATTCTACTTCAGCTGCATTTTCATCAATGCGGTGTTCCAGTGGCAGGTAGGTGCATATAGGTAACATGCCAAATGCTGGATCGCGACTCTGGAATATGGAGAATATTAGTATTTATAAAGGCTGACAAACACCTTTACACTTTGCCTAATCTGTAAATAAAACCCCTGTTGCCAGTACTTGATAACTACTTTCTGATTCTCTGATTGTGTAAGTACAAAGTGTATATTTTGCATATCTATCAAACCCTTGATAATTTTTATCACAAAAAAGCTGTTGAGAAAAGGTTGGGTTTTTTACAAAAACCCTCAGAATTAACCTGATATCTGTTAATGTCATTCAGCGAAAATTTTACAGTGAGAAACACTGTGTTCATGATCTTTACTGTATTTAAATGAGCGTTTTGAGAGTATAAGCTGTGTTGTTGCTTTTAAGAGCTCAGTAACAGAAAAGACATTCCCTGCATATACCTGAAAATTGCATCCAGTAATGAACTTGTCCATAAAAAGAGCAGAGCACTGTTTTACCATACGGACACGTCGTTGCTCTTTTTTTAAGTACAAGAGAGGGCTTAGAGTGAGATGACATATGCCCAGCAGGATAACAAAACCACAGAGTGAACCGCTCACCTTCATATGTTCTAAGTTTGTATGAAGTAATGAACCTGACTACAGAGCTTTTAACTGCCTCAGGCCATGTACTAGGAACTCAAAATACATGGAAACGAGATGTCAGAAAGGAAACAGTACTTGATTTTAAAATAAGAATGAATTTTTTAACCGACTTGTACACACCACATCTGTGAATTTCTTACACGGTGCAAAACACATTAAAATACGTGGCCTTCTGTGGGCTGAGCAGTAATATAATCTGGCAACACATCATAAAACAAAGCTTTATGGAGGTAGTAGGAAAGATAAGCATATATAAGCTTGCCCAATTGCTGATAACAAACACAGGATATGATCATGACCAATACTATGGCTCTGGTGGACTGCCAGGCACACTTGGTGTCTGGGGAATATGGCAGCAAGACCCAATCCTGCAAATGCCTTTTGAATGCAGGCAAGGGTCATGTCATCCCTTGGCTCTACCAAGGGTAGTGTGATTTGGGAGAATCATACCTTACATGAATAGTTTGTGTGGCATTCTCTCTGCACTACTAATTCTGGTCAATCATACACATGTTACTGTGCACTGATGGTTGTTCAAACTGGCAGTGACAAAACAACAAAGAGAAGTCTGAGGGTAATCAAGAGACTTCAAGGCCCGGGGATGATTGGTAGAGGGATCAGGAGCACAGGTAGTAATTTCCTTGATCCGTCTGGTAACAAAGAATTATTGATATTGATATGAGGCTGGCTCCCAGAGTAGTGTAATAGGCAAAATTTTGGGTTTTTTGACCACATGATGATCTACTCAACACCTGGTCTGCTGACACCTGATGGAATGCCCCAATCTCACAGGGGAAAAAAGAGTTCTAGCACAGGAGCTAGCAGGGCTCATTGATAGAGCTTTAAACTAGCTTGGAAGGGGGAAAGGGGCAAAACCAGGCTCACCAGTGATGAGTGCTGAGATGGTGTGCCAAAACTCAAGGAAGCAAGCACTAATGGGATTCCTCAATATACTTCACAAAGTATTGGCTACAATGCATCACACCTGAAATGTTTCTATGTTTAATATTCACATCTAAAAATCACTGAAAATACCAAAAGATTGTATATTTCTCTTGGGTGAATGTGTAGGTAGAAAGCTATTTATTTGTTGTTGGTTTTCATGTGAAGGGTGTATCACATGTGTCTTGGAGAGAAAAAAGCAGACAACAGTCAGCAGTCATCATTTGGTGCTCAAGTATCAGTCTACATCTAAGGCTTCAAAATACATTTTAAAACTTCTAGACTATGAAAATAATTTTAAAAATTACACAAGTAGTCCTTTTCAGCTAACCAGATGGAAAACTTGGATATTTGCCTTAGCGATATTTATATTACACTCACCATGCATAGGGATGATGCTAACAAAAATAATTGTTGTAATAAGTGTTTTCCATTCTCTATTATAAGTATGGCCAGGAGAAAATAAATTAATTAATTTTTCATTTTTTTGTTTCTTTTATTCTTTTAACATCTAGCAGCTTCCTGAAATGATAAATGGACTTGCTTCTAGAGACTTGTTCTGTATCCTTCTTTATAGAAGGCAGATCTGTTGTCATGTAGAAGAACAAATTTTAAGACAATCATCTAAAAATCTGTCTTCATTCTGACACCCTCTCTATAATTACTGTTAATTGCATTGTTTCAGAAATTGATGGAGCATTATAAGAAAGGGAAACAGAAAAGGAAAACATCTTCAATAAAGCTCTTGAAACAAAGAGACTGCCTACAGGGCACATGAGGCAGTGCAATGCTGAGAGCCTGCAGCATAGTCTGTTACTTAGAGAACACACTGTCATTTACTGAATTAGTCATATTATCATTATTCTCTTTTGTAAGCAGATGTGTTCTATTACTTGATTGTGGAAGTATAATTTGTTTTGCCCAAGACCTTACCTGAACAGACTAAGGCTAAGACCTTAGGACTACCTTCCTTATGTTAAAAGATTCAGCACATTCAGGGTGTTCCAGAACAAGTCCAAGATTTAAAGGATGAATAGGGACTCCAAATAAACTTGTGTGTCAGAACATGAATCCCTAAAATGAAGGTAAAGCTACCCCTAGGATTAGTTTGTCCACTCCTACCTGCTTTTTCAACTACTATAGCTGTATCAAGCTGCCCCTGATCCTTACTTAAGGAAAGTTAGATCATAGGACTTCCTGTATTTCCTGTAAATAGCTCAAACCAGCTATCAGAGAATTGATGTTCATGTCCCTTTAGAGAGCTGATTTCCATGACTTAGATCTCAACCTTAAGACCTAGGCAGACTGCAACACACAAAAGAGAAACAGCTGCAACTTATGACCCTATGTGGTCTGGAAATAAGAGTGAGCAGATCAACCAATGGAAGAGCATTGAGTGCAGAAGTAACAGGATCTTCTGACTCGCTGCTCCTTTTTACAGCATATGTAAATAGGTGCCTGGTAACTTCTGTGTTACCTACTATGAAAAAAGGTAGTGTAAATTGGCCAGATTACAAGACTACACAAGTGTGCTTTTTGCACCTGTTGATGAAGAAGATGGGGGGTGCAGTTATTTGGTGTGATATATTGTACATCTCTTAAGTTAAAAAAAAAAAACACTTTAAGAAAATGTTCAGCTGTTTATTTCTTCCTTTTTTGAGACATTAGACTAAATTTAGATTAGAAGGACCATGTTTGGTACAAACACTAACTAAATACTAGTTTTTTGGAGGGGAATATTTTTGTTAGAACACAGAAAACAGATTTAGATATACATCCAGCCTCCAAATCACAGTAACAGGATTTGAACAAACAACAGTGCTGCACTTTGCCTGTGTACTAGATACTACACTGTTCATAGCCTTTTTAACAAGTTTATTTAATCAGGGTAAATAGTAAAATGTATTTTAAGCAGCGTTATCAATGTCAAGATGCAGAAGTTCTCATGTTTTCAAAACAATTTGGAAAACCCTGTTTTGTAGTACTCCAACTGGAAGCACATATGCAAGTTTATAGGCTAATTCATTCACAGTTGCATAACTATATCCTCACCAAATAATGCTTTCCTCTATTTTTAATAATGCAAAATCAGCACATATAAATAACGAAAACTGAAATCAGTCCATGAGGATAAGCATCCCAGCCTCGTACAGGCACGCGCCCCCACTGACAATACACACGACAAATGTTACCTTCAGTCCTGAAAAACACATACAAACTGGAAGTGTAGGCTTCTGTGGGAGAGTTAAGTAACATGACATCTGTGTATTTTCAAAGCACTGCCTGTTTTCTTTTCAAAGCCACCAGCACTGTCACAAAGGCAGTTAAATAGTACAGCAACAATCTTCTCTTTTGAGTGTCTTGTTATTTAGCTTAAACAAAACAAAAAACCCTTCCAATTACAGAGATTAAACTCTTATCCTGCTTGTGTAACATTCCCTACCCCAAACCCTGCATAGCCGAAATTACCTACCAATTCTTAAGTCGCACTCACAACAAAAGTAATTACGGGAGACGATGGGGAACAGGTTTGTTGGTTTGGGTTTTTTTTGTTAGTTTTCTTTGGTTTTTTGCAGTTTTGGAGAAGAAAGGATGCAAGCAGAAAGAAGCTTTGCCTGTTTATTCTCTCAGTTGCTACCAGCCATGTTACTATGGATAACACAGCCCTGAACTAACCGATAATCTCTGTTAAAAAGTCAGATCTATTGGCTCTGTGCCATATGTATGTGGCTGTATGGCTTCTGGTAGACTCAGGGCACAAGTTTGCCTGTGAATGGCTGAGACATATGTTAAATAGTATTACCTGGTAACATCTGCCATAATAATTAAATCCTGCTTGAAGGCTAATGGTGTCTTCTACAACAGCTGCTCTGATTCTGTCCATATAGGAAGGTATTCATGCATAGGAAAAGGTTACCTGCTTTCTTTTACATGTTGTCAGGGAAAAGCAGGTTTCTTTAAGGGGAGTCAAGGTCTATAAAAGCTTTCTTTCATAAATCCATGGCGGACCCTTGTAATTAGTTGCCTAGCAGCCTCCATAGTGGATAGTGAACATCTGGATCATAAAAGCTTAGTTGCTGGTTAGAGTTGGATCCTGAAAGGTGAAGCTTTAATGAAACAGACTAGGGAAACACCAAGAAAATATTCCATCTCTTGTTCCATGTGTAAAATATACCTGTAGGATAAAAACAAGGTTGCAAATACTTACAGCTAAAAGGCATATTTATTCAACAGCAAGTCTAAGAAGGTTTATCTTTAGGCCTGTTGAACTCTTAACTAGCAAGATGCTTGAAAAGGAAATACAGTGACTTTTGCCCCTGCATCTGGTTAGGAGAGGAAGATTAGCACCCAGAGATGGAGGAAAGTCAAGGTTCCTGACAAAGTGAAAGCTATCAAGCTAGGCTTCCTAAAATAAATGCGTAGAGATATATTCTGCATTATCTTCCCAGCTGAGCTCTTGGCTGCTCTATCTTCTGAAGCAATAAATGTTTATTGCGATGTATTTTAAAAAAATGTATGAACTAGGCCTGAATGCAAAATTTTTTAGCAAAGAGTATTCTATTTCTAAAAAAAACCTGTATCCAGCTCTTCTAGCTAACAAACTTTTAGCCTTTTGTCAACTAGCACATGCTGTTCTGTAGGACAGACACCCTGACTCAGTCTGGCAAGCCTCTTAAGTACTGGCATCTAGGGTGTCCTTATGGCATTATTTCTTTATTTATTTATTATGCAGTTTGTTAAAAATCTCTGCTCAGAAACTTTTACTTGCTTATGGCTAGCTACAATGGACTTTACCCCTTAACGAGAGCAGCTTTTAAATCTCCAGGTTCCTAACGTCAGGTGTTGTTTTTTGGGTTTTTTTCTTCTTAATGCTGACCTCTTTGAAGCATCTGCCTGGAAGCTATGATT
>VYXB01001557.1:392235-424853 GCA_013397135.1 Pachyramphus minor | reverse complement strand
CTTTCTTTCTCTCTTTCTTTCTTCCTTTCTTTCTCTCTTTCTTTCTTTCTTCCTTTCTTTATCTCTGTCTTTCTTCCTTCCTTTCTTTCTTTTTCTTTCTTTCTTTCTTTTCTTTCTTTCTTTCTTATTAAAGGCAAATATAGTATTTTTGGAAATGGTAGGAATGTTAATAGACAGAACAGAAGGCATTCAATACAAAAAAAAAAAGCTTTATAATTGTTCCCCTTCACTGGTCTTTGAAAATAAGTGATGTGCACTTACTTTTTTGCAAATTAAAAGGCTCTATACACTGGCCTTAGTTCACATTTTGCTTTATTCCCTGAAGTAATGTTTTCTGAATGATAATTTTCTTTCCCTGGTAATACATTATTTGCCCTGAGATACATACTCAATAAGGGACAGAAAAGAATAAAATGAACAGAAATCTTCAAGCACGGTGAAGGATAAAGGCAGATGTTCACCTATTGGAAGATGCTAGTTATGCTAGTTCTTGTTTATCAGCTGCCTGTAGATTTAGTAGATATAGTCTTTCTCATATCTGTGCTTACATTTAATTGCTTACAAACTCTTCGATGTTTATTTATGAAAACACTTAATCTTTTTTTATATATATATATATCTTCTGTTTAAATTATTTCATTTCAATTAAGCCCAAGCCATTTGAGTGCTCCAGCATGTTGACCTCTAACTGCCTGCATTAGTGATAATTAATTCATCAGCATTGCAGTCACAAGAAATCATGGCTGTAGGAGCAGGGAGTCTTCATTTTTCCCCCTGAAACAAGAGAAGTAGGGTGTTGTTTGTTTTTTGGATTTTTAATCTGAATAAGACAAGAAAAAAACAAGTTTATAATTATTTCCTGAGAGATGCTAACTACTATCTTTCCATGCTGCTTTCTTCATTTCCTTTGGTTAGTTGTATACAATGAAAGGGTAGTGAAAAATGGTAGCATATGGTGGTGGGCAAGGGAGAGAAGACACAAGTGAGGGAATGTACCGAGACAAAAATAAGTAAAAGTCAAATCTGTGCTGCTGGGTCATTTTCTCTCATCTCTCCTTGAGGTTAATTAACAGCAAAATATGCCTTACGTACACTAATGTGCCCACTGAGTCCTGCAGTAAGTGATTCTGTCTTCATCCATTAAATTACAGAAATAGCTTGTGTTTCTTAGCTTTGAATTTTAACTAGAGCTTGTGAAATGAAAAAAGCAAACTTCACAGAGCCTCAGAAGCATTTTGGGTTTACAAAATATGGGACTTGGTCAGCAAAGGAGTCAACAATATGATGCATATTATTTTGACTGCAGCTGGAAAAGATTACTTGTACTCCTTCTTTTAAATTCTTTGGAAGACCAAATGCTGGATACCATAAAAAGTTGTTCCCCTGGTCCAGCCAGAAAGGAAAATGGTGCTTTAAATCCCCAAATCTGTAGTTTTGGTTGTGTTATCTGCTCCATTTTATTTACTCTGTAAATAAATTCTTGGTCTTATTACAAGAAAAATAAAATGTGTTGGTTTTTTATTTTAATTTAAGGGAGCAAGGAGAAGACCATAACTTTTAGCCTTCAAGAGGTGTTATTTCTGCTGTTGACACACGTCAGTAAAAGCAACAGTTGTGTTGCTGGTAGATGAGCTGCTATGCTTTGACTAGCAGATTACAAATAGTCTTGGCAGAGTCAATAAACTGTGACAGCAAGAGATTCTAGCTACAGAAGAGTACAGTTAGATAGGATGTATTGCTAAATGCCCGAGGAATGAAAGAACATCCATTCAAGTTCCCCATGGAGATTTTGGATCTAGTACATATCCTGTAGTAGGACAAGTGCTGGAAAGGAACACTCTCTCAAACGCAGTACATAGAGTATGATATTTTTTCTCTCCCTCTCTCCTTCCACCAAAAGGCAGATCTCAGAGTGCTTTCTGAAAGTCTACCTGTACTTTCTCTCCATAAAAGGGATTTTGACTTCAGGGACTATTTGCTAGTTGTGTTGAGAAGAGTGATGGCCGTATTTGTTCTCTGATTCTTAACTTATTAAATGCTTTGATATGTATTTGGAACAAAAGACTTCAAAGTAAACTTTAATCTATAATAACCTGTTACCCTCATTACTGTTTTACTCCTTTCTCTATTATGCCTGTGTAGGCATACATGTATGCTATTATTTGGGTATTTGTTTTCTGTATTTCTGGTTACTGTTTGGTTTTTAATACTGAGTCCTCAGATAATCATTTCTTACTCATCAACACAAAACTCCCAATAACATTGTTCACAGCCTCCTTATCTTGAATATTGTTTGCAGTTTTGGTTACCACAATATAAGATAAGCTCTTAGTGTCCACAGAAGGGCAACAAAGATGATGAAGGGCCTTGAGGGGAAACCCTGTGAGGAGAGGCTGAGGTCACTTGGTCTGTTCATCCTGGAGAAGAGGAGACTGAGGGAAGACCTCCTTGCAGCCTACAACTTCCTCGTGAGGGGAAGAGGAGGGGCAGGCACTGATCTTTTCTGTGTGGTGACCAGTGACAGGGCCCAAGGGAATGGCCAGAAGTTGTGTCAGGGGAGGTTTAGGTTGGATATTAGAAGAAGGTTGTTCACCCAGAGGGTGGTTGGGTTCTGGAACAGGCTCCCCAGGGAAGTGATCACAGGATCAAGTCTGACAGAGTTCAAGAAGCATTTGAACAATGCGCACAGGCACATGGTGTGACTGCAGGGCCAGGAGTTGTACTAGATGATCCTTATGGGTCCATTCCAACTCCACATATTCTGTGATTCACCAGTAACTGGTATTTTGAGACTAAATGTTAAAGCAACATATTTTGACTGGTTCCTGCAGAATTGGGCTTTTGTTTGGGAGAATTTTGTGTCTGTGGTGTTATTTCCAGGTAATTGTTCTTATTGAGGTCTGACCTGATATATTCAGGTGTCTGAAACTACACTATTTTCTGAGGTATTTTGTTTATTAACAAGAAATAGAACTACTGAATTTCAGTCTCTCAAATATTGAGAATCCACGTTTCTAAAAATCATGGCAAGTTTTAACAGACGACCAAAGAGTGGAAAGAGCTTGATACCATTCATCCAGTTCCCAAATGCAGAAATGTTAAGGACTTGTTCATAACCCGATGCTAAAATAGAGCAGTCCAAAGTGTTCTTAGGACAGCTTAGATATTTTCAGAAAGCAATGATTTGCCATCATTAGTTCTATGCACTTTCCGTCTAAATGGCCAAAAAGAGAAGAAACAGGAAGAAATAACTTGGTCAACTTAATGTCACTGTGGAGCAGTGAGAAAGTCTCTGCTGTGCCACAATTTGTGCCACCAGAAGGGTACACCAAAAAAAGAACAACATTTCATCCTTTTAAATAGCTGAGGTTGTTGCCATATAAGAAAGGGGGGAGAAAACCAGATAGCTTTAAATCCTGGCCACAGATTGTGGACTATTTGACTTATCTGTTCAGCTATATATGTCCATATGATGGACTTCAGCATTGTTGCTGCTGTGCTTTTGGAGCATAATCTATCAAAAGTTATATCAGGGTCTCATGTTATCACCTGATTTACGCACAGTTAATACCAAAGGCAGATTTTGATTTTGATTTGATCTGACTCAGGTGTCTCCTAGAGGTGTGGCTCGGTAAAATGTAAACTAAGGGCTAATTTCACTCTGTGCATCTGACTATTGGACTGACACAGATTAAACACAAGTTTCCCTGTGTGGAGGATGAGCAAATCAAGCATCGACAATACAAGAAGTGGATACAGGCGTTGGCAGAGGCAACAGAGTACAAGGACATGCCGTTAAAGTTACAAGCCAAAATGTTATGGACTCTGTTATAATCATTTGGATGTTTTAGCCCTTAAAATGTTCAAAAAATCCCCTCATGTTAACTGCCCCAGTTCTTCCTCAACTCCCATTGGTTAGATTTTGCTGGAGTTCAGTTCCCCCATACATGGGTATGTTCCTCCACGTCTCTCCTTACAGAGTTGTAATCCCTCCCATGTCCTCCATGTTTGCATAAACTTCCTCCCATGTTCTCCTTATTTGTTAAAACCCTCCTACCTTCCAGATTCTTCCCTTCTCCCCCCTATATAAGTGAGGAAGTGCACTTGTTTCAACTCATCTGTGCTAGCCTGCAATCCTGCACTGAACCTACCATGGGTGGATTTCCCTGCAACTGTCGAAGGTTGTATTATCCCTGGGCACGGATGATTAGGCCTATGTGTAAGGTGATAACCTCGTTTCAGTGTGTCTATCAGTCTTCACCCTGTCTGATTATGCCATTCTGCTGCTTCTTCATTTGTGGCATCTAGAGTGCTGTCAAAGGCAAACTGTTTGGTGTGTAACAATGTTCCTTGCTTTGCCCAGGGAGTCCACTCAAAAAGTCCAGAGCTATAGAAAGCCACATGAATGTTGCTTCGTTTTGTGTGGTTTTGTCTTCACTTTCGTAACTGCTCAGTGTCAGTAGCTGCATGGTGTGTGGTTTTAAAACTGTTCCAGTATTAGTTGCCTGTACAACAAGGAAGTTTTCCTTTGGACTTCTACACGGGTACTCAGTGGTCAGTGGACAGTGGGACACAAATCCTGACTTACTGGTCTGGACAAGAAGTGCCCCTGCTCTTCATACACATGCGCTGCCTTATTGACTGATAGATTCAGACTCTGCTAATTTGGGTATCTTTACACTGTAACCCTTTGCAGAGTATCACATGTACTGAGACAGACAGGTAGCTCTGAAGAACTGAGCTCATAATTGTCATTCTCTGATGAGGACAGACCTCTGGTGACAGTATATAAGAGCCTATAAAACAGGAACATGAAAACAAAAACAAAATGGACTTCCTACTTTATTTGGAACTGGTTTTATTAGCTCTGGTGAACTTGAGCTGGAATAAGGCTGATTGTCCTCTTGCCTACCCCTTCTTGTTTGTCTGAAATGAATATTTTTGCTGGTCTCAGAAAAAAATTCAGATAGAATTCTTCTTTCAGTACTGCTTTAAATACTACTAGCTCTGGACACCTCAGTTACATGTGTCCTTGTACTTTTCAGCAGCCACCAAATGGAGAACAACATGCATGCATTGACCTTAGTATTGTTCTTTTGCCAATTTTTTTTTTCCAGTTTTCCTTTGAGTTTGGACAATGCAATCAAATAGAAGGATTGCTGTCCAGTGGAACAATATTGCTGTATCTTCTGTCTTGTTCAGAACATTGTATTGAGTCACACTGATTGATTCTTCCAAGTATAAGTGCATGGTGTGCTTTTTATTTTTACTCCCAAAATTGTTTAACAAGTAATAAATTGGCAGACTGGGGGAAAAAAAAAATCCTCTTTAAGGGCATTGATGGTTTCAGGATTTTTTTTTGATAGTTCCTCCTTTCACCTCACCACCCTAACAAAATCCTCTTTATTGTAAAGGTATGAGTAGGCATAACCAAACTTACAGAGAGTTGACCTCTAAAGTGAAATAGGAAAGGCAGAAAAAGCTTCTTTATGGGAGAGACTTTTAAGTTCTGTTTTATCTTCACAACAGGCTATATTTATTTAACAGTTTGCGGGAGTGTCAATAGAAATGTTTGTCTTTGCTGCAAAATTGTCTACATCTCTGTAAATAATTTAATTGAGCTGTGAATATTCAGTGATTGAAAACTAATTACTTTGGCTTAATTTGAGTACTGCCTGACTGCTCAGGAGTTGTGGATAATTTAACAATGTAGATAGTACATGAATGTGGAATGTTAAACAGTAACTGGGACAGAGTTAAAAATGAAAAAAATAACTCCTACAGTTTACAAGTATGCTGTGGGCTGTGCTGTTTGTAACATCCAAGGGCTTTACGCAGACAGGTTTATGTGCAGTGCTTTCTGAAACATCTATTGGAATATTTTTATACATCATTAAGTAATTGCTTTTCTCTCCCCACAGAATTTTGCAATAATTTTGCTCATAAAGATTAATGACTTAGCACAATGAATCTCATTCACTCATGTGAGCTTCAGCTTTCAGTTTTAATAGCAGGTTAGGTATCATGCAGCCATTTTTCATATGGGTTTCTTTAAGTGTTTCCACCAACAATTTCATTGGTTCTGGAGGGAGTGTGAAGTCTGTGCTTTTTCTGAAGAAATATTTCAATTGTGAAATTGCAGGTATGCATTGCTTCTTTGGTGTGTGTTACTGATACCTGTAAAATGAAGAGACCATTGAATATTCTTGCTACAGAACTTAAAGTCCTGTTTCTGGGGTCATGGTAAAACAGCACTGTTATTCCTCTTATATGTGATTCTATGCTTCTGATTTTCAATGGATTTGTAATAGACTCCTAATATGAATGTCTACTATTAAATTATATATAGAATTAATATTTAGCTGCCCATAAAACAGTGAACTTCTAAAGAAGGCTGCATTTTAAATTGTATTCTTATTTTTTCAGAAATGATTAGGCAACATTCGAGGAGGGAATTAATTAAAAAAAAAGTGTACTATGTACTTTTCAGTGGAGAGCAAGGGAAAAAAGGAAGTGCATGAATAAAGATGATATAAAATGCTTGTATTGTTCATCTATTATTCTGTGGACCAGACATCAATAATGGTAAAGTCAATAGTTTACTAACACTTCACTAAAATCAATAAATAAGGTTTTACATTAATTATCAGTTTATTATCTAAGTTTCTGTTCTAGGTTCACATATGTCAAGGAAGACATGCAATTGTTAGGAGAACAGGTTTAAGAGCTATCTGTTTTTCATGAGAATGAAAAGGATTTCAAAGTTCTACCCTACTGAGTAAGGTGCTGTGATAGTAGAAATATTTGTTTATTTTTGTTTTCTTTTCCTAATTATGTGTTTACATGAGTAAAATGAAAACATTTCACAAGAAGTTCTCAACTTCAGTAAAATAACTAAGAACACAAAGAACCTTGCAGTTCAGGCAGGCCTTCCAAGTCAACATGCATTAAGTATGCTAGATCACTGCATAAACCCTGTAAAATAAAATCTGTGACCTTAGTCTGAGCAGTTCCTGAACCAGGAGAGAGACTGACTCCTTATTGGGTATCAAATGGCCTCTGAGATGGGTTTTCTGTAATGCCGAACAGATTTTAGCGCTGCTCTTGGTCTCCCTGTGACACTGCAGGGTTAGTTCTTGGAAAGAACTGTTGACTGTAGCAACCATTACAACCTGATGGAAAAATAGTCAGCCAAAGTATGAGTGCAGCAGGAGATGTTTCACCTATTAAAAAAAAATTCAAATCAACCTCAAAACAACTCCACACACAATCATGACTGGTTGAGGTGTTTTGGTATTTTTATCCTAAGGATTTTATCTGCATGTATGGACAGCAGGAAACTTGTCATACTGTTTCACAACAGTCACCACATTGGACAATAGGAAATACAATAGGCAAAATAGGACAATAGAAGAGACAGATATCTAAAAACTGTCCATGACATTTCTGCAGCCTATGACTTCCAGCAAGTCCTATGACTTTCTTAGACTGGGGCTGTTCTGTGCATCGCAAAATAAGTACAGAGCATCACCCACAGAGTTATTATTATTATTGCTGTTACTGTTTGTTTACTTTTCTCATTGCTGTTTCCAGTAAATTGTTCTTATCTCAAGCAGTTGTCTTTGCCTTTTGTGCTTCCAACTGGAGCAGGAAGGGAAATGAGTGCCAGTGTGGTTGTGGTAGGAGCACTAAATTGGGGAATACTATTGCTAAACCACAACATTTATCAGCCTTTTCAATATGTCACAATACATGGTACAAAAGAATCAGACCCTTTGTATCTTAAAACATAACCATCTGTTCACTGGAAAAGTTCTCTGCACTATAAAAGATGTGAAGAGCACCTTTTTTAGTTCTTCTTCCTTCACCCACAAAATTCTCTGTGGTGGTGTTCATAAGAACAGCCTCTGGGAAAAGGGGATCTGAACCTTTCCAGGTCATGCTTGCAAAGGTTTTAATCACACAGTGGTGTAGTTTTCAGCTTTGAAGTGAACCTGAGGAGTGTCTTTAAGACATTTCATGCATCCAGTTGCTTCTCCTAGGATTGTCTTCAGCCCTGAGGAGATTTTTCAGAAGTTGCATATGTGGTGGCCCCTTCAAATTCTTGACATGCCACAAAATGGAATCCCTTGACTTCTGAAAACTCTATAAAACAATCTACTGGTCCAGATGTGTTTTTTTCCTAAAAGCATTTAGCAACCCTTAGGCACAGAGAGACAAGATTAAATGCTTCTTTTTACTCTGAGACTGCATAGGAATACAATAACTGTCTTAAGTCTGTCAATATAATGAACATTCTCTAGGTTTGCTTTTCAAATCTATAAATGCTCTTACAGTGGAAACCAGTAAAGAAGTATTCCAGAAAGTCTCCTTTTCTGGGAAGCATTTCTTCAAGAAAGAAGAGGATAGCCATAAAAACTATCATATATTTCAAATACTTTTTGAGACAAGGCATTATTATTTTCTCATGCTGTTATTGCTGTTATTTAACTCCACCAGCAACAGTGGGACTGGAGCTGCAAAACAGAGAAGTACAGAGAATCCTATGCATTCTGTCAGGTGGATAGCTAATAGAAGAATGTGAGAAAAAAGAGAGAAGTACAGTGAAATATGACAATAACACTATTATTGAAATCACAGAAAAATTAGGTTGGAAGATACCTTCAGTTAAAGCCGGAGCAACTTTTAAGTTACATCAGGCTGCTCATTCCAAACAGAATTCAGAGTACATCCTGGCAAGACAGTGAAGAATAGTCACAAAAGGATTTCTTTTGTTTGTTCCTCATGCATCCTGAAGAATCAGTCCATTGTATTCACAAGCTTTGAGGGTTTGGATAAGCTGTGGCTTTAATACACAGGAGTAAAATGCAGGACACAGCTCCAACCTGTTACATGCTGTGTTCCTGTCTCACTCATCTCTCATTCTTCTTTCCTTGAGGTGCTTCCGCATAGCACAGGCCAGGTCACAAGAAAAGGTAGCAGTACTCACAGGGAAAAAAAGTTGACCTGAGCTCTCATGTTCTCCATGAAGAGAGAGGCTTTAGCAGAGTATCCGAGTTGAAACCCTGCTCGGAGTTGTCCTCTGGAACTCTCTGTTTCTGTTGAGTAGAAGACTAATTTCCAAATCTAGGTCACAGTTGAAAGCGTGAATGCCTCCCAAAGTACAACCTGGTGTTAAATCAGGCCCAAGTGGTCTTACCCTCCAGGAGGTCACATATTTCTAACCAACTTTTTGTGTGTCGTCAGAGTCTAACTGTTTGCTTGTGATTTAACTGGTTAATGCAAAGATTATTCAAATTATTCAGATTATTATCAACAAGATGGCCTAGTACTATAAAGACTATAATCTTTACAGACTTTACTATATAGTCTATACAGTCGTTTTACTCATAGGCAGTTGTTAACTTGAATTCAGTAGAAGGAATTATTTTTCTTCCACAAAATTACCCTTTTTGTTTTGTTTTTTTTTCCTGATGTTTCTAATTGCTAAAATACTTGGTTGTGTTAGAGCTTCCCTGCTCTATCCTGTTTTCAGCATCTGAGTAAGTGGCAAGTGGAAACATTCAACTAAAAAATCTTTCTTATTTGTATTTTCCTTGCTTTAGGAAAGCATTCTCTTAGTTGATTTTGAAACAGGTACTGCAGGTCCTAATGTGACTTTGTTCTTGTACAAACTTTTCCATCATATATGATGTGATGTCCAAACTGGCTGCAAACTGAGAGCTTCATATCTGTGGGAAACAGCAAAGATTGCTTTGGAAATCCTGAGAAATTATTGTGTGATTTCCTCTGTGCTTTTGCAGCCTCTCTAAAAGGAGGTTCCCAAAGTAATTGGTATTTGATGCAAATAATATAAGGAAATGTTTTTTGTTTACTTATACTCCCTCCACACTTCCTATATTTCATTTGTCTTGGATGCACCCCCCCCATCATGAAGAAACAGCAACTAATTTGACTTCAAATTATATTTTCCTCATTACTCTTAGACATTTTCATGATGTTTCACCTATTCCTGGGACCTACATTGACTCAGTCAGATTCAGATGAGCTGTTCACATTGCTTCATGGACTGTTGGTTTGGGAAGCGCATAAGAAGTCTTTCTTTTCTTCTCTAGGCTGAACATTGCTTTCATAAGCATACAAATAGTCTTGTTTGCCATCATCATAGTTCAATGCAAACCTAAATAAATTTAATTTTGTTTTCCTGCACTGTTACCTTCACATGAAGGGAGATTTTCTAGCTATCAGTAAATCCATAAAAATTTTGAATAAAGTTCTTTTGAATAAAGTGATCAATTGTCAGATTTGATGCACATTTGCCTCACGTAGAGATAGGCAATGGATAAAGCTGAGAATTACCCTCACTGTCTTACACATTTGATGTGCTCTTCCCACTCTTGCAGCAACAGTGGATTAACATGTGAGTGACTAGCCACTATTTCTTTACAATGCACTAATGAGTTGAAGATCTCTGTTCACAGTTTCAAACAGAACACCTTTACATAATACTGATTACTTTTCCTCTAGGATTAGAGAACTAAAGTCATGCAATTTAACAAAGAAAAGGTGCTTAAATGTGGCATCTTCTGACTTGTGTCTGGTGGACATGAGTGAAAGAAATGTCCACAAAAGACAAAAAGAAAAGAAAATATATTCACAGCTTGCTCTAGAGCTTGCTGACAGCGGGCAAACTGTAGACCTCGAAGGGGACTCTGCCAACAGGTTCAGTAATGAAGTTCCTGCTGTCAGAGGAAGGGAATTCAAAACTCTTTATATCTCAGGGGGATACTTTACCACCTAAGGGCAAGAAAGTATTGCTGTTTGAACATGAAAACTATAATCAAGTGTTGTATGCTAGCATACAGGACTGAACTGGAGCAGAAATCTTTTTCTTAGAACTTCAACTAACTTTGCATGTGGTGAGATTGTGCTTTACACTCTCTTCATGAGCTGTATTTCATCCAAGGTTCCCCAAAGCTTTTGTTAATCTTGAATGTATTCTAGCAGATGGATCAGCAGGAAGAATGAAAGTTTTTCTCTAGTTTTACACTGGCAGACTTGACAGACCCTGGGCAGTCTAGGATACCATGACAGTTCATGTAAGTTGATGAACCTTGGTTGGTCAAAGTCTGTTTTCAACAGTAATCCAAGTTTCAGATTATATCACTGATTCAATTAATTATGTTTTCTGTCTATTAATCATCAACAAACATATGCCAAAGTATAATTTATTAGAAAACCTAATTTTCCTTATTACTGTTTTAGGATTAGAACTAATTTTAAACTCTGATATATAACGACTACCAACAGATACTTTGGATATCTGGCATTTATAGTCACATTTATGCAACAGTAAATGCAATAATACTGCTTGATTAGTCCAAACTAAGCGAAGTAACTGAAAAAACTTATTAACATAGAGCTTGGTTTAAGGTAAAGTCACCTAAGAGATCTGAAAGTATAAACTCTTTTCTTAATGTTAAGTTTTTTAATAGCATACAACCCTAAAACGTAGCTTTATAACATCAGGCAATTTCAGAAACAAGGGATGTTATTTATAGTGTTCTTCGGTGCAGCTATTTCTGTTCTCAGTTATTTTTTTCTTTTCTCATTTACCAGTCTGCCATTAATCTGTAAAGCACTGCTCTATATTATTGCTTTCTCCCTTTCAAGACACAGATACAATCGTTTAGGTTCTGCTCACATCTCCAGGGGAAAGGAATTTGATACTTAATCCTTCCGAATGCCATAAATAAATAGCATCAGATAGTGAAAAAGAGAACACCACTACTTTTAGGCATAGCAAATAATTGAGAAAGCACATTCTATAACTTTCATTTCTACTGTGTTCCCTAGTCTCTCCTCTTAACCTGATTATGCCTGGGATTGTTATGGGAAGCTAAGAATTTGACTATGTTTTGTTCTCCTCTTATGTCTCTCTAAATGCCTGCAAACTGTAATAGTGCTCTGAAACATTGCAGGAATCCTGAAACAGGATTTTCTCTTTCTATCTTAATACATATTTCCAAAGAATTGTGCAAGGTCTCTCCACAGCTGTTTTAAGAGATGTCTGCAAAGACCTTTGTCTCAGCTTTCCATGCCTGTCCAACACAATCAGTGAAGGAATGTTATACACCATTAACAATTTAATATTTTACACTCACATACTATTTGACAATATTTGGGATTAACATTTGGGGGGGGTTTAGATTTATTATAATATTTCTTACAGGACAGGACAGGACATTACTTAACAGGACAGGAAGAAGTCATAAACAGTTTTATTCAGAAAAGATCTTTTTTGAGTGAAAAAGCACACAGGCAATTTTCTAATGAATTATTTATTAAGTGTATTTGGGTTGTTTTGTATGGTTTCTAAGTAAAAATACTTATAGAGTCACAGAATCATTAAGATGGTAAAAAACCTCCGAGATCACTGAGTCCAACCTTGACTGAACACCAGCATGTCAGCTGGACCTGCTAGACCTGCACTAAGTGCCATGTCCGGTCATTTCCCAAAAGCCTCTAGACACAGCAATTACATGGGCATTCTGTTCCAATGCCTGACCACCCTTTCAGTGAAGAAATTCTTCCTGATGTCCAGCATGAACATCCCCTGGCACGGCTTGGGGCTATATCCTCTTGTCTTGTATTTACAGTACAAGGTACCCTTTGACAAGGTCCATTGGAAATCTTTTTACAGAACCAGTATGACTGTGACAAACTTATTCAGATAAGACTTGATAGCAACTAAATTTTGGAGGTATGACTGAAGACCTCAGATAGACTCCTATTATGAAACTTGGTCACAAGAAAATGTAGAGACTGTGACAAACTTATTCAGATAAGATTTGATAGCAACTAAATTTTGGAGGTATGACTGAAGACCTCAGTCATACTGAAGACCTATTATGAAACTTGGTCACAAGAAAATGTAGAGAAAGTTTGATACTTTTTTTCCCTGCAGTTGTAATTATATGGATGTCTGTAAGCAAATAATGTAGTATGACAGATTTTGAGAAGATTTTTCACCTTTTCTCCAGAGATGTCTTGCAAATGTCATATTTTTACTTTATTTATAGGTGTTCCTTTGGTAAATCTAAGGTGTCTTGGAAGAGGTAATGTTACAAAGTTCAAATATTTCTATACTTTCACAACTTCTAGTCTGTAGGGTTGTCAAAAGAGCTTATTTTTAACAAAGACAAGCCTGTAGTATCAATATAATCAGTTCCATTTTGTTTGCATTAAATTGCTGGTGAATACATATTTGTTTAGATAAATTTTATAATCACTGAATAATTAAGTTGGAAAGGATTTCTGAAGGCCTGTTCCAACCCCTGTTTAAAACTGGTCAAACCAGGTCAGGTTGCTTAGAGCAATGTCCAGTTGCACCTTAAGCATATTTAAGGTTCCCAGCCTCTCTAGGCACCCTCATATTTGACCACATCATGAGCTGGTTTGTTGGTGGGGGTTTTTTTTGTATGTTTTAAATAATAAGAAGAAGAATTTAAAAATATAGTCAGAATTTCCTGTTTTCCAGTTTGTGTCCATTGCATCTTGTTTTATCACGGTGCACCTCCAATAAAAGTCTGGAAACCTCTTGTTTGTATCCTCTGATTAGGTAATTTTAATATCCTTCCTTAGAACTGCAGGAAGAGAGGCATTCATGAAAATTGTCCGCTACAATAATGTACGCTGCTCATTGTTGATAAATTTTTAAATTAATTGACTATTCCTGAAAACAATAATGTGTAGGCAAAAATATATAAGCTACATAAGTTCCAATTATTTCAAGAGCTGATTTATTCACTCTTATTATTTTGTGAAAAATAATTTTTTTAAAAAGCAAGAAATCAGCTAGAATTCATAAAGCTTCCAAAGCTTTATGAAATCTAAATTCATTAGATAATTTATTCCTAGGAAATAATTAAGCCACTTTGACTTATAATGGAGCTTGAAGTGGGGAAAACAGCATCCTCCTAACAAAAATAAGACAGATTGGTTCCTAATTACAGTGTTATACGTTTCAGAGCCATGCAGTCTTTTGGGTTTTGTCTGTATTCTTCTCTGAGAAGAGACATCCATATAAAACAGCTGCAGCTCTAAAAGGACTTCCAGTAGTAAATTGATTTGATTGATTCAAATTTGATTACATACTGGAAACACATTTAGTTCAAGTTAAGCACATTAGCACACATCAGCTAGAATAAAATTCCAATTGCTTCTTTGTCATTCATTAATGGAACTTAATGACTCCAACAAAACATTAATAAAGAAAAAATATTGGCTTGCATAATTCATTTGGAAAAATTAATTAACTGTTGTGTTAAAGGCAGACTACTCCATGGAGTAATTACTGAAACTTTGGTGGGGAATTACTTCATGATATTTATTTTTCAAGCTGTTGCTTACTCCTTTCATTTCACATCAATTTTGTTACACAGATAGTATAGTTTTCTCGCAGAAGAAAGTCAAACACACATTGAAATGATGATCATAACTAAGTACTTACAATTGATAGGGTGACCACAGTTTTACACTAAAGCTGTTAACATGATGTTTACTACATTCAGCATCTATCGGAAAGATAAGAAAATTTATGAAGAGATAATATGTAAAGTCAGGAAAGACCTTTGCAAGAGCTAATTCACCAGTTCCAGTGTACAACAGAAATAGTCACTTCTACTCAGCTGAACCTTTCTAACATGTAGGAAATAACTTCTGGGACCATATTTTCTTCTTGCTGAGGTCCATTAAGAAATATATGAGAATTTCCCACAAGACCATAATATTAAGACAATGAAGGTATTACCTAGAAACCTTTCTTTTTTCTTTTATTTTCTTATTTCCTGACAGTTACAGACAGATAGCTTATTTCAATGGACCTAAATTTTTAGATAGAGCTAGAGCTAGAAGACAAAATTCCCTGCAATAGTCAAACAGTAAGAGTTGTAGTCCAACTGCCTTCCCCTCACACAAGTTTTAATCCTATGGAATTGTTGGAAGACTTAATCCAATGCAGGCATTTACAGGTGAGACATTGCAGTGCTTATTTTTTTGGGCCCTATCATGCAGAATTAGAAACCAATCAAGGCCTTGGTCTGCTGCTTACTCAGGTCAGGTTTTGGTCAAAGTATTTGTCAGCTTTCACATGTGCCATGGTTCAAAGTCTCCCTATCATGGAGATCAGATCATCATGGAAAGAAAGGCAAGAAAAACATTATGTGCCAATTCGTATGAAATAGCAGCCTGTCCTACATCTCAGAACAATGAAGTGTTGTTCCTGTGTGCATCCATGCACCCATGGATGGTTCCATCATCCATCCCAGACATTGTGATGTGTAAATAAAATATCCTTTGTGGAGGACCAAATATGCAAGCTAGACTAAGTCAGCAAAAATGCTGCACAGAAGTTTTTTCTCTGGGCATGCAACTCCTTTTACTTTGTGTTCATTGCAGATCAGTTCTAGAAGAAGGAAAGCATGAACCAAGGAACGATTCAGTAGCACAGTTGTCAGTGGAAGATGTGAATCAAATCAGTGAGGGCTCTCCTGTTCCATAGGGTAGCATTCTCTGTTGTTCCTTCATGCAACAACCAGGTTTTTGGAGAAGGTAGACACTTATGCAAGGAGCAGGATCCTGACCCTATTCTGTAAATAAGGCAAATAGAAGCTCATTGGAATTTCTACTTTCAAAGGAGTCTTAGTTCTTTACTGGAGTTAATCCTTAGCTGATAAAATTAATTTTAATTGAAACATGACATGAAAGTGGTTTTAGGTGAAGTAGCAGCTGGTATCATTCAGTAGTCTTGTTGATAGCCTAGAGGAACAGTTCACCGGAGCCAAGTGTCACCTANTCATTCAGTAGTCTTGTTGATAGCAAAAAACAAAATTTTCCTGGAGAAACAGTTCACTGGAGCCAAGTGCCACCTGATAATGGACAGCAGAAAAGAAAAAAATAAAAAAGCAAAATACCGATACAACAGCTCCTTTAACTGTGTCCCCAAGGGCAGTAGGATTTTCTGTTCTGTTTTTTTTTGTTTGTTTGTTTTCTTTCCTTCCCTGGAAAAGAAACATTTTTTAATCAGTGTTAGGTGAAAAGGGAAATGTATGAGTGAAAATATTACATACTTCTAACCAGAATGCCAGAAGAGCCAGTTCACTGAGCTTGTGGAAGGCTCTGCAGGCTCCAGATGTGAAGAGGAACCGTATGTCATCATATTTATAAAACTACACAAAATAAAGCAGAGTATTGTTCCGTAGTTGGGTACTTAATTCTGCTTAGAAATTTGATGGCTTTAATGACGAGTGTTTGGGTATTTAATTATTCCTTCATTAGAACAACAAAGGCTGTTTGTTTAAATGACTTTTGGAAGACTGATCACAGTCCATGCTCCATGTATGGTTTGAGTTTCCTTTTTTCCCACTGAAGAAATTAATTTTAGCAACTTCTGATGTCTAACCAGCAGAGAAACTGCCTGACCACAGGAGATATGATCCAAAGCTTTCTGTAATTTATGTGATCTTCTCCCTGCATTTAGTAGGATTTGCATTTAATTTTGTACTTAGCAATACACATGGAACGTGGTAGGATAGAAAACAGATGATGTGTTAGTACAGTGGTCAGAGTTGGAATGAGTTACTAAAATCCTCTAGAAATGGTTTCCTTAGGTGGCTATTTTTCAACAAATATGAAGTCCTTTCATCTTAGTTCTACTGAGGCACAAGCAAAACACTGTAGGCAATTCTCTTCTGTGGTTGGGGCATGGAGAGAGAGGGTCAAGAGAGGATTTTTTCCCAATTTTTTTTTATGATAACGGTGAAAAGAGCATACTGTTTATGTAAACTGAGGAAGAAAGTGAAACTCTTATGACCAAATAAAGACATAGTTTTCCCTCATCATAGGTGAAAGAAAAAGAAAAAAAGATGATTAAGTAGAAGACTGAAACTTTTTTCCGCTAACTTCTGGTTGCTAGTGCGTAAGGCTATCCAGTGAAGCAGAAAATGACTGACAATACCAAAGGCTCAGCAGCTTCTGTGCCTTTTACCAGCTGGCAAGTGTTGATTGGCATGACAGGCTGAACTTTTTACTGCTTTTCCAAACAGAAGACAAAACCAGGAATGAAACAGAAGAAAACTCCAAGGTGCTACAGGGAATTCAGGTCTTCAACCTCTCTCCTGACAGGCAATGCCAGGCCAGTAGCAAATGGAAGGGAAAGAAAGAAATGATGGAAAACATGCTTTTGTTTTTAATTTTCAATGAATGAATACCTAGCATGCCACACGATGGCAGCACAGGCTGCAAAATGCAAAGGAGTTGTGGTGCACAATAACCAAGACAAACAAATTTAATGTTGAAACTCCTGTGTTTCGAATGCCTCTGAGGCATAGGGTATTGCTGAACACAATTAGCTGTGAAGTGAGCTTTTCCTGTACACTAGTGATGTCTATAGAGATCACTTTTCCAGGGGTTACTTCTCAGAATTATAAGGAGTTTATCATCTCTAGCAACATTTTACTCTGCCACTGCCCCAAATTTTCTTTCTTTTCTTTAAACAGCACTGCCTTCAGTTCAAGATGCACTACTGCATCCTGTGGCCTGTTCCAGCCCCACAAGGTTAAGGCATAGCAGGACAGGGAATACTTGATGGCAGAGTGGCTCTAGCAGAAATCTTTGCTTTCCACATGCAGCTGTCTCTGGCACCGTTTCAAAGATTTCAAGTTACAAAAGAAAAAGCAAAATTAGCCTTGGGAAGGAAAATGGGCTATAATTTTGAAACCTCATTGGAGGTGGGTTTGGGAGCTCTGATGGAGAAGGGATGAGTTTGAAAGCTGAGCAAGGTACCCTTCTCTGCTGCCTTTTTAACTTCCCCTTTGGTTTTCTAACTTCCTTTCTATCCAAGCTTAATCCTGGCCATCTGACTTTGTGCTTCTTTTTCATCTGTCAACGATTAAGATTAATACCATAGACAAACACACAGCAAAAGAAAATATGAAAACCATAATGCTTACAAAATGAAATAGCAGTCTAGAAATAGGAGTGGATAGATTCATCACTTTGTCCGAATATGAGATTATGGTACCTTTTAATTCTATTTTATCCTAAAATTATTTGAGGAAGATTTTTGCAGCTTGTTACTGCAGTGTTTAGTCTGCATTTCGCTTGTTTGCAGTAGCCCAGGATGCAGTTTCGGGTCGGAACTGGTTATTGGATGCTCTCGCTTTTCTGCCATCGCATGCTGCCATCCTGAGGCCAGTTCCCGCAGCGCTTGTGAGCCGCGTAAGCTGCGGGCTGGCTGTGCTGGGATACGCAAGAGCTGTGCGTCCCCTCCTGCTGAGATACGATTCCAGATCACATCATTTACAATCATCACAGTTTCAAAGGCAGCCCAAGATAATTTTTTATTTTCATTCCAAGCGGATAAATTAAATTTTCCTTTCAATAAGCAGTCAGGCTTCTCTTGTAGTTTTGGATTATTTTTTGGATTGAAACCCTTCAAATTACTATTCTTACAATAGAAGGTTAATGTGGTGTACTTTTTCACTTGATGATTATGATTTTCCCAGATACAATCATTCTTTGCCTTTTTAGGATCATACATTATCTTTTTGTTAGTCTTGTTGTTGAGTCCTAAGTGCTAGAATTTGAGGGGATAAGTATGTTACCTTCACAGCTGCACACTATTTCTAGTTTGTCATAAGAAAAAACCCTGAAATGAAACTTGATATTAAAATTAAGTGATGAAATAGTGAGAGGAGCGGAGGATGAGAATGGGAGGACTGGGAAGATACATTTCACTGATTAATGAAAAAGCACTTAACTGACCTATTAAGAAGTTTTCCTTAGTTCTTTCCTAAGGAAAAAAACTAGGTTCTTTCCTTTGTGAATCCACATGTAAGGTCTTCCTCATCTTCTTTCATTGAGTCATGGAGAGGGCTGAACTTACTCTATCACATTTTTTTTGGTGGAAATATTCATCTCCCCTCCTAAATCCTTGTGCACCCCCAGAGTCCTCAGTGAGAAGGTGGGGTAAGGAGCAGAAAAGACCTTTCTGTGTAAGTGCTGCTCAGCAGTAACAAAAACACCCTGAACTAACCGACACTGAATTAATCCCAAACCCTAACCATAGCACCGTACATGCTACTGTATCCAACCAAAACCAGTACAACTTCTTTAGAGTATACACTGTAGTGTAGGCTCTTCTTGTTTGCCATCTGCTTGTACAGATTAAGCACAGTGAACCTCTGACCTAAGAGTCTTGCTATCAGCTAGAGTAACTTAAGACACTGAAGTCTTTGGCTACCAGGATGGTACCAGCCCTCTTACAGGAATAAAGGACTGAGATAAAGAAAATTATCTGCTGCAATACAAAGAGATAAACACTGTTTCTCTAGCATGTAACACCATTACACTTTTTTACTCCCAACCTTCATTTCAATAGTGTGAGTTTCTTTTCTAATGTTTTTCATGCAACTGGAGTAGTATAGACCAATATGTTGGCTAAAGAGGTTGTCTCGGTCACTGCTGTGATGAATGCTGCAAAGTTGAAGAAGCCCAAAACTCAGAGTACTGCCAACTTGCTCTTCCCTGCGTTTGTATCTTAGATAGTAGTGAAGTGTATGCACTCCATCCTGGTTCACTTTTCCCATGAAACTTGAGGGTTACTACTTATCACTAAGAGAGATTTTTACCATAATTTCTTTTGTTTCCAGTCTGCATTTCCTCTGGTAACTACTATACCACAATATTATTATTTTACATACGAACATCATAAGGCATTTGGGAATGCACTGGATATGAACAACAGTGGGAAAAAACCAATACAGCAGTTCTGTCTACATAGCACAGTGAAGGCAAATAGGAACAGATCTGTAAAGAAAACTGCGTGGTGTTGAGGAGCAGTGTTCACACTGCAAGTGTCTCAGGGGAATTTATATTCAACTATGGCTGATCCCACAGGCTATGTGTTCCTGTGTGTTTCACTCTTCAAGGTGACCAAAACCAGGACAATGATAAAGATAAAATGGAGAAACAAAAAATTTTGACAAGAGAGAAACAGAGATTATGTTGGTAACGTGTACCTAAGCAAACTAAACTGAAGATCCACCCCTCAGCTTCTGAACACTTGCTTCCAGGTGTTCACTGATCACGTTCGTAGTTTGGTGTTCTGCAATAGGTTATTCACTTTGAAGAGCTTAATCTTCCTTAGAGTTTAATCTTCTTTTCATATATGATTTTCTGATGATTGTGTTGGCCCAGTTGCCTCACAGGACATTGTATTTTAATGCTGCTTTCCAGAAGAGTAAATGCAAGAGTCTTATGTCTTTTGGCAAAATTAGCTTTACTGGATGTGTCAGTGGCAGGAGTCAGCTTTAGTTGCTCAACATCTTTTTTATTCTACTGCATTTATGTTTGATCTTGTTCACGACTGAGTCATTGTTGTGGGAAATTTTGCAATCATTGCTCTTTCAGAATTTTTATTATCATAGTAATTTTGTTGAGAGCCAATTAAGTCACGTTGGTAAGACATGTTTGGACAGTAAAAGGAAACTGCCTGGTAGCAGCAGAACAATGTCAAATCATATCAAGTAGCAAACCTCACAAACAGATATTTGAATTTCAGCTTACTTTTTAAAGCAGTTGAATGACCAGAGTAGACACTAAGAAGCAAGTTGATGTAAATCAGATATTTCTACATCTGCTGATGAATGTATAGGTGGAAGCAATGCTTTTACATGTATTTCTCTCTCTCACTGTTCATCTCATTTCTCCCTTCTCTCTTCTTTTCTCTTCAGAAATTTTGTTCATTTTGAACAACTAGTAATTTTATCATTTAAAAGAGGTTGCTGGAATACATGTTGTCTCTGCTCATTTCCTGTCATAGCTTTTCTCTTTTCTGTGTTTACCTGGAAGGGAAAGGAGTATTTTATGTAAGTTGTGAAGACAAATAGATAGGAAACACCATTTTGAGAAATAGTTTTGAAACAAACAAAGAAGAAATCTTCTGTAAATATGAATAATTACTTTGTCAGTGCATTAAAACTGTAATGATTTTCTATGTAAGCTCAAAGATGTAGTTGATACTTCAACAATTTTTTTAAACTTGGCTTGAAAATTGTTTTGAACAACTCATATTCACACAGCCATTACCTACATTTAAGCTAACTCATTTTGATATGTGCCTTCTCTCTTGATCTTAACTACTTTTAATATTCTCTTCATTCTTAGTATGATGCTATCTGTTGTCCCAGATTCCGCATCTACTATGTCATCAAAAGTTTTCTGTGCTTTGCTAGCAAGATGTTCACCAGTTCCTGCACAGCTACGGACTTACTAGTTGATCCAGACAAACAAATCCTGTTTTTTTTTCCTTGTGCATTTGAGTTTCACAAGTGCTGGTGAATATGACTTTAATTTAAATTATGACAGCAAATTTGTCACTTGATGTTTGGAAAATATTAAACCTATCTTCTTTCTGCTTTTTTCGGAATGAACCTGTCTTTCCATGTGGAGTGCCACCGATAAATACAGTAGCTGTTGCTGAAGGCAACTAGAAAAATATGATATCTTTATGTATCTTTAAATTTAGTGAAATGCTATAAGAAATCCTTGAAAAACCTCATACAGTGTTAATTTACAGATGGCTTCTTACTGATCTCACATTCTTTTGACAAACTGCTGGGTCATACAATCCTTACATTGGGCAAGAGTGCCCCAGTCATCGGAGCAGTGTCTACACTGACATTTTTCTCTAGAGCATTTTGACATGAATGTCCCAGTCACCTGCACTTACTGCATGCTGGTGCAGTTCTCAAACCAGTTGTGGCACCAGCAAACTGGATTTGCTTTGGAGAAAACTCAACCAAAATCTCTGTTCTATGCATACATCAAATACACTCATCACTCCTAATGAAGACATAAAGCCTCAACCAGTGAACAGCCCTCAGAGGGCCTTTAATCACAGGAAGAGGATGTTCTGGTCAGGGAACCAGGCTAAATCATGACTAAGACCACCTGAAATTGCCCTAATCATCTTCGACGTATAAGTAGAAGCCTTGGCACCAAGTGTTTTAACCTACTGATCCAGTGTTGGTGTGACAGACTGGTAATGTAAAAGTAGTCTGAGACTCCTATAGACACTGCTGGATCAGCCTCTGGGGCTCTGGTCACTCTTTCATGGAGTGTGCAGCGAGGTTCTGGAAAACCTACCTTTTGCTAGCAATTTTCAGCACTATCTTGCAAATGGCCCAGTTGTTGGATTATAAATGATATTTTAAAAGGGACAAGTTGCTGTCTTGTAACCAAACAGATCTATGCAGAGGACAAATGACTTCCAAATTTTATTTTACTCCATTTCAGTCTTGTCTTGCAGTGTTTATCTCATTCCACATTTTACTTCCAAGAAAATGTTTAATTGAAAGAGTAAATCATGATTTCAAATTTAGATCTGTTCTCATGACACTTATTGATCAATGTTCTCTCTGATTCATTCTCTCTAAAACAGATTGTATGTAGATGCTTATTGAGGCACAAATGTTGAATGATTTGCCTATGTTTTGTTGCAGTGTCCATCACAGCATGGGCCATAGAGAGGAAATATATACTCTATATGTCCTGGGATCGATGTGATGACTATCAGTCTGTTATTCTAACGTCTGAATTTGCATGCATCACAGTACATTTATTCTCTATCATACCAATAGCTGAATAATATTCTGTTCTTGTTCTTGTTGACTGTCTTTTGCACTTCCTGTTTCTACCCCATTCATCTTCCTATCATTAATGGAAACAACTTTCAGTCATAGTAGCTGTGGCCCTTGTTAACAGTGCAGCACTAATCACCTCATGCACAAATGTCAGGAAAGGGAGTATTCTGTCAGTCATATCTGTCAGTCTCTGCACTCACAGATTTTTATGCACATAATGTGTGTGAAACTGATAGCCTCTGTCCCACACCTTGTTACATGTCTGCAGTTGAAAACATAACCGCTGCTTCCAAGACCAGCTGATTGTACAGCTTATCTCCTGCTTAAATCCAACTGCTTTTCAACTGCAATAACAACCAATCACTAGTTTATTTTATTACAACACCTACCTTGCTTTGACCAATTAAACCATCTCTTATCTTTCAAGCAGAAGTAACTGCCTTGGAACTGCTTAACTGCCAAACAGCTTGCAAGGTTCATCCTTCCCATTAAAATTACATCAAATATATTCTTCACCTCATTTACATATTTTCCTCTTCTGTTATGTATATATTATTGTGTGCACATATATGTCCCCAGAAAAAGATAGAAAGTATTTATTGATCTAGAAAATTAGTTCCAAACTTTATATTTGTCCAAAGAGCAGTCTGCAATTTACTTCAGCAAACTGCCACAGGAGACCTTGGGAGATTCAGCCTTTCTGTAACTGTATCAAATTTCAGAAAATTTATACCACTGCATTCTTGGCAGGCACATATTACATTGCTGGCTGGACTCTGCTCTTCCCTGCAAACCCACTTCCAGAAACATGATGCAGAGCAGAGCTGGCCTGGCATGTTCTCCCTGGCTTGGCACAACTCTCCATGCCTGCCTGTGGCTCAGCAGCCAGGGCACAATCTGGGAATAGTACAGAGACATTCACCCTTGCTACAGGGAAGAATGAAAGAAATGGCACAGATAATGCTGCCAGGAACTCTCATTCCTGCCAACAGGTCATACTGCAGTAAGCCTTGCAGCTGGCCTGTCCTCTCGCATGCTTCCTAAATGAATGGGTGAATACTGTAAAAGGAGCACCAAGAGCAGAAGACATGTTCTTTTAAGCACTCTGTGGGGTACTTAGAAAGAAATGCATACACTGCCAAAAGCTGTGGCTCAGGGATCTTTACACTGTGTATTAAACCTTACTCTGCTACATGGAATTACAGTACTGAAATGGGGTGCCAATGCAAATATGAAGAGGGAAATAGATTTTCATGAGTTAGTGTTTACACCTGATTTCAGTCAAAGTCATGTGAGCCTTACAGTGAACAAAGAGGACATAACTATTTCTAACATCTTCCTGCCATCATTTTTCTGCTAAGAGTGGGCTACACTTTCTTTTTTCCTGATAATCGTGTTACAGACAAGTGTGATCCATGCCATACTGTCCCCAGTACACAAACAAGACAGCTATCCTAGGAAACAAATTAATTATACAAAATATCACTAGTTTGAGAAAAAAGTTTGGGGTTTCCTGTCTTGGATCTACACTGCACACTAGGCTTACTATTTCATCAAACAATTTTTTTTCCCATACAATTTCTGTAAGATAGATGAAAACTGATAAAGTTAACACCACAGAGGTTATGGTTGTCTGTAGTGCTACTTCACACAATAGTACGATCTTTGAATTTTCATTTTGATATTGTTATTTTGTTCATGATTTTTAATTGTAAAAGTCTATTTGCTGTGTAAATATTTGCTGGCTGTTAACAGCACTGTGAGTCTGGAGTTCTAGATATCATGTGTTTAATTCAAGTTGAGAAGAAACAACTAACACTTTGCCTTCAGTAACATAGACAGTCACTGGTCATCAGTGAAGGCTCTTTCATATTACTGCAGAATTTAACAGTAGCGTGAGAAAATCATATATCCTTCGACTATTATCTAAACACTTTGTGTATTTCCTTTATGTTAGTGTTATATGTTTAACTTCTTCCCATTAGTTTTGTTGCTGATATAGTGACTGATTGAGCTGTGTACAAAACAAAACCCAAGATATAATGTGATCTTAAAATCATTTGTTAGGGAGGCAAGGAAAAGGTGCCAATTGCTTGAGTGCTCTAGAGCATAGGTGGATCATAAAACCTCACCATACGCTCTTTGATCTGGTCAAATCACAGCCTCCTTAAAGTGGAGTGAAGAGATGGGACTTTATGGGCCTATTTGATCTGGTTTAGAATTTATGTGATAAGTTTGTCATGGTTTGGTTGTAGTTATGGGATGACTTAATTATAGGTTGATCCATCAAAGTTACCTGTATTTAAAAAGTTGCGTAATGCGTCCTTGTTTGCCCAAGACTACTTTCAATCACTCATAACAATTTCAACAGATACAAACCATTTGCATTGAAAATCTACCTTGTTTGAGATTGGGTGGACACTGGCTTTTTTTTAACAGCATATTTAACTAATTTTTTCTTAGAAAGTGGGGAAAAAAAATCACATACATACACATACAACCTTCTGGTTCAAAATTTTCTGTGTCTCTAGCTTTATGAGTAAAAGTTTGACTGTTTCCCATGGATTATTCTGCTGTCAGGTATGTGTGTATTGGTATCATGCCTGTCACACTTGATCAAATTATGAGTCTGATTTGCACTTTGCAAACAATTTATTAGTGTCTGTTGGCTCATATGTAAAGAATGACCTTTCTGAAGTGTGCTTCATCTGTGAAACTTTGAAGCTGACCAAGGCTTTCCTTTCAGTTGTCACTGTAACCATAAGCCTTGTAGCTGACATTAGATACACAGGTCATCTGACCTGATAGAGACCTTTGTCTTCAGATTAAATGAATCATGATTCAAACTCCATTGTCTGAATCTCTCCTGGAGGTGTAGATGTCTACATTTTTAGACGCTTTTGCTAAGTTATTTGCCTTTTCCTCACGTACCCTGTACTGCCTCTCCTGGTATGCAGACAGCCCACTCACCTGACATCAAAGCTGGACAGGAAGAAAAGAGGGTAAATTGCAAAAAAGATCTTTGACGTATGAAAAAATAATGATATCAATATTCATACAGAGACATGATCCTAGGCCAGGGCTGAGAACAAATAAAGCATGAGGGAAGAGAAAAACTAGGGTAAGAGAGGGATCTGGAGGCTAGGGCTGAAGAAGACAAGTCCTAAAATAGTATGAGGAGGCTGGGATCAAAGAACAGAACAAGTTGCTTGTGGACTTGCTTGAACATAAATAATTTTTGTTCTCCATAATTTATGAAGCTACTACTTTTGGGTCACAGATTTCTTCAAGGTACTTGCTGATGGAAAGCATTGCATAGAGTGTTGAACATATTTCAGCCAAAATAAAACTCTAGATGTTTTAAAACAATGCATTACTTCTTTAGATCACCTTGCTTAGATTTGCTGATCATCAGTATTACCTGGGCAACTTTTAAGAGAGCAAATCTGATTTTTATACATAACGTTTTTTAATGTCACAGATTTATCTGATTATATTATAGAAGCTTGAATGAATATTCATATTGCTCCACTTGAATATATACTGAAGGGTAATAATCAATAAATCTTTCAGTGGAATTCAACAAAACTTCACAGAAAAACACACTCTCCCCCATCCCCCCCAAAAAAATAGACTACCAAAGTTGTAAGGCCAAAACAAAAATCATGGCAAACAATATGATAATCTATTTTTGGTATAAGTAATTCTGTTAGACAGACTGATGCCCTTCTCATCTCAGTTCATTTCTGTTCTAATAACATAGTCCTTTTAACCTAAAAAGCTTGCCTTAGATTCATTCAGAAGGCTGCGAGTGGGATTAAGAGAGCAAGAACAGCACCTTGTGTAATAGCCTTCTCATAAAGTAATGCTTCAACCCCTTGGGAAAATACACAAAACCAGGAAAAATGCAAGATCAGTGGGAGACTTTGAATCCCATTTTCATTGTAACGCTTTAGTCCAACTTGAGTTGACTGACATTGAGTTGACTCAGCCCAGCCCCTTTTTTCCTTTTCCCTCCCACCCATTTCTCCACAGGTCAGTCACCCCAGCACTCAGGACAGTGCATGCAACCGCCCTCCAGCTCACGACTCACATAAATGCTGAGCTCAGCCCTCTGATGCTGACCGCTCACTGAGGCAGCATGGAGTGCCACAGATCCTCTTCGATGCCTGTGTGATCACACTTCTCCCACCCCTTACAGTCCCACAGTCCCAGACAACGCAGAGCTGAAAGAAGGAGCACCCTTTTAAGAGTTGAAAAATATCAATGACCTGAATATTGACAAGGAGTGAATATTGAGGCAGGTTCACTGTCCTCAAAACTACGGGGGAACCAGGTGTCCTCCTAATAGAAACATCTGTACCAGCTGACCCTGAGCCATGCAGAAGCACCAGGAGGAAGCAGCAAGTGGGGGACAGCAGTGGGTCCCACCTCAGGGGCCAGATACACCCATCTGCCAACCTGACCTGCTCTCCAAACAAGTTCGCTGCTTACCCACTGAGAACTTATGAGCGAGGATTAAAGAGCAGGTGATGTGAGCGACAAGGTAGTGAGTGTCTGCTCTGGGTCCCCTGACCATGAAGCCTTCTGTGGGCAGCCAGAAACAGCCTCCTGGCTGCAGGCCCTGGTCCTCGTGGGGCATTTTAGCCCCCCTGATGCCAGCTGGAGGGGCATAAGCAGCAGCTTGGCTGCTTGAAAGCACAGCTTGGCAGGATAGGATGTGTGGGTCCTGCTGGACACTATGTTGAGCATGAATCAACAACATGCCTTTGCCACAAAAGAGACCAATGACATCCTGGGCTGCATTTGGAGTCCTGCCACCTGGTCAAAGGAAGTGTTTCTTCCCTGTTAATCAGCACTGGTGAGGCCTCACCTGGACTGCTGTGACCAGTTCTGGGCTCCTCAGTACTAGAAAGACATGGACATACTGGAGACAGCCCATTGAAGGGCCATAAAACAGTGAAAGGACTAGAGCATCTCTCCTATGAGGAATGGTTGAAGCGTATGAACGGTTCAGCCTGGAGAAGATTCAGGGAAGATCTTATTAACGTATATAAATACCTGAGTGGAAGGTACATGCCAGACTCTTCTCAGGGGTGTCCAGAACACAGGAGGCACCATCTGAAGACCAGGAAGCACATTTTTACTTTGAAAGTCACTGAGGATTGGAACAGGTTTCACAGAGAAGTTGGACAAACAACTGTAAGCAGCCATACTTGAGCAGGGAGGTTGGATCCACCCTGGACCTTCAGAGATTCCTTCCAACATAAGCCAATTGTGAATTTCCCTCTTTCCTTGAAGCCTGATATTGAAGCCAAACCTGGTATTCCACTGGTCCCCTGATCATAGTCCCCACAACACTGATATTCTGCAGCTTTATGTGCCAAATGTGAAAATTTGTGTTATTTGCTGTCATTGGTTTTCCTTATGAGATTTTGAAAATAGAAGCTATATATTTTTTACAATTTATCAGTGAGATGACAGAGTAATGATTTGTACTTTAAAGATCTTTAATTTATTGATTGTTCTGTGAACATTTTGGAAGCACTAGTAAAGACCCAGACAGCTGACCAGCTTTTGCCACAAAACTCCAGCTAGAAGCCACCACTGCTCCTGCTGCAAGGACAAGTACTACTAGCATTACAGCAGTATAATGTCACAAAACCACTTCAATTAAAATGTATAAATCCAATCCTCTTCAGAAATAGGTATGCTTATCTTCATAAACTGGTTCACGTACAAGAAATGAACAGTTTTTGTAGAAGATCCTTTTATTTTGAAAAAAATTTATTACTCACTGTTGTACAAAATATACCTAAAAATATGATGTTAAGATAATTTTGACACTGCTAGGTAGTTCACAAATTACCTAGTTGAAGAGAAGAAATCTTCACAATTTTTAAGGCGATTCAAGACAGTAACAACAAGTGAATTATACATTTTAACATATTCCATTTGTAAGTTTTACACAAATGTTATCTGGTACTTGGTATCTGTAAACTTTAATGCTTTATACAAAGTTCCCATTCACATATTTAGAAGATACAATGAAAATAATGTTTTACAATTCATTTTTTAAAGCATCTCATTTTTACTCTTCATTTTACAGAAATAGCTGGTTCAATTCAGAACTTCAATTTTTCCAAAGAGCCAAACAAGTAGAAGTGATTTCAGATTTCTACTTTCTTTAAAAATGGACAAAAATTAAAGTAACTAATTATCTATCTTTGTTGAAATGTAAAAAAAAACAAAACCATTTTTAAGGCAAATTAGATTAGAAAAAACATTACTTTGATTTAAATAATTTATTATTTTAACTCCAGGGTGGTAAGTTAGCAACCATCCACTTAAAACAGCCAATGCCAATTCAACTTCAGCTCATAAAAATTTGGTCTGTTCTTTTAGCACAGCATTATTATTATATTTCATGAGGAAAGAAACCATACTCCCAGAGGCTTCTCTATACCACCCTCCACGTAATTTTCAAAAGAGTGCAGTCTGTTATTTATCCTAGGTCCTTCTGAACCATAGGATTTTTACATAATTTAAAAAAACAAACAAACAAACAAAAAAACACCACCAAACATTAAGAGAGGGAGGGGGAGACATTAATATTACCTTAAAAAGTGTATAGCCAATAACTAAACATAAAGATGCAAGACATAAAGCAGCAAGATAATCACTAAGGGACAGGTCTTCACCTGGCATAAAGTCAGCACAGCTTCACTAGCATCAGCAGAGCAATCCTGACTTATATCAGTCACAGATCTGACTGTCCATGTACAGAAAAAATTATGTTAGTGATAAAGAAGAGCGGTGATCAGAAGAGTAGCGTTAGCACATATTTTTTAAACAAAGTAAGTTCGTAACACATTGGTTTTCATCCAGTATTTTGCTGCTGATGACTGCCACTCTGGTCACTGGCAGTGTACCTAGTTCAGGATGAATTCATTACCACTTTCAAATGATGCACTAAAATACATTGAGCATTGGTCTATGAAGTTCTTAACCACAGTTAGTTCTTACCAGAAATATACTGAAGCCCATTTACAGTGTGAAACATAAGGTTTTGAAAATACTATTTTATAACACTGCTAAGTTTTTATATTATTATGGGTTTTCACTGACCATAATTTGTGTGGAATGAACTGCAACCATTGGAAGTCAGCAGCAACTGAAATTTAGAGCATAATGACTCCTGGCTGTTAGTAATTATTCCTTTTACAGATCATTAGCTATAGTAAATATTTAAAAATATCCCTAAGGCATATGTTTAGAGAGCAAATCCTAAAAGCAGAATTAGAGCAAAAGAAATATGTAATTGCACAAGTTTCTCATAGGCACTGAGATGTTCTTTTAAGGCACAAAAGAATTCCCAGAGTGCAGAGGGCAGATTACTTAACCAGGAGTGCAAATATTAAAAAAAACCCCAAACATTTAAAATCTACGAAGCAGAGGTGAAATTCCACCTGCTGCTTATGACAGCATTCAGGTCCCACTATTGTCATCTGCCAAAGGTAATTCAGACTTCCTGTGTGTGTGTATATATATATAGTGTATATGTATGCTTAATCTAGTAAAATAAGAAATGGGATTCAGATGATTTCTGCCAGAGATGTTTGTAAATGTTTACCTCTACAATTACCACGTTACACTCAAAACAGACAGCTTATCCCAGTGTAATTTTGCATCCCAGTAAAAAGATATTCTAAAAAACATTACTCATGCAGAATATGCTCAATCCATTTGAGCTGCATCTTCTGTCAAGTTGTACTTACAAAAAGAAACAGTTAATGAAGTCCGTAACAGGGCAAATGGAAAGGCAGTCGTAGCTACACTGGACAAAACTCTGGGCAATGGTCATCATGTCTGCAATGATACTATGTCAAAACTCACAAGAAACTGGGGTACAAGTTATGTGAAGTAAACATGAGATTTATCTTGCGTTCATTTGAAATATGATAGTTACCTCTATTTTGCGATTTTTTTTTTAATCTTTTATTTCTCTAAAAGAAAACTACATACTTGCATACAATGCTGATACCCTATGTGGTGATGCCATAAATCCCCTAGGATAGCAAGTTTGATGGGTGGTAACCCATTAGGAGAAAAATATATTTTTGAATATTATTTTACATATATACAATATATATATATTTAATTTTCAATCAAAATGTCAAGTTTTCTATTATATTCATGAGTATTCTTATGTCCAAAATGAAAAAATATTTTGCATCTCAGTTCATATAAGTTAAAAATTAACAAGGTATTTGATATCCACCGAAGTTTTTGTTTCATTTCTATAAAATTAAAAGAAAACAAAGAAACAGTGAGTTAAAAAGCTTTCCTTCTCCAAAGTCAAATACAGTAAAATTTTGAAGCTGAATAATTAATTAAAAGAACATCAAGTTCCGCATTTTAAGTAATCACAAAGAATGCAAAATGTAATCTAAGTAGGAAGTAGCATTACTATATTAACCTAGTCTAAAAACAAAATATTTGGAGTCCCTTATTTTGATGGAATGTGTCCAGCATAAGAAAATGTAAATTTAAAGCAAGAGTTACTTCCACTCTCACCAGTCTATATAAGTGTTTATAAACCTCTTCCCTCATCAATTCCAAAATATCTAATACCACAAAAGTACGACAGCCACTTATTTACAGGTTGTTTTCAGCACTGCGAAAGGCACATTTATCTTTTTATGCATGTTTCTGCTAATGTCCTAAACTTGGGTTCCAACTGATCTAAGAAGTCAAGTGCCTCTTCTTCATGCTGATCACTGCAGCAGCCTACAGAGCCAGCCAAGGATCCTTTTCCTTCATAGTTATATGAAAGGAGATAATCTTCAGAATGCTTCTGTTCTTCATCCTGTCTGCATAGGTGCACCTTCTGGATAGGAAGAGAGCATATCTTAATATTTTCTTAAATTGTTATCCTAAACATATTGCATAAAAATAATTTCTTTTTGATTTACCTTTCATTGATTAATTTTTAATCAGAGTGTGTCCTCTAATGGATTCCTATACACAAAAAATGCACATGATTGGTCTATATCATTAAGACTACAAAATATAAGTATTTAATAAAGAAATAATTTCTACTAGTCATGTATGTACAATAAAAGAGGAAGAACTTGTTTAAATAACCTGTCAAGCCACTAAATTACACTCAAAATTAAAGGACTGATTTACACATAACTAGTTAGGCAAGTAGTGCAGAGTTTTTTTGATCTTCAAGGCATGGAGTGACTGCATTTCTAACGCTCTACATTCATTCCTGCTCCATTGCTAAGGTAAGCATGAGGTTTAAATTAGTACAAAGCAAGCAGTTAGAATAAAAGCAAACACATTCTCAGAAAAACTCACAAAAGCCTCAGTAATTATTCTAAATTATTAAATATTCAAAATGAAAAATAGCACACTGCCTGTAGTTTAAGCCATAAAAAGAAAGTATTTTACATTAGCGTCTGAAATACATCAAGGATGACTTTTTGAAAGGGCAGTATTCCAAAGGGGATGCAGATGAGCAAAGGAGAGGAAAAATGAAATGAAGCTAAAACCAGAAAGCCACATTTCTAGAATAATTTCATGTCTTGCTTGAAAAGTCTGTATATATTGACCATAACCTACACTTCAAAAAAAAAAAATCAGTTTCAGACTACTTACTTCGCCTAAACGAGGATGTGTGAAATTATGCCATTCTGAGTAGGAGTATCTGCATGTATCCACCATAGGCTGTCCTCCTTCTTTAACTGATCCCAGAGTCTGGTGTCCACCTCCCTTGACTGATTCCAAGGTATGCCCTCTTCCTTTTACCACTTCAAATGTTTGCTGATCTCCTGTTTTTACTCCATACCCTCCTTGATCACATGTACTTTGTAGAGGAATTATATTGTGATCCTAACAAAACAA
>VYXB01001557.1:372074-392187 GCA_013397135.1 Pachyramphus minor | reverse complement strand
AAAAAAAAACAACAACAACAAAAAACACAATAGTGAGGATACATTTTCCTCCTTTTTTTTTTCAACTCAGAAGACAAAGCAGCAATCAAAACCACTCAAAACTGAAAATAAGGACCTCCATCTCTGCACTATGATATTTTGAACAAAAGGTTATGATTCGTACTTAGCATATAAAGATCAGTAAATGGTTTCTACATTGAAGCAAACAGACAACTTACCATCACTTCTTCACCTGGAGCTTCTGTGTTTGAAATGATTAAATTGTGATTGGCACAATCATCAGTCACCTGCCTGTGCATTACTCCACGGCCACAGCAGCCACAAATTGTGATCAGGATTACTATGGAAAGGAAATAATACTTTAAACTTTACCTCATAATGGTAAATCTACTGACATTGGATAGTAAATTTTAAATGCCTAAGCACCAAAGCATTAATTATTAAAAAAATAATTAATTTCAAAAAAGGCCCATACACAAAGCTGTAGATATACACATTTTTTTCAAAAAGTATATGGAATTTTCACTGCCTCCTTGAACTATTTCATTCTTCTAAAACACATCTTGGTTTCCCAAAAGAAATACAAGTATCCTTTATGAAAGCATTGTGACTGCACAGTACCACAGAAATGAAAACTTTAGATCATATCCAGGTGAAAAATCATGTCTTATGCCTACAACAAGGTTGTACATAAGACATTTTTCATCTGTGAATATGCAGATGTCAAATTGTATTATAAGGAATTAATATGCCAGCTAAAGTCCCAATACCAGAAACTTCTGTTTCACACAAAAAGTCAGCAGAACCCTGGAAGGCTTCCAGCATTACATTACAGAACAATCTTATTTAATTCCTTGTATTCATTTTATTACTCCTATAATACTACTTTTTGTTGTCATGAAGACTCACCCAGAAATCACTTTGCATAAAAGAATCATGTACAACTAATACCTTTCATTCAGAGAACCATTCTTTTTTCTTCACTTTTCAAACTGTTAGCTCAAAAATAAAGAAGCCCAAAGCAACCAAACAGTTCTGTCTAACTGCCCACTGAGCAATCTGATTTCTGAAAATAAAAACTTCTGTGAAAACTGGCCAAGAGCCCCTTTCAAGCTAATTTAGCTTCTGTAGCATCAGCTGTCAGCGAGATCTGCACCAGTGATTCTGGCAGTTTGCTTCCTGATGCTGACAGATGGGAAGAAGACATCCATGACAGCACTGAGTAGAGGATACACAGGGCAAAACCCAGCCACAATAAAATAAAGGATCTATTTAAAAGGGATGCAGTCAAGAGGCAATGACAGAAAGGTAGCTGACATTTCACACAGTTCCTCTACTGAGCATTCCCACATCTGAAAATTCTACCTTTGAGCTATATCACAAATTTGGGTACCTGCCCTGTTGAGATAAAACATTGATCTATCTAGGTTTTCACAACATTTCCAGGTCCCAGACTTCTATCTACCTGAGTAAGAAGAGCTTGCTGAAATTCAATAGAAGAAGGACAGTTTAATTACTATCAGAAAAGGACAGAGAAGAAAGAGGTAAGAAAAAAAAAAAACAACAAACCAACATAAACTCCGAAATACTAGTTACTGTAGCATATCCTCTGTGGTTTTTAAGGATGTTATTAGTCAGACTCTATCTGGTTCTGGTAAAAAAAATTATCTGGTTTTGCTTTTACATATCACTGTCACCATCTCACTGATGAACAGCAATATTATCGTTCTCAGAATCTTTTAGGTTTTGGGCAACTCCAGTAGCATAACATATATTTAAGGTTTTGATCTGCTGTGGAAGTATTCAACCTGTCCTTCACCATTTCTGCATGTAGGATGGGACAACCCTGGATGTTCATACAGACTGGGGAATGAGATGCTGGAAAGCAGTGCCACAGAAAGGGACTTGCCATTGGACAATGGCAAGTTGAATATAAGTCAGCAGTGCCCTGGCAGCCAGTAGGGCCAACAGTGCCCTGGGGGGCATCAGGCAAAGCATCGCTCTGCTCCTCACCGGTGCAGCCTCACCTGGAACACTGTTGTGTTGTTTGGGGCACCACAATATAAGAAAGATACAAAGCCATTAGCGAGTGTCCAAAGGAGGGCAATGAAGATGGTGAAGGGCCACGAGGGGAAGCTGTGTGAAGAGAGGCTGATGCCACTTGGTCTTTTCAGCCTGGAGGAGACTGAGGGGAGACCTCATGGCAGTCTACGACTTCCTTGAGGTGAATTGGAGGGGCAGGTACAGATCTCTTCACTCTCATGACCAGTGACAGGACTCGAGGAAACAGCATGATGCTGAGTCAGAGGAGGTTTAAGCTGGATATCAGGAAAACATTTTTCACCCAAAGAGTAGTTGAGCACTGGAACAGGCTTTCCAGGGAAGTGGTCACAACACTACGCCTGTCTTGAGTACAAGAAGCTTTTGGACTACACTCTCAGGAACATGGGGATTCTTGAGGTGTCCTATACAGGGCCAGGAGTTGGGACTCAATGATCCTGATGGGTACCTTCCAACTCAGCCTATTGTATGATTCTATGATTATACAGGCTCTTGTAATATCCCTAGTGAAATCCAATGTCTCAGATACTCCATGTTTTAATTCACAACACAAAGATCACAAAACTGATTTCAGCATTTCTAAAAACAGGTAGGTTTCTAGAACTCACAAACTTTGCTTGACCTGATAAGCACCCTCTTTTGGTTCAAGCGCTGAATGCAGGTTTTTTGGCCTCATTAGCATGAACACAACAGAACATCTTACACAAAATATACATATATATATACACAAAATGAATAAACAAAAAGCCACACAGAATAACTACAGCACAAGATAAGAGCAAGAAGCCTGTGATATGGATACAAATAGAGCAGGTACATTAAATCAGTGATGAGAGCTATACGACTGTCAAAATAAAAAAATGTTTTAGTTCAATTTGAATCAGGTTCTCTCAGCTGATTTTAAAATTAAGTGGTTTACACTTTGTGTTTAAAAAAAAAAAAGTGTACTTACGCAGCAATAACAGTGATCCTAAGATCATTGCAAGGATGGCCCAGAGACCAAGAGTAACATTTCCACCAGAAAGCTGACGGGTCCTGCCATCGCATTCGGTTGGAGTAACACAATCACAGAGGTTAACTCTTACAGTGGTCTCTCCTACCTTTCCTCCATTATCCATCACACTTACAGGAATATCATAAATTCCAAATGGAATATCACCCTTTGGTGAAAGATACGCAGAATTATCTGTAAAAAAAAATGACAAAAACAGATCTAGTGTCAACCAGATACCTGCAACTCAGCTGACACAAATGTGGCTGTAAGCACAATCTTCTCTTCTGTTGCAGCTATACTGCTACCAGATCCGCATTAGTTTAAAGCTAGATTAAATGTGTTGACAAAGAAAACTACATCGTGGAAGGATTTATACTTTCAGCACCTTTTAACCTACAGCTAAATGAGGAGAACAAGTCTTAACATACCATTTTGTGGATTTATCTTCCACATGGTAGCCAAGTTACGGTCAGTTATGCGATACACAAAGGGTGTGCTGTAAGGAGCCTCATCATCATCCTGTGCAGTAAGGCAGATTGGTTCTCTGTCTCTGCACATTATATAGTCCGTTTGAGCGATTCGGGGGAAATTCTTGTTCCCAGGCACGATGCAAACCTGAATTGTTCCAGTGCCTGTTTTACCATCTGTGAGATAAAAATAACTAGTTTCAGCACTTATTTCCAACATTCACATATTAATTTCTAGTCCAAACTTTCACAATGAAATATCGTCAAGTGTAATATCTAAGTTTAGAAGTAAGGTGGAAAGCAACTGCTGATTTAGCCAGAGAGAGGGGTCTCTCTTGGCTGCTTCTCTTTGCTTGGCTGGTTGCAGATAAATCAACAGCTCCCAAATCCCCACATTCTGCATGTGCAGACAATGTACTCTGTTGAGCGTATGTATCTCTGAGGGAAGACATGGTGTTCTAACAGGAGGAACAGAGGAGAAAGAGTCCATAAACCAGGAGTAAAGGACACTAGGACAATCAGTGTCAAAAGCAGAAAGTGAAGGTCGTCAGCCTTTTAACTTCTGGAAGGAGAAAATAAATTACACTTTCACTACCCTCACCTCTCCTGGGAATACAAACACTTTAAGAAACAGTGGGGCTTCCTTCTGTCCTCTACCCTCTAAGTCACCATGCAGTAGCAGGGTTCACCAGTGGCAGTCATTAAAGTCTATATGCAAGAAGTGAATGAGCTCTTCCTCCTAATTACATTTTTTTCAATACACAAATGGTCAATGCATGTATATGCATTGCAATGAAATTACATCAAGACTACTTTTTAATCCTTTCTCTAGAAACAGTTGATTGCAGATGCATTATACAGATAATTGCAAGTACTTTATAGACAACAGACGTTCTAAACAATTTAAATTCATATTATTTACATTTAAATTTAATACACAAACTTGGAAATAGAATTTTTAGCAGCAATGTCAACAACTTCTTTTCAAAAAGTTCTCTCAACTTTCCCTGTTGACAAGTTCACAGCTGCCAGGTGCTATCACTTAAAAAACAACAGTCGAGAAATAGAAGAATACAATCCACTGGAAATCTCTCAATTTAAAACTACTAGAGGATTTTAAATGGGGACAGATAACTTTTCAAAACACTGAGAATTTGCCCTGATTTTCTAAAGGCTTTCTCTGCTGTGTAATATTCCCTAAGCATTTGATAGAGCAATCCCAAAGACAATGGACTAGAGGGGAACTGGTCTGAACCACTACAGTTGTCCCTGCATTAAATTTGCTCATAAACATCTGTTACAGACCACAATGAATGCCAACAACATTTAGTACTCACTTCTGTCTATTGCAAGGACTGTGATATTGCATTGGCCTCGTCTCATTTCTCCTATGTCTCGGTCCAAGACTTTAACAGTTCTGACTTCACCCGATTTGTCATCTATGTTGATCCAATTACATTGTCCAGGTGGTATCCGATATCTGTTAAGAATAATCTGTCTTTTTAAAGATCCCAAACATACATACACATGCATATGTACAGACATAAGTATTTAGATACATTTATTCATATACACTCACAGGTGTGCAGGTGCACACACATATATACAGCATCAATAACTTTTTCCCCTTTTCTGCATCCCACCCATGCTCTACCCCAAAAAAAAACTAGTAGGTAAGGTTGTTCCATACCTTATGCCTTCACTATTTCCAGTTTCTGGATCTTCTGCTACATATCTCCCAATAGCCGTCCCAATATCTTCACATTCTTTAACATCTAAGCGCAACAGACATGGTTTAAACACTGGTCCCTCATCCACATCCAGGACGTGCACTGTAACAGAGCAGGTGCTCTGGGAAAGCTGTTGTGAATGTGGTGCCAGCAGATAGGGTGCCTCATTGTTGACTCCAATCACAACCACCCTTTGCTTGGCACTTTCATAGTCCAGTCCCTGTAACAAAGGTGGGGGTTTGGTTTTTTTTCCTTCAAACAAATATAAAACTTGGTATTGCTTTCACTGCTGAATTATTAAATAGATAAAACTGTACCACACTTATTTACAAAAGAAACCAGCTATCATTCTTGAACATCCATTTTGAGACACCGTAAAGGGACATGACTTTTTGGAAGAAATGTTAAGTTCTAAGATGGTCAAAGAAAAGAGACTGAGGAAATACCCCTAACAAGAAAAGCAGCACCACTGCAAAATTTTATATGAATATTCTGTTAGTGAATTACTAATAGAACTGAGAAAACAATTAGATGAGGTGGGGTATTTTTCTCTTCCATATCTAGTTGGTCATTATTTTAGCTTACATACGTTTCCTTTCCACCACTAGTCAATCACACTTCTTCCTAGTACCTAACAAATACATCTGATTTTATAGGGTTGACAGTAAGCAGCTACCATTTATTCTTCAGACCTACCATTTTTTTTTCCTCCAAGATCATCCTATGCCTTTAACAGAGCTAATTTTGTCCTAAAGTCACAATACTACTCTACTATATTACAATAAATATACGAAATTTCAACTGTGTTCATACACCAGGGACAGAGCTTTAGAAAAAGTTCTAATGATTACTGGTAACAAAAAAACATAATAAAAAACTAAAAAGAAAGTACTAGCAACTCTACCTCTATAACTTACATCTTCAAATTTTAACATTAATCTTATCTGCTCCTTAGAAGTTACCTCTTATGGCATTCTTAACAGATGATGAAAAAGAGGCATGAAGAAGCAAAGGGATGTGCTGGAGTAGAGATGCAGTGGATCTTTTACCTCACATCTGTAAAGTACTGGCTATAACAAGTAACTAAACTAACCCAAAGTAGCGTATGTGTATTTCTTCATACCCTAGAAAAGCAAACCAGAAGTCACTACACTGCAAAATAAAACCTGAAGAGTTTTATGCTGATATCTTCCCCTCCTTTGCTACTCTCCTGTTTCTGTTAAAAAAAACAGCCATAAAGCATTCCTCAAATTACATCTCTAAGTCTAAATAACAACTGTGGAACAAGGCAAAAGCACCAAGCTCTTCTGAAATGACAAACTAGAGGGAATTTCTGTGGGAATTTCCTGGATTCTGAGCACATAAAATTGAGGAGTAGTCTGGAAGGTGAATTTTGTGGGTTATGTGCCACATATAAGCCTCAATCGCTGTGTGTAATCTGCTCTAGAAGAGTGTTCAGGTCAGAAGTCTGATAAACCTTACAGTTACAGATATTCTTTGAATAAAAATGATTCCTGTATTAAAAGCAAAACCTGAAGAAACATAAATTTTCCTCTAGCTTCTACTTACCTTGACAACACACAGTATTCCTTCATTTGTGTTTTTGTCTGTTGTAATTTCAAAGGCCTGATCGTCATTTCCTCTTATAATTTCATACACTGCTCCCGAGCCAGGTGAACCAGGTTCATCAAGATCAACAACAGAGACTCTCAGTATTTCTACATTCACTCTGTTTTCTTCCACTCGTGTTTCATACTTGGAGTATCAAAAAAAAAAAAATTAATTTAAATCAGAGAATACTGTTACATGACGGAGGACTGAAGACCACACTTAAATAAGACTACTTAAACCCCAGGGGTCAATTTACCAAGCTGCTGTAATGATTTATTTTGTTTTCATGCATTAGCAAATATTCCCCACTCCTCTCTTACACCCTAGATCAAACAGTAACCCTTTCCTGCCAGCACAGTTGAAATCTGTCACTAACATAATTAATTCTAGAATTCTTCTTCGAGGGAAGGTAAATTAGCACAGTTCCCCTCAGTTACATAAGCTGTAGGTTCTAATTTGCATACAACATGATCAAGCTGAGAATTAGAAAAAGCATTGGGCAAATTAAGGTGTGTGTATATATATACATATATATATATATAAACTAACCACAAGAACTTGAAAAAAAGCCACGAAAGATGAAATACATCTCTACTTGGATAGCAAAGAATAAAAGGATTTTTCTTATTTTTTTATCTATTTAAAGAGTGGTGTTATTCTCTACAAGCTCAAGAAGAGCAAATAGGAGAGATTAACAATTAATATTACGGATGATATTCTACAGTAGTGAACAGAAAAGCTAAAGTACATGTATTCCTCATGAATAATGAATTATTTTTCACAGATTTCATATTACAAAATCTCCTGTGGTATTTGAGTTATGTAGATGGTTTTTGAGACATACTGTCTGTCCGTACAGATGGCTGGAATAAGCAAAGCCATAAGGCTAAGTTATAGCTATTAGTGAACAAGAAGTGGCTCAAATACTTCTGTAGAAGAAAAAAAAAATGTTGGAAAATCACAGGAATCTCAGTGAAAATCCTTGCATCTACTTCACTGACAAATGCATTTTCATTTGCAACATGGAAGTAGTCAAAAGCTGGTCAAACAGTCAAGCAGTCATGACAATGCTTAGCAGTGAATCTGGTTTTCCCCCACAAAAAATGGTTAAATTATAGGATTTCTAAAATTATGCACTGCAGGAGAAGCAAATGAAAGAGCACTTACTTGTATCTGTTTAAAGGATGGTGCATTGTCGTTTGTATCTTCGATTTTGACAACCACTGTTCCTGTAGTGCACAAACCAAAAGGCTGACCTGCCATATCTCTGACTTCAACTAACAAAGTGTAACTGGGAACGAGCTGAAAAGAAGAATGAAAGCATACAGGAGTCTGACATGCTCACTTTTTTAATCACAGTTACACACAAGAGTAGAACTAAGTATTTCAGCCCTGCTCCACAACTCTGCTCTTTATTCAGCACTCCCCAACAAAATGAGGCAATTAGCTTTGGGGCTTTCTCCCATATAGTTCCAAAAGGAAAAGCAGCAAAATACTTTTCGGTGGCTAAGCAGCACTGAGTGCAGCATGCATGCTATATGCTGTATCAAATAAAGCTTCTCACAATATCAGCATTATTTTCCAAAACCTGAAGTTTTGGAAAATACAGATGACACACCTTCATCTGCTATTTACGTCTCTCCTTTGAAGCAACAGAGTATTCCCTTAGGTTGCCAGGAGGCAAAGTGTTTCAATGTATGTCCCTTATTTCACTAAGGATGAACAAAAACAGTGCTGCAATCAAGCATGCTACATGATAAGGCAATGCCTGCTATTTGGCAGGGTCTGGCACTGAAGGAGTCAGTGTCCTTATCTGTTCCAAGGAGCTCTCTGATAAGGAGCTCACTTAAATTGCTGACTTGAGTCCACAAGTCAACAGCAGAAAAATTTTTTTAGCCTTACTAATACCTTAACAACCATGGAAAAGGTGACTAGGGAGGGAAAACGGTGCAGGCAGAGGAGCAGGGGACAGGACATAACACAGTAAAGACAGATGAGGCACAAAGTGAGGGAGTTTGTAAATCAAGACAGTAACTCCTGTTCTGAATGCCTGGAAGTAACATTCGTTTTCTCTGGTACAGAAAAGAAATCTCCTGTTCAATTTCAGAAGTTTATCTTTGAAAGATATGCAATAGACTAATTTTTTCAATCCTTCCTTCCCTCAAGTAGTCACTGTAACAGCTTCCTTAGTAGTCACAGTGATGCTTCTAATCACTGCATTTTTCTCTTGCTAAAAGAGCTGAGCGCTGTACTTGCAAGTGCAAATTTTGCAACATGCTGGTTATGTGGACTTTTAGCCATGAAACAACATAAACATACCATAATGTAACTCTTTTTATGTTCAGAAAAGATGTGCCTCTAGCAATGTTCTTTTCTAGAATGACTGTCTTATGCGACAGATATTTTGAATTACATGTGCCTGTCATTTTTTTCTAGTGTGGACAATCTCTCACGTGGCGTCCTATATAAAAAAAAAAATCCTGTACCTTATTTGCTCAAAAGCTAGCTGATAAGAATAAACAGTTGGCACCTTAATTTTAGGAAATGTTATATTACTGTTTAGGTTTCAAATACTGGAGATATTTCTGTCAAATAAAGGATGAGTGACTACTTCCTGAGAAATTGGTTCATGTCTGTAAGGAAGCAAGAAGCACTGCAAATGGAGCTTAATTAGGAGGAAAGAGTGGCTTACAGGATTCATGAACACAGGAAAAGCAAAAATCCATGGTTCAAACAGCAGAGCCATGGCAAGTCCCCTGCCAAGGTTAGATAGAATATGGTAGATCTATGCAGAAACTCTCTCGACTAATTACAGGTCTCTGAAAAGCTTCAGAAGCTCCTTAGAGAGGATAACAAAAAATGGGTAACAGGAGCTATATCTGGTGATTCCCATGCAAGCAATTCATAGAATCATAGAAGGGCTTGGGTTGGAAGGGGACATAAAGATCATCTAGTTCCAATCTGCCCATGCCATGAGATACTACCCACTATATCAGTTTGCTCAGGGCACCGCACAACCTGCCTGGCCTTGAACACTTCCAGGGATGGGGCATCCACAACCTCTCTGGGCAAGCTGTTCCAGTGCCTCTCTACCTTCTGAGTAAAGAATTTCTTCCTAATATCTAACCTAAATCTCTCCTCTTTTAGTTTAAAACCATTTCCCCTTGTCCCATCACTGTCTGCCCATGCAAAAAGTCAACTCTCCTTTCTCATAAGCCCCCCTTTAAGTAATAAAAGGCTACAGTGAGATCTCCCCAGAGTTTTCGCTTCCCCAGGCCTGTCTTCTTAGAAGAGGTGGTCCAGCTCTCCAGCCACAGGTCCCAAGAGCTGGATACAGTACTCGAGGTGGGGGTCTCACGAGGGCAGAGCAGAGAAGGGTTAAGAAGCTATCTCTGTGCATTAGATAAGACATTAAAGAGCCTTCAGGGAAGATCACCTCTCTGTCCAGCTGCGGCAGTAATACAGAAATGACACCGGTGTCGCCATGTAAAGAAAATGCTGGGGTAATTGGTGGATTTTGTGCCACAATGCGGTATTTCAATGTAGTATGCAGAGTATAAGGCTCATCTCTGTCCTCTGCAGTCACTTTTCCAACAACGACACCTGTAAACACAGTACAGCAATTTTTAGTTCAATTTTTAGTTTAATTTTTAGTTAGAAAAATCTGCATATAATTAAAAAACTATTTTAACAGGTATTTCTGTTTTAAACATGTGAAAATAGCTACTTGGTCATTTAGCTCTAAATTAAGGTGGGATTTAAAACACAGTAAATAGCAGTAAAAAAACAGTGATAGTGTAAAATTATCTATTTTAACCCCCTGGATATTTTCTTTCCTTCTTAGACAAAGTTGTGATCATTGCTACTGTCAGAAAAAATAATCCAAACAAACACTGGAAGTTTACATTTCAGTTAGTGTTTTTGACAGTGACTTCTAATTGAGCATCTTGAAAACAGCTGAAAAGGTGTTGCCAGGGGATGGATGAGGAGGTTTAGAGCTTTCTGACCTGGTTCCAACCGCACTACCCTGTCACATGGAGCACTGCTATAGCTCCTCCCCATAGCCCCAGTGGTTTTGGAACTTCACTTTAAATCAGTAACTCACACAGTAAGAAATAGAGCAGCTCAGAGAATGAAATGCAAGTGGTTTTTTGGGGGTGACGGGGAAGACACTTTGTTTCCTTTTTTGTGAAGCAAGTTAGACTTTCCCTATCCTATAGCCCTACCCTAGGAGATAAGCAAGGAACGGCAAACCATAGCTTTTGCATTCCTTATTGTCTGGGGTCCACCTTTCTTCTCCCTGCTTTTGTTGCCTGTTACACAGACACATGCAGTGAGTAACAGGTAAATTCCAGCCTTTTACAGGTATGGGCAGAAGCAAGACTTTATATACCTCTCCCAGGAAAAGTCTCAGCTTAGTTCATTAGCTTGGACAAACGCTGCAAGCTTAACCACAGGCATTTTACACCTTAGAACATCACCTTTTTAGTTATTTAGGAACCTTCTAAAAACATTCCAGGGAAACAGATGTTTTTTGTATAAAATAAAAATAATAATGTTATGAAATTCTTACAGCTTTTCAGAACACTGAATCATCTCAGTTTTTAAAAATTTCTTTTAAAAATATTTTTCACTACGACGGAGATGACGTTTTGGAATTTCTAATAATTAAGAAATCTTGAGCTGTTCTTTGCAAATTCAGTCTCAGCTGTAACAAAATACTCATCAGGAAATCCCACTGAAATTGATTAAAAGGCAGGATCACACCCATATCATACTGATATGTTACTGAGCTGAGCAGCGGTAAGTGTGTTCAGAGATTTAAAACAATTCTTACCAGGCTTGGAATTTTCAGGGACACAAAACTCAAACAGGTCTTGTGTAAAATATGGAGCATTATCATTATCATCTTCTATCCTGATTGTATGCACAAGTGGTACCTCTGGTGAATAACCATCTGGAGTGGTTGCAAAGCAAATGATCTGTAGGATGTAAATTCAGTGCTTAAGCAACAGGCAGTATTATTAAACTTTTACTTCAACGAAGGAGCCAATAAAATAAAATACAGTGTGAAAAGCATACCCTTTTCAAGACCAGGCTCTTCAGCCTCACGGAAGGGAAAGTGACCTGTATCTTAGGGTGACAGCAACACAAAACCTTTGAATACTTCTCATCTTCCCCCTTTCCATTTCTCACACTACAAGTATTAGAATCACTTTCTTCCTGACCTCCCCTCACCAATTCTATCATTTTTCCAAGTCTCTAAAATACATTTTTTTCCAGGTGTTTATGAGGCAATCTTAGTGTTACCAGAATTTATATGTAAATATTCCTATTTAAAGCAAAACAAGGAATGACAGCAATTTGCCCTTATAAGATAATCCAATAAAATGCAGCAAAATTACCTAACTAGAAGATGTTTGCCTTCTTACACTTCTCAGCCAGTAGAGAGAGCAGTGTACCTTGTTAACAAAATACCAGAACTGAACAGCCTGAGAGTCAAAAACCCACAGCCATCTAGTGTTTATCATTATTTTGGTTTTGGTTTTCTGCAGACTTTTTCAACCTTCCCTTAAAAACTCTTCCTAAAAGCAATGTAAACCGAATAGCCCACTACCTTTATGCTGTAATTAGTCTAAACAGTGAAAAGCAAAACTATTCTGAAGATCTAGATGACCAGCTATTTTGGTCACTGATTTCATCTCTTCAACACCAAGGATATTACTCAGAACAAAGAGCTGATTCCAGATCTTGTCTGCTGCCAGTTTCCCTTGTAACCCAGCTGTCAAATAAATGCGTAATAGGAAAAAATTATATTATAAATTATATTTACACAACCTAGGCCTGTACCTGAAAGCTTGGATATTGTTCCCGGTCTACTGCACGAGTAGCAAAGATATTTCCAGTTTCTCTTTCTATGTAAAATAAACCCTTTGGATCTTGATCAATTCCTGGTCCACTTGCAGAATAATAAATTGTGTAGTTCTGAGCTGTGTCTGACTGGACCTATAAAAAGACATTTTTAAGCCCAAGATAAAACAGCAGGATCATTTTAATAGATTTCCCCCCTTTTCATTATTGTATTTAGCACAAACAGGAATTTTTAAAAAAAAAAAAACAAAAAAAAAAACACTCCAAACTTGATTTACTTCTGTAGCAGCTTAAATTTCACAGAATAGGAGAACAGCCTGCCATGTAACTTCCTTCCTTTATAATGTGTGTACATGAGAAGGGGAGTTAATTCAAGCTCATAAATGTTTAGAACTATCAAACACTCAAAGAAATGTCAGTATGTAAAAAAAAAAAAAATTAAAATCTAATCTCTCTAGAAAACTGCATATACAAGGCACATCCCGATACAGACTGTAGTTCTGTCCTGATCAAGAGATTTTAGTTTTATTGCATTTATTGAGAATGAGCTGGTTTGCAACTAGCGAAGAAAAAGTGGAGGGAGCAGAGGAAGGAGAGGAGGAAGGAAGACAATCTAGAGCATAGTCCAGACATATGCCAATTCAGATAGCTTCTCTGCATCTCATTACAAGCACTAAGGAGGTAACATTAGAGTTATCTATTTATAAATACTCTTCTCCAAAAATACTTTCCTTACCTACTGGATGCCAGAAGTTAGGAAGGTAAGATTAGAAGAAGAATGATTGCTCTGCACAGACTCTGTTATTACACTTGTCTCTACACATCTGCTCCCAGCCACTCTGTAATCTAGAGAAGGCTAGATGGATCTATGATAACTTTAGTTCTTTCATTTCGCTTTCACGCCTACTTGTTTTCTTCCAGTAAGAACTTCTCCGAATAACAGAGGCCATATTCAATCCTCAAGGCTGAAGGCATACACCTCAAGCTCCAGAAAAGATGTAGACATGCAGGTAAAATTTAACCCAGTCTGTGTTTACAAAACCTGTTTCTGGGCAATGTTTAGTGGAGGGTTGTTTGTTGGGGGTTTTTTTTGTAATTATACACTCCACTGATTTCCAGGAAAAAAGAGCTCTCTTTGATAGTATGCTATACTCTCCTTTTTTTCAACTCCTGCACAATTCCAGTTCACTCCAACAACTATGATCACAAGTTACTTCAGCTACAAGACCATGAGATATACAACGAACAGGACAGAACAAGACAGAGGAATAATAGCAGGAACATCAGTAGGGAACTCCATACAGCTCATTTTCTCTCATCAAAGTCACATAAAAAACTAGCTTGGGTCATAAAATTGGGGGTTGTATTAAATGTACCTGCTGAATCTGTAGAGGAAAAGGTCCCAGTGAGTTCTCTATCATAACGGATGGAATAGGGCCCCACCTTCTTTTGGTTCGCTTGAGAACTGTATCTCTAGCATGCCTGGTCTTCTGGGTCTAAAAGACAAAAAGACAGACAAAACTACATCAATTTATTCTTAACAGTGTATATTTTTGTATATTAACTGCCGTCTTGTGTCTCCATCTTTTTCCCCCCTGTTGCAGTCCTCCTACTGATCCTTTTTTTTTCCCCAAGGTCTTAATTTCTGATTATACTTGTGATAGTATTCCAAGATTTTTCATTTGCTGTAATACTTTGCATGAATAAAATCTGCTTTAATTCCTCAAACATGGCTTTTAAGATTCTTGACATTCCTGATTAAGCTACTTGCTAGCATCTCCCCTTTGAGAAAGGCAATCTGCTGACTTAAGCAACCCAGTAATCAACATCTGCTAAATAAAATTACACTCTGCACCAGTATTTTGCCCTATTATTTGAATTCCAAAAGTCAGCTACAGTATGAAGCTGTACTCTGTGAAACAGAACTTCAAATAAGTAAGGTATCTTGAAATCAGAAGCTCACCTTCTTTTCTTCTTCAACCAAAGTAACATGTATTTTCTTTTCAACTCGTTCTTGAATGTCTTTAAGTAATATGGTAAAAGTCTTTTTTTCAGCAGACAAAGAAAGAGCAGATGTTGTGTACACAGAACCATCCTCTAGAATCTTGAAGTTCCCATCAGTGGAACTGACAAATTCTGCAGACTGAAGGCATTCTTTCAAATCGACTGCAAGAAAAACAGACAATAACTCAAAAATAAAACCAAAAAAATAACATCCTCATAAAAGAACAAAACATGCCCCGAGTAAAAATTACATTTACTGACAGAGTCTTCAAATATTTGTTCATTCGGTATTTAAGCACCACAAATACAGATTCTAGTACCTATGTATGCACTCCAATTGGACACATTAATTTCCACCCTTGTGTTCACAAGTGGTTTCTAAAAAACATCAGTGCATTAAAGGTACCTCTCAACAAAACAGTGGTAAAAATACTGAAGCATCCAAGCTCAATTAGTACATTTAAGTGCAAAAAACATTGTAGACATGCCCATTATTGGATCACTAGCTATTACAGTTGCCTTGTGCTCCATGCCCTACAATATCAGTGAAGACGATTAATTAATGCAAATACCCAATGGAGATGTTGCATCTTGGAAGTTTTGCCCTCAGGAGAAAAGCATTGACTGGTACTGTGTGATTTAATAGTCTTGGGAGGACAGAGGCCTTTAAATTATGAGGCAGACAGATGGGATAGATAAAGACTAACTCTAGAACAAACTATTAGCAATTTTTTAATATATATGTGATAGAATCCCACGTTTATAGAAAGTACCAGGTAATTTTAGAATACTTTAGGTATTTTTCACTGCATTTGCTATCACTTGTGGCTACAATAAATTCTTATGCACTTCAATAAACTTGGTTCACCAGCAAGTAATCCAGCATTACAGATGGAGAAAAATCAGGATACTTGCAATGAATTGCAATGGGACCACAACACTAAGCAAGAATGATCTGGCACTAAGCAAGAATGTTTTGGCACCCTGAAAAAGATGAAAGCCAGAGACTCAAATTCCAGATAAATGATCCTTGCAGGGTGACAGAGATCTCAGTGTCATGTTCTCAAAAACAGAACTTTTCAATACTCCTTCAATGCTATCATAGTGGGTGGGACACTACTCTATCAAGGTTGATCGTAAAATTCCCAAAGTAGATTCAGAATTTCATACCATATATGCAGATGATATTTTCAATAAACTATATTTCGTTTCTCTTTCAAAACCGCAAGCACAGATGTAAAGCATAATTTTAAATATGATATGATTTCTTGTTTCCCTTAAGTTTGACCTTTATCTGTTTAAATAAATATTAGCTACACTTTCTATGGTACTGTAGCAGTGACTCCTATCCTTTTTCATCTCTACAGTGAACATGCAGTATTGAAAAGAATAGCACTGCCTCACTTAAATGTGTCTCATACTGCTTCATATTACAGCACCGCATTTGCAAAAATACCAGACTGAAGATTTTGTTTCTCATTATTATGAGTCAACACTACGCTCAGTTAGATGTAGCTTTGTGGCATTTTTTTCTTTAAAGCCTCTCGTTGAAGTCAAAAGTATAAAAAAAACCTTACAACAACCACAAAAATCCTGACTTATTTCACTGTCAAGATATGGTCCTTGTATGAATGCAAAATACTTCTCAATAAATGTTTAAGTAATGTCATTTGAGCTATAATGGTTTTGTTAAATGTTTGGGTGAAAAAAAAGTTTCATTTCAATGTTATGCAATTTATTTCAAAGCAGTGCAATAACATGAAGTTTTATTTTTATATAAATCCAAGTTTATTTACATAGAGAAATGTTGAAGTCTATGAGAACTCACACAGCTGTAGCAAGCTTCTTCATTTTAAAATTTAAAAGTAAGGTCAATGAATTTCCATTATACAGCTGGATTTTCTGAGCACTTGTATTGTGATGAACTACCAATCCACTTATTATTTATATATTATCTTTCTGTAGGAATGTGGATTAGGATTGCAGAGTTGCAGCATATTCCTCTGTTGTGGTAGGACTCACAAAGGGCACCTCTGAATCCTCAAATTCAGTCTCAGGCACCACAGAACCCTGTAGCAGTTCCTATGCCACACCTTTTAAAGCTGCCTTTCAAAGACTGGTCTGGATGTTTTCTGGTCTCTCCTATTCCTCTCAGTCATCTGTACACTGTCCTAAATCAAGACAGACCGTCCAGGCAGACAGGAGCATTCTCCCAGCCAAATGTGATGCAGGACTCCTCTGCAACACATCCCCTTGTATGCCCTGAATGCTCCAGCACTGCTGAGCTGTCACATCCATGTTTCACAGAGCAGCAACTTCTTGGTGCCTGGTTATGTGGGTTTTGTCTTCTTTTTTTATCTTTTCCATTGCCCAAATGACTTACTGTCTTCTTCATATGACTGTGGGTGAGGGGTGCACTTAGAAATACCAAGCCACTTATTTGAATGCTAGGCCTTAGACTCCAAATTTCGAGAACATTAAACTCTGGCACTCTAGTTTTAGGATAAATACTGTAACCTGTTTACGCAAAAGTCAAGTGGATGCACAGAGCCAGTGTTCAAATCCGTAACAAACACAGGGCGTATCCTTCATAAAAAGGCTGATCCAGCTGTTAAACTGGCTGTCCAGTCATCCATTCATTCCATTAAAAAAGTCTCCTCCACTGTTCACAGCATCTCCAGCAAAGGTGCAATGTTGTGTTGTTAAGATGGGCATCTCACAGTTTCTCACCTCTGCCAACTAACGTGTCAGCCTCTAGCTCAGAAGGAACATGAAAAATTACTTTCTTGCAAGCTTCACAGCACAAACTCAGTACCTAGAAAACAAATTAAGAAATCAGGGAAAAAACCACATAATTACATGATATTTTGAATAATAACTAGATACCGAAGCTGACTTTGGTTTGTTTGTTAAGACAAGCAAGTCAAACAGCACAGAAAGCACTCCTTGTTAAAAAATTGGGTACTGTGCAGCACAGCATATAAAGTTTCAAACTTGAAACAAGATCTGACTACTGCTCCTGGATTTGGCCACGGTTTGTGTTCAGTTTTTTCTAAAATCACTGCAGCACTGACATTAACACCAAGAGTTCCTTTCAACTAGATTTCACCAACACTATTCCTTTAGTAGAGCAAAAATAAAATACAGCTTCCCTGTGCACTCTCTCCAACAGTATTCCTGGCCAATTTAGATCCAAGGTCTCTAAGTACTAAGGTTTAATTCATCAGCACTCAGCTTGGTAGAACTGTGGTGATGCTGAACATTAAAGGGACAAGTGTCTTATTAAAACCACATGACGACACTTGCACTTACATATCACTTTGCATCTTCAAAGTACATTCTCAACAAACTAATTAAATCTAGCTTCAGCAATTAGATATGACATAAATAAAACGTCGAGTATTACAGCAGTCCACTCCCATATAACCAGTTACAAAATGGGGTCCTCCTCAAAATTCAAATGAGTAGTAGATAACCAGACCTTTTTTAAAAAAGAATCACACAGAGGTACAAAGATTTTCCTCAGCACAGAGCAAGTGAGTCCTGATCTCAGATCAAATGTGTATATATTTTGCCTAGTTTCTATCCCTATGTTTAAAATTGCAATCCAAAAATCACACAGCCAATTAAACAAAGAAATAGAGAAATGTAAATAAATCCATCCACCCTTTTATGTGCATTTATTTTTTCAGGATGAAAGTCTAGCAAAAAAGGAAAACCATTTTTATTTTGCACATACCTTTAGGATTAAAGGTATAAAGAAGTAAATAGCTAATGGAAATTCTGAAAATTACTTGTGATGCTTATGAAGAAAACATTTGAATAAAAATACTTTAAACACTTTAAGACATTAGGAACCTTTAGAAAAACTATGATCAGCTGAATACAATATATGCTGTGTCTGCACCATAAGAGCTCTTCATACAGTTCCTTATAGATATGTATATATGCAGATAGAAAAATACGTGTATATACAAATAATCATCTCTGCTTATGTACTAGGAGGTACTTTCTTCAGTAATAGACACTTAATAAAACACTCTCTCCTGAACGACATTGCTTGAAGTTACTGAAATACTATCTTATTACACTGTTCTAAAATATTTTAAGAACCAATGACATCTAATTTTGAAATAGGAATGCCAAGCTCAGTCTGATGTCAGCACAAAGAACTACTGAGGAGTTAAACAAAAGTAAGTGGTAGTTATTCATGGACATGAAGATATAAGGAAGCATCAGGTAAAAAGAAGCTGTGATGTCCTTTCACTTTACGCAAAGAAGACACCTCAGGATTTTTTTCTTTGGGTATTTTTTTTTCTGCTTGAGAGGAGAATCTCTTTTTTTTTCCCCTTTTTTTTTTCTTAATTAAACGTATGAGTAAAGTTGCTTGCATTTCTTTGGGTTTTGCTATTAATGTCCTTGCAAAGGCAGGCATGCACAGTGTCTGGAATAGTAACACTTTCATTAAAATATACATACGTAATTAATACCAAAAAAAAAAATCCAATGTTTCAACACTACCAAGTATTTTTCTTTCACACGCTTAAACGATCACCTGCCCACTTTTTGAGAATGGAACGATAATAGGAAGGAAAGGGGGTACGAAACAAAAGAAAAATCACTTTTACTGATCCACTGCAGGTTAAAAAAAAAAAAGAGAACTCCCCGGCTGTCCCCAGCAATCTTTCCGGAGCTGGTAATTATGCACAAATACAATAAACTGAAGGTAAAGCGAATCTCTGAAATTGTTCGATGCACACCTAACTCTTCCCGAGGAGCTCAACACGCTCCACACTGTGGCACAATCCTTCCCATGGAAAAAGGACAACCCGGTGGGGAGAGGCAGAGGGGGCAGATTTAAATAAAACGAACCGCGGTTTAATTTTTTCTGTGAATAACCAGCCGCAGAGACCCGAGCGTGTGCCCGTCGCGTAACCTCACGGCCCAAAAGCCGCCCGACCCCCTGCTGCTGTGGTTGTGAGAAGCCTGCAGGAGTTCAAGGGGAGACAGGGGAAATACTGGCAGGAATAGGAATGAGACGGGATCATGTACCCGCAGCCCAAAGCGACCCGCAGCTTCATTCCCTGCGCCAAAGACGCCCGAGGTGCGCCCCGGGACCGCGCAGCCCCCGCGCTGCTCCGCGCCCCCGGCAAGGACCGCGCCGAGGGGAAGGCTGGTTTGGAATAAAGAGCCCGGCGGAGACCACCAGCTCACAAGTCTCTCCTCGGGCTGCGCGCCCGCGGTGGAGCAGTCACAGCGCGGAGGGAAGGCGCGGCGCCGCCAGGTGAGTGAGCGGCCGGATCGCTGCGCTCCCCCCCGCGCCCACCCACCCACTGCCTCCTCTCCCTCACTCACCAGGAGGCCGAGGACGAGGC
>VYXB01001557.1:337409-372034 GCA_013397135.1 Pachyramphus minor | reverse complement strand
CTGCGCGGGAAAGGGGGATCCGCCGCCGTCGGTGTTGCCACGGCGGGCGAGGGAGCGAGTGCGAAGAGCCGGAGGAGGTGGAGGCGGAGGTGGCGTTGTGTCTCCGCGGCAGCCCGTCTCTGCTGTCCCCTCCCGTCTGCCAGAGGAGCCGGCCGGTGGGGAGGGTGGGACCGCGCNCCGCGGCGCCGGCTGCGCGCACAGCGGAGCGGGACCGCGCCCGGGGAAGCTCTGCCCTCCGCCCCAGCGTGCCGCTCCTGGGCGCGGCACCCGCCCCTCCCTTCCCCCTTCTCTTCCCTTCTCCCTTGCTTTCCCCTGCCCGCCGGGCCGCGCCGTGCGGGGCGCAGGTTCCGCGCGGGCGGCTCACGTCCCGTCCCGCTCCCCTGGGACGGCTGCAGCCCGCGGCCGCCATGGTGCAGGCATTGCTGGGTGGTGACCGCAAGCAAAGTTTCGGCTTTTCAGCTGAATTTTTTCCTCTCGGTACCGTTGTGCTGGTCCGTTTGAGGCCGCGGGTGCTCACCTGTGGCCTCCGCGTTTCGGAGTGGCTCAGGTGAATCAAGGCCGAAGTAACAATAACAAACGTAGAGACGCAGGTTGCCCACACAGAAGGTGGGCTTCCCATGGGAACAGCCTGCACTCAAAAACCTTTCAGCCTGAAGCAAGGTATAATGTTTCTACCTTATATTCCACGGTTTGCTTCAGAAACATTACCGATTTGTATCTTTTTTTTATCAGCCAGTCACAAAGCACTTCAAAAAGGAGATCAAGTGGTTTGCAATATTTGTTTACTTATGTTTATGTTCAAATGCACAAGTAAGAAGCAAAAATTCCCAAAAAGCACTGTTTCTTACAATTTCATGCAAATGAGGGCGATCAGTGACCTGTTACATCTGAAAGCCTGAGACCTTCACTGCTGGAGGTCACCAGTAGTGACTGTAGGTGGCAAGAAAGGGAGAGGCGAAACCATTGGGCAGTTGTAGTGGGACGTGCACATTTGTGTGGGCATAAGAATGCTAGAATGTCAAAAAACATGGCCATGCCCGTACTCTAGTCATGTGGGCAATCCATAGAGGTGTGTCCAATGGAGTGGTTACACACAAGTGCATTCTGGGCCCACTGTGATAACCTGTGTCAACCTATGATGACCTGTGATAACATTCACAACTATGTGCTGTAGAACCCCATGGCATGCTGGTGTTGTAGGCTGGCTCTGCTGATGGTTGCACCATAAACATAATAACTGAATTCCATCACACAGACTCAGTGGGACCAGAGGAAAAAGGGCTGCAATGCTTTATTTTTTTGTTTTAACTGGTAAAGCCCAATTTGTCTTAAGAGGCAACCTCACATCCCCAGCTGTCAGTTACCTTCACCTGGCATGTGGCACTTCAGATGTTCATATATGCACAGATAAGACCCTGCAGCTCCCTGCAGCTGCACCAGACCCTTCATTTTGCCATAGTGGGGTTTGCACCCTGATGGGAAACAGAGGGCCTTATTTCTAACTATTTTAATTTATTATGCTCCCTTCAAGCAATTGTGGACGTAGAAAAGGAATGAATTGTCTGGACCTGCAATAATTTCCATCCAAATCTAATACTAACCTTGTGGTCAAAACTTCATTTTTAAGCTTTTTAATTCTTTATTTAGTGTCAGTGTGGGACAAACCCACATCTGTCAGAATAGGTGCCTAGAGTGGGTTGACCCAGACTGTCTCTTTCAAAGCCCTAATTAACAATCTTAAAAGTCTGGCCTGGCTTCGTACCACTCGTGTTTTCCTCCTCCTACATGCTGATCTGTATTTGCAGCAACACATTGGACCTCTACACTGAACGTAATGCTGCTGCTGTGGTTGTGAGAAGCCTGCAGGAGTTCAAGGGGAGACAGGGGAAATACTGGCAGGAATAGGAATGAGACGGGATCATGTACCCTCAGCCCAAGGCTGTTGGAAGTGTCAGCTGGCAGCCTTGTTCTTACTTTTCCTGGCTGTTGGCTTACGTGCCTTTGACACAGCATGGTTTGTCTCTTGTGTACTCCTGTGCTACTGTGACATTCCCCCAGAAGATCCTGAGCCTTCCTTAGTGTCAGTTGCATCAAAGTTGCTCTGCTGTTCAAAAATCCATTTGGAAATTCCACCTGAGTGAGTAAATGCCTTTTCGTCGCAGCACTTTTTGGAGTCATTCACGCCTTCTTCATCACCAGGAAGCATTCGTACAGCAGAGAGGTATTTGAAAATGGGCTGGACTGCCCATTGGAAGAGTTATGTTGTGTAACTGCATTAAATCCCTGCCCTATATGCTATGTATCCATGAGCTTACAGGCAGATTTCAGGGCTTTTGTTTGATCATGAGGAACCTCTCATGGCTGGAGCTCTGAATTAACTTTCTTCCCTTCCTGTGCTTTTGACCATTGATGTGTATGGATATGCTTAAGTTCCCATGAGTGCATTCTTAGGTCTAGAGATAAGCAATAAGAATGTAAGGGGGATTTCCCTTTTCATGCTGCTTTGGGCACAGAGACCCTACAAATTTCCACAACAGAGTCACATAATTGCAGAATGAATCGTCCAACAGTTTTAAGTAAAGCTTTTATAGCATTAATACGCATGATAGTCTCAGGGAGAAAAAAAATCTAACAAAAAAATCTTACCTGTAATTTGATTATCTTGGAGCCTACTTGGCATATGGGATTGTTAAATGGTAGGCTTAGTGAGCACATGAATACATATGAATATTGGAGAAAAATTAGGGTGACTTTTGTAGAGGGAAGTTATATCTTAAAAGTCAACTGTAGTGTAATGCTGGACTCGAGAAGTGTATTGGTAAGTTTCACCTATTCAGTCAGTGCAGGAAAATTCCAAATGTTTGATGGAGCCTATCGCCAAAAAAATTCTCAATTAAAATTGCAATAGAAGGAGAGGTTTTGCTGTGATCATAGGTGGTTTTAAATGGGGAAAAGAATTATGGAAGTTGTGTTGTAGGGGAGGTTGACAGCTGGAACCTGACCATCTATTCATAAAAGATGCGGGAAAGGAGATTAATAGTAACACAGTAACAATGAAGAATTCATGTTCATGACAACCATATCTAAGGCTAACTACCCAGAGTTACACAAGAATTTTACCATATTGAGTGAACAGGTGCAGAATTGATAGCCAAAATTCTAAATTAATGTATTAATGGAAAGATTAACTAAAGTGATAAGAGCAGCATATCAGGCTCTGGCCTGGCTGGTACCTCAGTGAGAATAGATTAGGGATAGTTGTCTGCAAATATCTTGAGCTCACTGACCAATGTCAATCAAAGGGAAATAAACCAGCAGTAATTATTTTGAAAGAAACAACGTAAACCTGTTCATATTTAATTTTATATGTTCTCTGTAACCACAGGTACTATAGTACAAAAAAAAAAAGGCGACAAGAGAAGATTGTAGTTATGAGGACTAAGTTGAGCAGGATTCTTGAGCTTGCAAAAAAGAAGGGGTATGGTTACACAACTGGTAACAATACAGAGAAGATAAGCTGGAAAGGACTGCTTACTGTTTCTCATAATCTAAATATCAGAATAATTAGACCATGGATATTAAACGCAGTTCAGAAAGTTTCTTTGGTTCAGAAAGTTCTAAAATGCTTATGGTTGGAACCTGGGAGGTTGTATATATTTACTGATAGGAAGAATCATTCAATAATTTATGATTTCTACTCTTTTTCTGTAAAAATCAGCTATTTTCCACTTTTGCACCAGCAAACGATTGAGGTAGAAGGGCAAACCAGTCCTTACTGCTTCCTTAGGTAGTTCAGAGTACTTTCCTGTCTGTCTGTACTCAGTTCCTCATAACACATGAAGCAATGTAACATCAACAAAGGATTTGGAAAACATAGAAGCCACTTTTCCCCATACAGCAGGGTGGCGCAACCATTGCTGGTCAAACCACCAAGAACCTGTAGCCAGATATTTGTGTTGGAAGCATCCTTGGATGTGAAATTTGCTTCCTTGGTAGGCCATCTCAGAAGACAGAGGCACAGCATGTATTTTGGCCGGGGGTTCCTGTTACTGTGCATTGTTAATAAAATGTGCAAAATGTGCTTAATTTAGGTCAGGCATTCTAATTACCTTAAGAGTGCCTGAACAATAAACAACAATGACCCTTACTGAGAAACTAATTAGCTTTGAAAATTTGGCTTTCTTAATCATCAAAGAAGATGAGTTAAAGCTCATCTTTAATTTAGAGAATAATTATTATCAGTGGTCTGAAGCTTCATATTACTCATTCCCACAGGAGGGTTGGATTGAATAAGACACTGGAGCCTATAGCCTCACACTTCTGCACTTCTCTTTTTCTCATAAGAAAATGCAAGCTTACTCTGAAGTTTAAGATTAAATCTCCAATTTCAAAATTGTTTTCATTTAAGTGTATATCTAAATTTTAATTTCTATCAGTTTTACATCACAGAATAATAAAATGCACCTTCTGTACTTAAGCAAGCTTGTCTTCTTTGAACTTAGTAATTCTCATTATTATTCTTATATGACAACCACTATTTGCCTAGCAAAAGGTGCACTTTTCATGATCTGAGTGTGCCTATTGTCACAGCAGATCTTGATTTTCATGTGCTTTTCTCAAATGGAGAAATAATCAGATATTTCATTATGCAATTTCAAACAAATGCTAGATAATTTCTTTCTTTGCTATTTAAGTATATATACCGCCAGACCTTTATATTAAAAGATCTTTTCAGGAATTTAAACATTATATTAAATAGTTTTTGTTTTAATAAAATAATTTTATATACAGATAATCAATCTGGAGTTTAAATTGAAATAATCTATTTACTGTTTCACGGGCATATTCAACACTTGGATACAAAACTGTCTCAAGGTAAAAAGCTGTATGTCAGTTTATTTGGTCAGTTTTTTTGGAACTGAGGATCCAGAATTCGGCTGTAGGAGTCAAAATATATCTTGTAATCAGGAAATTAACACAGCTTTTTTGTGTGTGTTTAACAAGTGTTTAACCAATTGTTCTTTACTATTACCAAAATATAAATATCTGTTTTCTGTTACTGTACACACTTGATTCTGAGTTAAAGGAAAAAGCATGAACAGGTTTCAGTGCCAAAACCCCTCACAGTAAAGGTGACTTTTTTTTCTCACAATACCTCAAGTCATTACTCGGGTATTTGAAAAGCAAGGGAATCTTAAAAATTATTAGGAAAGCAATAAAGAATGCAAAATCAAAATCACAATCATACAACTGTGTAAATCCATGGATTTACACTGTGAAAATACTGCATGCTTGTCCAGTCATCTCAGAAAGCACCTAAGAGAGACAGAGAAAGCTATCAAGAATTGAAATAAAAATGAGTGGTTTTCATATAATGAAACTAAATCTAGCACCAGCAACATGAGGTAGTAGGTCAGATATGTGAGGAAAAGGACTATGGCAGAGATTTGCAACATAACAAATGACATGTAGAGAGAAATAGTAATGTTTGACTAAACAGTTTCTTGCAAGCTGAGAGTTTACAAGGAATCAAGGAAATGATGCAATCAAGACAAAAAAATAAAAGCAGGCATTTTTATTTGTACAGTAAATGATCAAATGGTGCCACTCAGTACTGTCATGTTATGGAGGAAAGAAGAATAAATATGTCACAAAAAAAGGTTGCTAGAGACACGGGTCTGAACACTTGACTTTGGAAGTCCCTAAAAGCTGATTGGCAGAGTTGGAGAGTATAGAGGGGAAAGACCATGGCACAAATGCTTTGCTTCTTATACTTCTCACCTAAACATCAATTTCTGTTTGCTGTGAGAGATACTATGATTGTAATGGACTTTTAGCAGGATGTGGTAAAGCAGTTGAATTTTATTTTTCTCTCATAAAGTCTTTCTGTTGAATTTTCCTAGAAATCTAGCAGAGGTGAGGGTGCTAGGTGTTATGAGACACGTTTTCTTATTATTTAAAGAGCACACTGGGTACATATAAAGTCTAGATTTAATTCTGCCTCATGCTTTCTTCCCTATTTTCCTAGTTATATATATCTAAATGGAAAACAGAATGGAAATAGCTTGTCAAATTTTTAAAACAGGAAGCATTTCTTCTGCACATCTTTATTTTGTCTTACATCAAAGATACATAATAGAATTGCATAGGAGGGGCTGATGTGGGAGTTGCTTGAGTGTTACTCATCAAAATTTTTTTTCATGTACTATCTTTACTAATCCTATGACTCCTTTTTTATCCATGTCAGGTATCAAAACTGAAACTTCCTATATTCCTTTCATGTAAGAGAACAACTGGTGAGAAAGAACTCAAAGATGTTGTTATTTTTTAAAAAAGTCAAGAGCACTCACCAACACATTTAAGACTTTTCATAAAATCTGCAAAACAGAGGTGGATATGGTTTAGAAGAGTCTTAGAAACTATGAGAAAAATACATAGTATTCTGAATTATGGGAAATTTTAGATTTTCTAAACACAGTTTTGACAAAAAAGGGCTAATAGGTTGCAATAGTAATCATACCATGATAGCAGCTCAGGTGTCCTTGGAGACAATGCTGTACAGGTTTCTTTACTAAGCAGAAGAATGTAACTCTGTGTTATATGTACTTTAAAAGACATGAATCTTAATTTAAGGGTAGGGACTGGGGAGAAAGCAAAGTAATTTGAGAGAATATTCTTGGAATGAGCGAGCACAGATAGGTTCAAAACTCCCACAGTACGTTCAAGTACAGGGTAGACAAACAGGTTGGTAATAATTAAAGCTTCAGATTGAAATTTTGAAGCCATGAAGCAGTTAAGAGGAACCTATGGACTAAAATGGGAATATGAAGATAAAATTCCAATAATCTGGGCCGAGTTTCAAGCAGAAGTATGTAGATAGGAAAAAACTATGGACCTCCCTGGACCACTCAGCACCTCATGCAGGACATTGTAAGTAATCGGGGAATTTACTGAAATTAGGTTATCTATCCATCTGTGGGACAGAAAGTACAAACTTAAAGTGAGAAAGGCAAAATACTTGTCTGAGATAGATCCTTCAAAGACACTAAGGAAATTGTAGGAAGGTTTCTATCCATAACACTATAGAGATAGCATGAAGGCAAAAACTGGGGTCATATTATGAAGAGCAGGAGGAGATTAAGGGACATTGGATTTCACAGATCTTTTTTAAGAAAAAAATTATATATACAATTAAGGGAAGATTAATCAAAAGGGATAGGAAATTGAAATGATCACATTCATGGTGAATACAAAAATAAGCTGATATTGTGTGAAATCTGAACAGCCTGAATAATGTCCAATAACAGTTATTTTAAAAGAAGCTGCATTTTGGGGAGTGGTAATTTATTACTTTCCATTAGAGAAGACTGAGATAGATGTGTCTGACAAAGATAAGTAGAATACCCAAAAGAATTCTTTCTTAATCCCTAATACAGTATGCTATAGCAAATGTTGTAAGGAAGAATAACCAAAAATATGGCGTTTAAATAAGATAAATTCAATATTATTTTGGCAAAAGTAGATTGTCATGTTATAATATATCTTTCTTTTATAGCCTTCAAATGAGAGCAATAAAGACAATAATGTAGCTTTAAATTAAACAGGGATTCAAAGGAACTGAAGTTGATATCAAAGGAAAAGAAATTAAAGTGGCAGTTAAAACAAGGACTATAGAATGATTTACATGATTTTGAAGGGAAGACTACAATGACAAGAAAGTTGTCCACATGGATAAATGCTAGAATTTATATTTTCCAAGAGCAAGTCTTGGAACAAGTTCTGCTTAATATCATTACTCATGATACTGCTTAAAAAAAATTTAATGTTTGGATTAATAATCCATGGTATGTATGATGCAACACTTGAAAAATCCAGCCAGTGTTCATAAGAACAGGTGGGTCACACATTATGAATTGGAATTACAAATTTCGGATAAAATAGCATAGTAGAAAGTAAAGCAGGTAGGGACTAAATCCAGAACTTTTACTCTAAATTGTAGGCTTATCTACAGGAGTTGGCACTTCAAGAGAAGGATCTGGGTTTCCAGGAAGATCACAGGACAATTACCCTGTTTAGAATGACAGGGAGTCATTTTAAGATCACAAAAATAATTTTCAGTAAAGACTGAAGAATTTTAGCATTACAGTGCATAGTATTAGCAAGATGTTCTTTAAAGATGTCATTGCAATTTTTTATTATTCATGCTTCTAAAGTAATATAAATTTGAATGGAAGTAGAGTGTAATATAATAATAGGAAAAGCTATTTTAGAAAGTTTAAAAGGCTATTTAAGCTATCAAAGTTGAAGTTTTAGAGAAAATATAATTCTTCTTTAAAATAATTATAATTACTATTTTTAGTTATAATTATTCTTAAAAATTCATTTTAATAATTATTAGAGATGGAGATATTTTTAGACATAATGATCATACAGAAGGCATTGGATGTATAAGGTCAGTAACTATTAAAAGAATGAAACTCTGTATGTACTTTTCAAATGAAGTAAAATAGGCAAGAAACCCTCACTGTTTAAATATGATGCTCGTGAAGTTTATGAAGTGTTTTACAGACTCATACTTGCTTTTAATATGTTGGCAATATTTGTTGTGGTGTCGTTTATGGAATTCAGCTTATCCCATGGATTACGGATTCACTTAATTTGTATGTGAGACAGAAAGGAATTTTTACAAGTTTTGATGCACAGCAGAGGCTGCAGGGAAATTCTAATTCCCTTTCATCCAATTTTGAAAGATATTAAAGACAGGCAGCAGCCAGGGATAAGACGTCCCTAATCATTGACTTAGAATCAGAAAGTAATTTCCTCTCAGATAAGAGTATCATTAGCCCTTGTCTTGGAATTTCTCCTTTGTTTTTGCATCTTTTTCTAGAATGCCTGATATTTTATTTCTTTGGATCAGGTAATTTAAAATATTTCATGCTCTGAATCCTTCTTGTATCAGAGACCAAAGCAACATTCCTTCTCTCTTCATGTAGAGAGAGCTTATCCCAAGACATAACTTTTTACTAAAAATCTAAGTCTTTTGTAACAAATGCCAAGAAATCCCTGTAATGTTTTCCATTGGATGTGCAAGGTCAGGGAGATGAACTACATTTTCTAATGGATTTTTTTGGAATTACCAATGATGACAGGCTGTGAGACCATTCTCCACTGTGATACTGGAGAGCTAGCTCGAGTTTAATGTAAATGAGTCTCTGCAATTCTATATTGCAACTTCCTCATGAATACTGTTTTTAAAAGTCTTAACTTTAGCAGAAGTAATTTTGGGATGCACAGATATTTCCTAAACAATTTTTTACTGTGACCGTGTCTAAGATCATGTAATTACATTTTCATTCATAATAAAAAGAAACCAACAAACCCCAGTTTCCTCTTTGTGACTGAATTAAGATCAACATAAATGTGCTGTAACTTTCAAAGAAAGTCAAGTGAGAAAGAAACCAGCAGATCTGGGCAGAGGAAAAAACCAGTAAACAACAATTGTTGACCTTGCTGTTACTGAATTTTTCGAGCATGTGAAAAAAGTGATAGCAAGGAAAGCCACTTTGCTATTAAAATAAAAGACTTCATTGACACCATCTACCACTCTCAGTCACGAAGAACCTACAGCTATACTTTGAACACAAAAGAGTGATTTTGTGTAGTTTTTATTACTTTCATACTGAGTTAACCAAGTATGTATGTCAGCTAATTGTTACAATATTTTACCCATATAACATCTGATACTGATATTTTTTCCCCTTTAATATGTAGTTTCAGGGTCTTGGAAGTATCATCATTCACACAGAGAAGTGGTTAATGTTCCAGAGGGCTGTGCTGCCACCAAAATCTTGACAGACTAGAGAAATGTGCTGATGGGAACATCATGAAGTCAGTAAGGGGAAGTTCAAAGTCCTGCATCTGAGAAAGAACATGCCCCATGCAACAACACATACTGGGGGCCACCCAGCTGGAAAGCAACTTGTCAGAAAAGGACCTGAGAGTCCTGGCATGGGGTCAGACATGGGCCAGAAGTACCACTGATGCGAAAAAAGTGAATGGCATCCGGGGTTGCATTAGGTGGAACATTGCCAGCAGATTGAGGGAGTTGATCTTTCCCCTCTACTCAGCTCTGGTAAGACCACACCTGGAGTTCTGTGTCCAATTCTGGGATACCCAGTGCAAGAGAGACATGGACATACTGAAAAGAGGTCAACAAAGGACTGGAGGGGTGATAAAAAGACTGCAGCACCTCATATACAAAGAAAGGCCAAGCGTTCTGGGGCTGCTCAGCCTGGAGAAGAGAAGACTGTGATCTACCTCATCAGTGTATATAAACACCTAAAGGGAAGGTGCAAAGAGGGCAAGACCAGGCTCTTTTCAGTGATGACCAGTGACAGAAGGTGAAGGAATGTCTCTCTAAGCTGTCTGTACTTTGAAATCCAGCTACACATATCTCAATGGTTAGGACTCTGTACAGCTTCAGATACGAAAACTTCAATTCTGAGAGTTTCCTTAGCTCCCAAAGCCACAGAAAGTCAAGCTTTACTGGGACAGATTTAGAACTGAGACAGGGGACTGAAACAGTAGAAATGTAATACTGCCACTGTGATAGAAGCATTGTTATGCTACTCTGTGAAACGATAATTAACAATTTAACAATTACTCTATACTGACTAAATCTGACTCCTGCCTTATGTTCTTTCTTTTCCTCTGACTTCCTTCCCTTTTGTCTTCATATTCTTGCTCATTTGCTGACGGTACCACATCAGGCAGTGTGTCCTCTCAGCACACTAATAAGCTTAGATTTATTTGTCTTGCATTCATGACATTATATGTATTCTGGACTTTGCTTAATACTTCATTTAATTACCTGGCATAAAAGATAAGGACTATATTCCTCTGTCATATAGCCTGGTATGATTTCCCATACCTTGATTTTTGCAATGGTGAAAACTCAGAAAATTTGAGAGGAGAATCTGACAAAAGTTTTCATTAGTACTCAGCTCTGCAAAACTTAGGTTGGCAATGCTTTTTTGGAGTTAATCTGTATATATCTATGTATATATCTATATATCTATCTATCTTTTTCTGTAATCTTAACAAACCTTGGGCAAATATTTAGCCCTAAAATATGTAATTATGTTAATAAAGATGCTTTTAGAATGCAGATTGTCATAGAAAATTTTCCAATTGAAGCATGACAGTAAATATTAGGGCACCATTTTTTAACAGAAAATATTGATTCACTAACACTATTTTTATAATTGCTTTTCTTTGATTATACTCTATGTAGCAATGTAGTAACTGACGCAATAGTTATAAAAACAAGATAATAGAGTAGCAGTAAGGTGATGTGGACATCATAGAGAGAATAGAACAGAGGGTAAGAGGATATAACATCAAGACCTAAATCTCTTCATCTATTTAAATGATACAGGGTTCTGATCAGAATATGTGTGATAACTGTTATAGAAGTATCTTGCTGAAATAACACAAAAGGCAAAAGAGCATTGAAAGCTGTCCACAATAGCTATTGTTTAATTCCAATTAATGACTCAAACACAATTTGTTCAGGCAAATGAGGGTCTCTGATTCAAAGTTGCATGTTCCTATTTTTCTGGTAAAAGATTTCCCTAAGTTCATAATATGTTAGTCTGTCATTCAGACAAGTTTCTGTTGAAGACAGAGCCACAATCTATGTGCATGTCATTGAACTGTAGACACGTTCCTCTGTTCTCTTTCCTACAGCATCAGATGAAAACTTTTTCTGGAAGATGAACTTTCCTGGAAGGGGAATTCTCTAGGACAACTTTCAGCACTTTTATATACATCAGTAATATAAGGAAAAACTCGGAGAATGAAAGATAACAAAAATGAAAGCCAGATCAAAAATTAGTCACAACCATTTGGGATCTTATATACAAACACAGAATGGCCTGAAAATGGGTTTCCGTTCTTTCTTTTTCTATGCAAATTTATCATTTAGGTTCATTTGATTAATTAGAAAAAAATCAAAGAGTTATTTTAACAAATGGAAGTATGAATTTTAAATAAGTATGTCTTCAAACCTTAATTTTCTTATAATCAAAAATTAAAACTTTAATACTGGAGAAAAAACAGTCTTTTGGTGGTATTTGTACACTGTGGCATGTCAGAAAAAATTAAATAGTATTACAGACACAAGGGAGAAAATAGAATAACTAAACAGGTTTTGAAAATATTACTACAGCTGGTACTAATGGTGCTAGTTTTGTAGCTTTATTGTTTTCTAATTCCATTACTATATCTTTTGCTGCTACATCTAGTACTGCTACATCTAGTCTGCTTCCTTTCTCTGCTGAACACAAATATCCTAGGGAAGGGGATCTGTAGTGTGTTAGAGAGAAGTACACAAATAGTATAAAGAAAAGTAAAAATGTGTACAGAAATGTAAAGCTTCAGCTAATGAATGACATGCATAAAACTAGCCTTGAGACTCTAAAATAGTTCTTTGCACTGGAAACCCAGAAAGGTCTTTCTTTGGACAGCTGTGCATAGACATTTTCATTCTATGGTCATTCTTTTTCACTAATTGTTTACTCTTGCTTTTCCATATATAGGTGAAGGTAGCAAATGGAGACGTTGGCAGGGAATTGTTTTACAGCATTTCATCTTTTGTCACAAGAAAAGAGGTAAGTCCCAATGCTCCTGTGACTTCTCTTGACTTAGAAATCTGTACAGCTCTAGGTTACTTCTTCATCTTCGTCTCACACAAATGTTTGCATTTAAAAATTTCCTAGGATGTGTCTCCAAAGAGTCCTGGAATATACCCTCTTGTTGGGAACAATGTAAACTCCAAGGGTTTACTCACTTTTTTTTCCTAGAGAGTAGTAAAATATGCAGATACAGAAGATTTTTGAGAAATACAACATTTGAAAATGTCTCTGTGCAGGGAATTGGGAATCATGAAAGGACAGTATTATTTTTTGTGAATGAGGAAATGGATAAGCGTTAAGCTCAAGGAGAAGAAAAAGATGGGAACAGAAAATTTTTAAACCCAATTTCTGAAGTTGTGCTTCTGAAATCAAAAATATAGCTGTGAACTTCCATTTCACAAATACAGTTTTAGCTTATTGCTAAATGTTCCTTGCTTTCTAACTATTTTTTCTTTTAGCTCATATGAACTTCTGTAAATGTGTTAGTCTGACTCTCATTTGGCCAATTCAGTTAGTTTAAATAGGAATGTAGATGAAATGACAGTGGCAAACTTATTTTAGTCAAATGACAACTTAAGCTTCTGTCAGTACAATTAAATGACACAATGGTACAAATACAGGTAGCAGGTACTGCCAGTACTTTGGCTTTCTAATTGTTGCTATTCTGTATGAATCTAGAATTGCTACCAAAAATCATGGACGAGGTTTGCAAAAGAGGTGCTGTTTCACTAAATATGGGATGAAATTATTCGAGCTTTCCTAAAGTATGGGTTAGATGATGACTGAGATGAACACTCCCTTTAACTCTCTTCAAAAGTACACTCATGATCAAACTCTTATGTGACAAGTTTTAGGGGAAAGTGTTTCAGAAAGTTTTTATATATTACCTTCTGGATTTAACTCCATAAAATTTTAAATAATACCTTCTTTAATCTGAACTATGTGAAGTTTCATTCTTTGTTCTGATACGAACATTTTAAGATAAAGTATATTGTCTGTGATCTCACTGGGGTTACTACAGGATCCACGACAAATGAAGAAATTGCATACCTGGTCAGCTGATGTTTCTAAATGAAAATTTCCTACTTAGATTGTTTACAGTTTTTTTGTGGCCAGTAAAGAACAAAAGTGATTAAAATATTTAGAGAGATTACTTCATTTCAAACAAAAGAAACTGTTTACATTATTGATTGAAGAAAGGCAAACAGATAATATATCATTTTTGGGTTATTAATCTTGACTTGAATAGTTTGGTGCTGGATATAACTGATAAAATATGTACTTTTAGAATTAGTCTAAGTCTTTATGATTTTTTTTCTATATATATTTACCTGACTCTTTAGCTGACATCAGCATTACAAAGTAGAGTTTGCTGGACTTGATAGTAGTCATATATATGTGATCAACACTAGTCCAAAAAGGGGTGCAGTCTGAAAAAACAGTTAAATAGTATTGAAATGTGGCATTCTTTTTCTGTATGCATATCTCCTTAACATTATTTAAGGAAAAGTAGAAATTATTCAGTAGCTAAGACAATGCTGGCCTAAGTATTCAGAGTCAATAAAATGGAATCATGAAACCTGCCTACATTCTTAGAGATTCACATAAAGATGCATTGTATTGGGTAGCTTACATGGAAAGCCATGTAATATCCTGACTGACATACATGGGTGACTTCACTGGTGTTTAGGGCATAGCAATCTCCTGCCAAATTTTGCTTCACACAGGAATACATATAGTATATTTGTTATTCCACTGATTTTCTTTTTAAATTGCATCTATTCCTAAGTTTTACAAATGCTATTGCACAGCTGACTTTAGCACAGAGCAAAATAAGCAGGTACACTTCTGGGACAGTGTTAGACACCTTGGAAAGAGACAGAAGAAATATATGTGTACCTGTGTACTTGTGTACAGCCCTGTGTACCTACACTAAATGTGGTGGCTGCACAGTTGTCTCCAAAGAATCAGTCCAAATCAGTGACTGGCAGGTGGTTTTGGTTCTTTCTTTTAGCAGCTGTTTCATCTTGCTCTGCTCATCTCTCAAATATTGTTTGAAGGTAGCAGCCCACTTCTGTCCCTGGGCCCCCAGCAGATCCAGCCAATGCACAACATGGCACCCAGAACAGGAAGATAATGCATATAACGCTTCCATGTAACTCTGTAGGACATTAAGTTGGCTGCTGTCTGTGATTTTTAAATCAAAACAGCTTGTAAATGCAGCATTTTTGAAGGGCAAAAGTGGGAAACGAAAAAGAAGTTTCCAGAACTTTTTGACACACTATAGCCTTCTGAAAACTCCATGTCCTGTCCCAGGCCTCTCCCAGCTTCATAGCCTGGAAAGTTGCTGTAGCTCTCCCAGCCCCCAGAACCCACACAGGTCTTTCCTGTTCCCTGTTTTGCTGCTTCCTGAGTAACCTATTAGCCTTCCTACCCCACCAGATATCCAGTGTCTGATCAAACTCCCAGTTTCCCCTACCCCAGCTCACTTTCATGTGAAATGCCCTTTGCCCCCATCTGGTTTTGCCTACATTGTTGAGGTGCCTCAAGCCAGTTCTGAGATTAGTTTTGAGATATACATGCCCAGAAACATGTTGCTACCCAGTCTTTATCCTACCATAACTTAGATAAATAATTATCTCAAAACAGCATTCATAGAACTATGAATCATTTATTTTGTTACCAAGCACCTGAAATTACTAGAAACTTTTAACTCTGGTGTGTGTTGGTTTGAAAGACTTTCCAAGAGTCCTTCTTCTGCACCTTAGATACTTTATTCACAGTAAGTTGTAAACACAATCTACCAAGTTCCCCTCACTCCTCTGTAGGGTAAGATGGTCCCCCTGCAAAAAAGTTTGGTGATGAGGACATTGACCTTTGGGTCCTCTCTACTTTTAGTCACTACTTTTTTAGGGATCTCAGCTTATTGTCCTATATTACATGATATAAAACCAGGCAATTCTGTCTGATTATGGGGGGTGAGGGGGGAGAGAGAGGGAAGGGGAGGGAACCATATATAAAATGATACAGTCTTAAAAAATGAAAGTATAAACCTTCTTTTTTCCTTTCAGTAATTTATCACTCTTACTTTCCCTGTCACTTTACATGGAAGCATCTGGTACCCAGCTTTAAAGCTCTTTCAAACTTCTACTCTTGTCTTTATCACTATCCTATTGTTTTTTTGGGCCCTAACATGATCATTTTGCACTGTTCCATGCATTTCTGTAACAATTTTTTCCAGGGCTAGAATACCATTATAATATTAGTTGTGGTATCTGAAGGGAATTGCCAACTAATAAAGACTAAGGAAATTTCCCCTGGAGGCTTTTAAAGTTTTCTTCTACTTGAACCGTATCTGGGTAATAAAAAAAAAAAAATTACATTAAAATCAAAGGTACCTATTTGTTGAAAGAACATAGTTAAGCTGTACCTAATAATGTAATACTATACCCTGTCAAGTGGTGATTTACAAAACCACAAAATCACAGAATACTGAGGTTGGAAGACACTTCTGGAAATCATTTTATCCAAACCCTGTATTCAGAGCAGGGCCAGCTGTAGCAGGTTGCTCAGGACTGTGTCCAGCTGGATTTTGAACATCTACAAGGATGCAGACTCTACCAACTCTCTGGGTAACCTCTGCCAGTGCTTGACTACTCTCATAGTAAAAAGTTTTTTTCTTTCATTTAAATGAAATTTCCTTTGTTTCCTTTTCTCATTGTCCCTTGTATCACCAAGAATAGCCTGGGTCTACTTTCTTTGTTCCTGCCATCAGGTATTTATACACATTGACAAGATCCCACCTGAGACATCTTTCCCGACTCAGAAATCACAATTCTCTCACTCTCTGATTTCATGTCAGAGTCAGATACTCCAACACATTAATCACTTTTGTAGCCCTTTGCTGGACTCCTTTGCACCTTGGCCCATCCCACCTGGATGATGGCATGACCCTCGTGTGTCAGGTACTCCTCTGTTTTGTGTCATCTGCAAACTTTCTGAAGATACAGACTCCATCTTACCTATGACTCTGTCCCACCATCCAGGTCAGTTGTGAAGATGCCAGGCAGTATCAAATCCCTCAGTGCCAACCCCTGAGGTACTCCAGTAGTGCCTGTCCTTCAGCTGGACTTTGTGCATCTCGTTGCAACCCTTTGAGCCCAGCAGCTGAGCCAGTTTTCAGTCTACCTCACTGTCCACTTATCTAGCCCATACTTAAGTATTTTGTCTAAGGATGTTCTTGGAAACAGTGTCAAAAGCCCTGCTAAAGTCAAAGTAAACAACATCCACTGATTTTTTTATCTTGTCCAGCAAGGTAGTCACTTCATCAAGTTGGTCAGACAGGATGTCTCTCGTAAATCCATTCTGACTACTCCCAGTCACATTCTTATCCTTAATATGTTTGTAATGCCTTCCAGGATTACATGGTCAAACAGCTTCCCTGGCATTGAGGTGAGTTTGACCAGCCTGTAATAGCCTGGATCCTCCTGCTTGACCTTCTTGAAGATAGGAGTAACATTTGCTTTCTTCCAAGCCTTGGGAACTTCCCGTAATACCCACAACTTTTCAAAGATTATCAAGAGTGTCTTTGGAATGTCATCAGCTAGCTCCCTCAACACTCAGTCCCATGGATCTGTGCATATTCAGTGCCTTTAAATGTTCCTTGACCTGATCCTCCTCCAGGAGGGTCAGCCTTCCTGACTCCAGACTTTCCCTCTGGTCTGAGGGATATGGGACTGCTGAAGGCAGGTCTTACCAACAAAAACAATGGCAAAGAACGTGTGGAGCACCTTGGCCTTTTTTATGTTGTAATAGGGGAAATATAAAAAAGCAGCAACTGAACACAAGTTTCCAATGCTAGGAGTCAAAAAAGAAGAGGTAATATGATCCTCAGATATATGGAGATTGGGGGGAAAAAGCCAGAAAGTTTACATCTGTATCCAGTACTGGTGAGAACAGTACTAGAACTAAGTACCTAATTCTTATGGTAAAGAATTTGAAGGCAACAGAACAAAGGCTGAACGTAGGTTGGAAAATTGGTACATACTCTAAACAAAGAGAGGTTGTAAAAGGTCAGCATGTTAAAAAAAGAGGAGTGAAGGAGCTGGAGACTCAAGCTGTTGAAGATCTTAAACCAAAACCAGAGACTTTTCGGAATAATTGCCTCTTAAGCCCAAAATGATGCGTAAGTATTACTCAAACACAAATTACTGAGCCTATTGGTAGAGGAGTTGACCTATAATGTAGGAAAGATGAAAAGATCAGATACTTTAAAAGTTTTCTCTCTAAGTTCTTATAATTTGGAATGGAGATTAGTTCTGTTACACTATATGACACCAAAGAAAATGATCCCAACCGAAACTTTTAATAACAATTGAAGAAGAAACGCTTTTATGCTTGACATAATTTTAGCGGCACATTCTGTGTTGTTCAATAAAAATTCTCATGTGATTCTGCAGGCATTGGTAACACTTATGGCTGCATTGGTAACATTAACAGCTGGTGGGATCCCACCTTCTGTACTGCATCCAGCTCTGGGGTTCGCAGTACAGGAAGGACATTGACCTGTTGGAATAAGTCCAGAGAAAGACCACCAAGTTGATTAGAGTGATAGCGTACCTCTCTTAACAAGGAAAGGCCGAGAAAATTGGGACAAGGGGGAATGGCTACAAGNAGCCTTCCAGTACCTGAATGGAGCACAGAAAAAAGATGGAGAGAAAGTTTGCACAAGGCTATGTAGAGACAGGACAAGGGGGAATGGCTACAAACTGAAAGAGACTAGATTTTGCCTAGACACTAGGAAGAAATTCTTTACTGTGAAGGTAATGAGGCACGGGAAAAAGTTGCCCAGAAAAGATGTGGATGTCCCATTCCTGGGAGTGTTCAAAGCCATGCTGGATGGAGCTCTGCGCAACCTGATGTGTCCATGACAGGAGGGATGGAACTAGATGATCTTTAGGGTCAGTTCCAACTGAGGCCATTCTATAATTCTATGATTTAACTGGTGAGCTTGGGTGTTCACAGTACTTCCTGCAGTCTTGGCCCTCTGCTTGCCCAAAGAAATATGTAACATAATATTATGTAGCATATGTCATACAAGGGGCTGTCCACATACACAAATTCTCATCCAGTGGAAATCAGCAGACAGAGGATGATGCAGAAGAGATGGTGGGAAGGTGGGATGATTTTTTTTTTTTCCATCAGGACGTGGTTGGGGTTCTCTGCTTGATATTGGGACATTCCCAAGTCTTGCTATACGTACTAGAATATACATAGAGTTGTTAGACTACAAAAGATGTTTTCAAATTGCATAGTAAGTAGATACTTATTGACAATTTCACATATTTCATTTTTCATATTGCTGCCAGATGGTTTACATTTGCTAATTTTTTTTCCATTTACTTTATAATGCTCAAAAAATCTGCAAATATGTGTCCAACCTGAAAAAAATTTTAACATTGCCTTTCATTACTAGGGCAAAACTTTGAATTTGGAATTAAATATCTCAGTGTCTACTTGATCTTTTTGCATTGGTGAAGACACACTGTTCCTACTAAGATCACTTTCAAGTTCTCTATAATTTTGTTGTGAGGTTCTGGTTTGGTAGCTACAGAAACTACAACAGAAGACCGTTGGTGATTTCTACATTGTGTAGAGTACATTTTGGATAAAATTATAATCCCGAAAACATTCACTTAGAGTTCCTTCATCCTGACTGCATCTATTATTAAAATCTTGAAATTATAGCAGTTTAATGTCATCCTGTAAAATCTCAGCATTGTGGCTTTCATTCACAAGAAATGTTAAAACTCTGACAATAACAGAGTAATTAACAGATGAAACGCTTGTCTAATTAATGCGTTGATCAGATCTTATTTTGTCATGGAAAGAGGAAGCTGACCAGGTCTGCCTCATCCACCCTGCGTTAGTGATACATTAATTTAGTATCACCACCTTAAGTAGTTTATACACACGCACATACAATTTTCTTTCACTCACTCATGCTCTTTCATGTTATTCAGTTTTACATGCTTTACAAGGATAGGTGTGGTTGTTTCTTTATTTCTCTAATTCCCTTGCCATGTTCTGGTTAAATTATTCCATTTGTAAGCATAGACAAGTTGATACATGTATACGTTAGTTTCGGCACATGTTTAACATTTATTATTTTAGATGTTTTTTGAGATTACATAGATGGCTGCAAAACCAAAATACTTTCCAGTCTAATTAACATATATTAGATACCCTTTCTTGTACAGTATACTCTTTCTTATAATCAATTTGGTTTATGTATCTTTTCTCTCTGTCATTTGATCTCTACTTTTGTCTGATATGCAAGAGAAAAAACATCTTAAAAAAGAGTAAAATTAAACAGTTTTAATTTCATTATTTTGTTGCTATGAGCAAATGACACTAAGAAGCTTTTATCTGTGGTACATCATTGCACTGTTGTTAACTAATTGTGCAAAAATTAAGCAGACTGAAGTTCATATTATATCAGAATATCATATATGATATATTCATATATTGCCAGCATATATACCTCTCACTGATGTGTGCAGATCCAGCAGACAGAAACCTGCAGTATGAGGGTGGACAACTGTACAGACAGCATGAGCTGTCCATTAAAGGGCAAACCTTCCTGGGTTTTCCATCTTGAAACTTCCTGAGTTTTTGTCTGAATAATTAAACTAAACATTAGAACAAAGGGTTGGTCCTTCAGATTTCAGGTGATATCATCAACTAATATTTTGCTCGAATTCAGAATGAGAAATACGGTCATGACAACCCTCCTTATGGGCCTGACATTGCTTCTTGGAGCTTTTAATAGAAATTCAAATCTTTGTAAAGTAAATGAAAATTAGACTTCCTTGTTTTATGACTTTGTCCTCCCTTTTTAGAAGACTAAGTAAAAACATGAAGATGGTCACAGAAGAGTACAATCTTGCCACAAATTTCTTTCTTATCAAAAAATTAGCAAACAATTTTTAAAGGGAGACACATTTTTTAATAATTTTCCATTTCAAGGAGCTGCAATGAAAATGTGCTGATCATAATCTATGAAGGAACAAAAAGAAGAAAATATGGGTGGGTAATCAATCACATTCAGTTGGATTTATTAAACCACCCAAAGAACTGGTATTAGGAAAGGGAAAAAAAGAAGAAAAATTATGAATACAGAAGTCAGACATTATTGAGCTAAATGGTTGTGTTTAAACACACAAGTAGAGATCCCTGAAGTGACTATCAGTATTATTTAGGTATTTTATCACTTATCTCTTATCCAGCTGTAAAAACTATGCCTGCAGAAAAGTTTTTCTCTCAGACATTGAAGAATAAAATAGTCTTTTTTCCAGTTAAGCTAATATGAACTGAGTTTGTAATATACTCATCTTATGCTTGGCTATTGTATACTGGTTTAGGTATTCATTATAGGATTTGTAGTGTTAGACTTATTCAGACTCACAGAAAACTCCCTCAGCCTCGCCACCTGATACTCAATGGAGGCCAAAATGTTTATAATGCCAACTTATTCAATGGTTGATATTCGTGGTGCTTAAATTCCTCATCTTTATCTATCATCATCTTTACTCTCCAGCCCTCCAGTCTTTCCACATCCTTTGTGCTCCACCCAATGGCTTTGGGGAAGTCCTCTTTCATGTTTTCATACTTCAGGAAACCACCACCACTCCAAGGCTCTCATTATCCTAGGAAAGGAGGTTGCTACTCAGTATGGCGTACAGTGAGTCAGTCAAACTGTGTTTATGGACTTTGCAAAGATAGCAGTTTTGTTTTGGTTTTTTTTTTTTCCTGCAGGACAACAGTGTGTTCAAGTCATCTCCTTCCTCATTTTCTCTCCTCCCAGTCCTCTCCCTTCCCATCCCCAGGGCTTGAAAGGCTGAGCAAGCCATACGGGACACTGCCTGAAAATTATGAAAAAAAATAACTACAGAGTAATTAGAGGACAGTTAATGAGCAAAAGAGCTGCATGAGGGAAGAGCTGAATGGACAGACAGGAAAGAAATCCAGAAAGCAGACAAAAGGAATGAATGGAGGGAAGAAGGTAATAAGATTGGGCAAGAAGCAAAATAAAATAATGAAATTAATCAAAGAATATGGAAATATGAAAATAATTAGGAAGCAAAAAAAATGAACCCAAGAAAAATAAAGCTACATTAAAAAGCCAGCTTTAAAAAAAGTAATATTTGTTTCATTTTGGTGCTAAAGTAGAAATCAATACTAGTCTGAGAATGTCACAGAATAAGCTAAGGACATGATTCACAAACACAGAGATATGAAAACAAGCAGGAAAGTTGCAAAACAACAAGGAGTAAAGTTTTACAGGTGGAAAAAAGAAAGGTAAAATGGAAGGCAGAGGAGGAGTAGTGAAGGCCTTTTTAATGTTTGTTCTGCCTCCTCTCCTTGTAATGAGCTGTCACTCCCTGAGTAGGGAGTGTTTGCCTAATGGAGTCTCAGCCCCAGGGCAGATAGGAGTGCCTCAGCTCACCTGGTAGCCACCACCTCTCTCCATTTCAGGAGTGGTATTCGCAGGCTGGAAGGAAACTCCAGGAGAATCCCAGCGCATGCACAGCAAGAAGAAGGGGTGGACACCTCCATACCAAAACCCATGCCCCCCCTCCTTTTCTAAACAGGATCAAAAAAAAGGTGGCTTAGTGTTGCTGGCAGAGCTCAAAAAGCTCTCAGTACTTCTCTCCTGTGTGTGTTTAACATTGACTCCTGGAGCATGTTTATAAATGGAATGGGGAGGCCCAGTTCTCTTCATCAGCTGTGCTGTTCTCAGCTGGTATAAAACTGTTGTCCTTGTGGTAATGATTGCCTTTTTGCTTCAATTGATGTCCTCTGTTGGCTAACGGGGCACGGCAGAATTAGGCCAACACAGTGATTGTGCGTTATTCAGCAGTCCAACTGATTTAGTTTAAGTAGTTTCCAGTCTGTAAGCAGGTAAGTAGACTGTGAGGAAAACAAAGTTCAGGTTAGACTTGTTGTCTTGTCTACAGAAGGCAAATTCAGGGGTCTGTACCCTCATCTAGTACATGCAGATATTGTTATGACTTTGGTTAGGTAAAAAAAACAAAACAAAAAATACACAAACAAATAAACAGACAAACAAAAAAGACATGATACTGTATGGGTTTTCTCATGGTTTTTTTGCCTGATCTTCATGTGAACAGTGTTTAGTCACATAAGAACGTCAAACTCCCCACATACCTCAGGCATGTGGATGCAAGTGAACCTGTCATCTTACAGTTACTAGAACTGGGAAAATATATAGGTGGTTCCCATAAGCTTATCTTCTTTTTGAATGTGCTATATCACATCTGAATATTCCACTCTTTAACAGCAGAATACCTTGATAAGATGTCATGTGGATTGTATTATTTATTTTAATTGTCTAAAATATACCATTTTAAAACAAATGCATCCAATTGGTGAAAAGATGTTTTGAATAAATTTAAGGGAGTTGCAGCAAGTGATATAATTTCTGATGAGTTCAGCAAGGCAAGCTCAGTCATGCCAGCTTGGTGAGAAAGCTGAACCTCACCCAGCTGTGAGATTTTTCACTGGAACCTCAAAGCATTATGAGCAATTACGTTTGAATGTGGGCAATCATTGTAGCTAAAACAGCAAAATGCTTGGTATGGATGAAAAAACAATCTACTTAAATTTAGCTTAAGTGTTGTGGTTATATTTTTACCCTAAGCATTAATTTCTGTGTACATGAAACATGCCAAGGATTTGCATGGGTGTACAAGAGGGGCTGGGGGTTGTTGCTCTTCCACTCCAGAGCCACCCTGGCTCACCCTGCTCGGGGTGGCAGTGGAGGGAGGACCAGCACAGATTGTGGCAATGGAGGCAAACACAACTCTGGTGCAAGAACAGCACCAACTGCTTACAAGACATCCTGATTGCATGTAAACACAATCTGCACCACTAACAGTTTTAAGAGCTAGCCTTCTACAAAAACAGTAAGAAGTCAGAGCTGCCAAGTTTCCCTGTTTTGAAGGCTGACTCTGATGCGGTCTGGTGTTAAAGTAGTCCTCCAGAAAAAAAAGATGAAACATTCAGGCAGGTATTTATGGCACTCAGAAGTAACTTTTAGCAGATGCTTCCTGCAAATGCAGAGTAATGTGACAAAAGCATATCTTTGAGAGCTGCCATATTGCCAGTGATTAATGATTTTAGTTAAGTGATTACCTACTGTGACCTGTTAAGTCCTTCTTTAGAGGTGCAGCTAGAATTTTTTGGAAAGTGCCTAATATACTTGTAATATACTTGCTTCTCTGACAGAGCAATCACACAGGTACATAAGAGAAGTATTTACAGATCAACATCAACAACGTAGTCAAGCAATGTTAGTAAGAAAAATAAGAGCAAAGTAGTTACGATTTTGACTTCTATAATTGAATGGACAGAATTAAAAAAACTGGTTCAATGCAAAGTCTCTTAACTTCCCCTTCTTTGGGTCATCTTTCACATCTTTGAGTCATCATCCTTTCTTTCATGTTTTCTGTGTCAAAAGCTAATATTCAGACATATCTGTCTGAAAATAAATCCCATTTATTTGTATTAAGAAACATTCCTTAAGACTTAAAGTAAATCAAATTCCTATGAAATGTGCAACTGCTTGATGTAGGTTCATACCAAGGCCTTACTAACATCAGCAATATTGGGTATCATAGTCTCCATTTCAGGAGTGGTATTCGCAGGCGTGTTTATCTCAAGTGAGATAAAAACTGGTTGACTACAGTTAGGCAGAAAAATCTCAGAAGTGACTTCAAAATAATAGACTGTTTCCATGGGGTTTATTGCAGGAAGAACGTGAATGCAAATGCTTATTAAAGATCAGAATTATAACAAGAGTGTAATTTAAAAGCAACTTATTATTATTATTTCTTTTTTATTTCTTTTTTCCACCAATGTCATTATTTTAAAGTGCTGCTAATAAGCAGTTACCTGGCAGTAATATGCTTTAGTGCAAAGGCTAGACCACCTGGTACAGATTTTTGGATGAAGTCTTCTATGTTTAGTATGTATTAATGTTCTGTTAGTTGTCATGATAGTATCCATATACCCTTTAAAACTTTGGCTGAAATATATAGTTTCTTCTGCCATTAAATTATAAAATACCTTCCGGTGAAAGGAATGTTGCATGTTAGCATATGTATAGAAATGGAACAGTTAAAATCTGATACTGAATGGAAAATACATAATTGCATCAGATATACCACAATCATTTGCCTCTCAACCACTGTCTCTTCATCATCTTCCTTCTTGTCAACTCTTCATCACTGAATAGCTTTCCATTGCAACAAAGCTTCAAAAAAGTTCTCCTAATTGACAAAATATATAAAGTTTACTTTCTTTAAAAAATAACTCTGCACAGAAGAACTATTTTTCAGAAAAAATGTAGTCATTTGGAAGTGTTCAGTTTTAAAATAACACATTTATACTGTCAACAGAGTAATAATACACTTCGTAAGTTTTTTTCCCAAAAATAGAAAAGTTGATATCATAATTCTTTTTATTGTCTCTTATGAGATCTGAACAATTTTTAAATTGTTTATGTTGTAAATATGGTATTAAAGACTATATACCTGCACAGAAATATGCATGCTATAATATTGCATGATTAAAGGGGAGATGAGGAAAGGTACGTGAGTTTACATTATTTCAACACAATAAATACTTCTAATTTATTTTTTTACTCCATGAATAGGTAGTTCAGTATCAGCTTTCTCCAAATAGCTTTCATTTATGTCTGTAAATACCTTCAATAGTCTGAAAATGCTAGTGCCTTGAAAATAATTTGTACGAACATTAAATTATTACTTTTGCCCTCAGGAGAGCTTTCTCTTCATACAAAATAAATTTTAAAAATAGTGCCATTTCTTACATTCAGTATTTTCTGAAAACAAAATTATGAATTCCTATTATTGGACACTTAGTCACCAGTTCAAAACATTCATAACAAACCATAGCTAAAGTTGCTGGCTATGTAATAAACACATGGCTATGTATAAATAAATCAGCTTATGAGGTCACACTCTAGCTTTCAAAGGTGATATACAACTTTAATTTTTACAAGCCAATGTTTTTTAATCTTGTATCAAAGATATTAAAAGACTTTGCCATGGAGTGTTTGAAATATTAATGTTAACTTATATTTAAATACAAAGGGCATTAGAAATATTAACTTTTGCTAGTCTGAGGAACATTGAGCTTTTTCTTTCCCAGAGGTGCCCAAACCCTTCATGCCAAGATGAATTTGGGAGCAGGAACATTAAGTGCTCCATGGATGACCTGAGCAGGGCTGGAAGACCACAGAAGACCAAGGCAAGTAGGCATGTAGTTAACTTAAATAGTAGTAGGGGATTCTAAATTAATGGCTTGCCCAGCCTTAGGAGAATTAAGGCCACATATTTTTTTTTTATTTCCTCTGCAACTGTCCTAAATATCAGGTTAATTGGGGTGGAGCTACTTTTCCTATTGAGGTTGGGCTCAACTTGTTCAGAATGGACAATGGAAGGAATCAAGCGGGAGCTTAGTGATTAAAGCACTCAGAGTGTCCTAGTCCTAATACCCATCACCTTCTTTGCTTTTAATTTACAGATTATTTGACACTAACATATTTCAAATAGTAGTTATGGGCTTCATGCAGATTACAGAGTTTGACCTTTGTGAAATAATAGTCCCTTCTGACCTTAAAATATATGATAGGTTTATGCCTTTGAATCAGAGTCATGGTCTTCAATTCCTGAAACATTTTTTAAAACAAGTTCAAAATGTAGTGTAATAATTCATGTTTTAATCTAACAAACCATGTTGCTGTACTTGAATTTAAGTGAGTCTGGAATCAAAGATCATATACTGCTTTCTTTCTATTTGTTTGGGGTTAAAAACTGCAATGTAAAGAAACTGAAACTGTGAAGGAGTTTTCGAATATTTTTTCTGTTGTCAGCAAAAGCACCATATCTGATATATTCTTTTTTTTTAAAAACATGTGCACAACAACTGGGTTGACATAGTGAATCTATCATTGCAAGACATTTTTAGCGAATATTTATGACCTTAAAGAGTTCATAGAGTAAAAAAACAATCTTGTTTGGGGGATTTTTGCTGACAATAAAATAAAAGTACTTCGTTAAAGTTTTGTAGAACTGAGGTTTCTTCAACATTCTGTGGATTTATTGTTGAGGGACAGGAGTAAAGACTTTATGTGAAAGACCTAATATGAAAAATTATGCTTTTTATTGACTAAGAATAAACACTGTTCAACAATTACATGCTTGTACATACTACCTTCTTGATTTGAAAGTTTCCTCCAGTGTCAGATGAATAGTTACAAGAATCACAGTAGGCTGAGGCTCTTTTTCTGCAAGAAACCAGCCCTATGGTATGGAAGAAAGTTTGTTATTGGTACTTCCCATGGGCTGCAAGTTCGCACACGTGAAAGCTTATACATAATCCAGTTTATAATTTATATGTTTTGTATATTATATGCCATGAATATTAATGCAATTTAAATTCAAGCACACTCTTGTCCTCTAGCTTCAAAAACATTTCTTTGCATGCTAAACCGTAAGTCATTGAGATTACTAGTAGTTCTTATGCACATCACTAAATGTTTTCAAGATTAGGACTTTTTTTTGGTTAGGGAATTCAAACAGGTTATTTACATATGCTTAACAAATATTCTTATATTGCATAACATACAAAGCTGAGTAAGATATTGGCAGAACATGTGTACCCAGTGACAGTGAGAATACATGCTGAAATATTTGCCTTTCTTATCATCACTTGAATCAAAAAATGAGTAGTGATGAAAAAAAAAAATTTGTGTGGAACACACAACCTAAATTTCACAAAGGGACTGAGAAACTTTGAAAATAGGTATATTTCACATTTGTATGATGGGTAATAACAAAAGGAATGGGAAATATTCTGCAATGCCTTGAAATTGGGCACTTTTACAACTCCAGAAACTCTTTTTCTTCTCACTGTTAGAGAAATGTGAAGAGATATCTGCCATGCTATAGTAACTTGTAAAGTAGAGATTACAGGCAAAAATGGATTTTCAATTAAAAAAATAGGGAAGTGGTTACACTTTTAATGTAATACTAGAAGGAGTATTTGATCAATAATTTAGCTGCCTTACTGGATAGGCAAGAGCACTGCACTGGTGTCACATCATCTGAATATTGTGAATTAAGCAAATAGTTTTACCATTAACGTAAGTTAAGTCATTGGTGATATTATGCACAGCTCAAAATTTAGACTTCCTTTTATCTGAGGATTAATGGGAAAATTATCTGTCTACCCTACAAATCCACACTTGTATTGCATTTGGTTGGAGTACCGGAGTTCAGAAACCAAAATTAGATTACAGTTTTATTCTTGATCTTTATGACATTTATCTGCTTATATACTCGGTTGTAAGTAATCTGTTATTAGTATATTTAAATGTATAACTTTTTCCTAAAAGGACTTTCTTATACCAAAGTAGTTACATACACTCTCTAATATCTGCATGATCAAAAGTAATAATGGCCTTTGATTTGCCCACTCACCACAGAAGGGAAGAAATGTATGTGTCCAGTATTAAAATCAGGAACATACATAGCATGTTGAAAGTTTTTGGGATAACGGTTTTGGGAACTTAGTTATTCCAGGCATGAGATAGAGCCACACAGTAATATCTACCTGGTCCCCTAGGAAGATGTCAATTGCACTCTACCTTTAACAATGATGAAGAAGTTATTTCACATTTCTTATTAAGCAATGTTACATATTCAACATTTAAATGTATGTTGTCATATTGGCTGTATTTCAGGGTCATATTATTCTCGGTCTCAGCAGGTGTGCAGAAACTGTGCCAAGCAATAGGACAACAGGCAATGGGCAGAAACTGATGCGCTGGAAGTTCCACCTGAACATGAGGAAGAACTTCTTTACTCTGAGGGTGACTGTGCACTGGAACAGATTCCCCAGAGCGGGAGTCTCTCTCACTGGAGATATTCAAGAACTGACTGGATCAATCCTGTGCCATGTGCTCTAGGATGACCCTCATTGAGCAGGGAGGTTGGACTAGATGAACCATTGTAGTCCCTTCCAACCTAACAATTCTGTGATTCAATGTTTCCGGAATTGGCTATGTTTAAAAATAACACCTTTGAGAAAGCTGTCCTGTACTTGAAAAAAGAAAATCTTGAAGATGACAGAAATCTCCACCCACAACCCTCATAAAAATAAGTATTTTTATGGTGTATTCCCACCACGACTGTTTATCTGGACAAGTATTGTAAAGTAAAGTAAGCTATACAGTTCCATTTGAGTGAATACTCATATATGCACATCAACATACCCACACACACTGAACTTACTGTCATGTATGCAACAGAGTGGTTTAGAAATTTGGTATATGAAGATATACCTGTTACATTATGCATCAACATGAATATTAGGGCTTTTCAAAACAAAAGTGTTGTTTGTGGCACGTCTACCAAGATTTCTGAACGTCCATTTTATTAAAGTGTCACAAATCTTGATAAGAAGTGTACAGCAGGTTTAAATAAATTTTGGTTAGTATTGTAGAATCATAGAATGGCCTGGATTGGAAGGGACCTTAAAGATCATCTGGTTCCAACGCCCCTGCTGTGGACAGGGACACCTTCTGCTGGACCAGGCTGCTAAGAGCTCCATCCAACCTGGCTTTGAACACTGCCAGGGATGGGGCATCTACAACTTCTCTGGGCAACCTGTTCCAGTGCCTCGTCACCCTCACTGTACAAATTTTTTTCCTAATATCTAATCTAAACCTACTTCCTTTCAGTTGGAAGCCATTCCCTCTTTTTCTGTCACTACATGCCATTGTAAAAAGTCTCCTTCCATCTGTCTTGAAGGCTCTCTTCAGGTGCTGAATGGCCATGATTAGGTCTTCTTCTTTTCCAGACTGAAATAATCTGAGTTATCTCAGCATTTCCGCATAGGAAAGGTGCTCCATCCCTCTAATTAAGTTGGTGGCCCTCCTGTGGACTCACTGCAATTACCTCAGATTGCCAGAAAAACAATTTTGAACCTTAAGGTTAATAAATGCTATTCTGGGAAATATTGTAGCCTCTAAATTGGTGTGGAAAGGTTGTTTTTCAAGGTGAGGAGTCTGTTTTCAGTCTTGTGTCTTGCCCAGGAGATGCTCTGTAGAGATCTATCAGAAGCTGTCAGGGATCTGGCCCTCTCTGTTGAAATTTGTTGGTGTCCTGACTCCTTGAAGTCAGGAAGAGTTTAGCCATCTTTATCAGGAGAAGGAGTATTCAAGTGCTCCTTCTATGTTGATGTGATTTTTCCTTTCAGTGGAAAAGGGAGATGTCAATTCTGAAGCCATTCTGTACCCAGCTACTTTCCCTAGTCCCGGACCAGAGCAGGGTGCCATCTGAAAGCAATTATGCCACATTTTTCATTGAAACTATTTATAGCTCCAATAAGCTGTTGGGGGATGTTCTTGTGGTGTCTCAGAATACAATTTTGTTCCATTCCCCCAAAGGAATTTTTTACCAGTGGTCTGGCATAGTTATATCTGGGTTTATTAATCAAATCAGACCACATCAATACTTCTATTTTGTAAAAAAATTAAGACAGCAGCCACACCTTCCCCTGGCTAGCAGTGCATCTGTTAAAATCTTTATCCCAGGGAACAGGCGGTCAGGTGAAATCTTAACGTGACTCACGTGCTCTTGCAACTGAATTATTCATTGTAGGTGTAGTCACTGTAAGAGGTTTGCCTTGCCTCTCACTTCTGCAAGACCAGATTTTGAAATGGTAATAGTAGTATATACATGCCAGAAATATTTTATCAGATATTTCAGATTCATGAGGAAATTTCATCTGTTGTAGTATTTCCTAACTGTGTTTAGTACTTTAAAGCTTTTGATCTCTTTATTTCATATCAAGGTTTGGAAAAATAATTAGTTAACTCCTGTATGGTTTCAAATATTAGACCTGCAAACTCCCATATGTTCCTACTTAAAGGAACAACAGACAAAGCAAGATCAGTGACTCCTGTGTTACATTACTTATCTCTCACAGATCCAATTTCATTCACAGATTAGTAGGGTCTGCCTAGACCCACTCATATAGAACTACCATTGTATGTATTCCTATTAATTAGGGACAACAATTTTGGACCAACTCCAAACCTTTTACAATATATGCATGAGATCAAGAAAGATACATGCTTTGGAAAACTGTCATGAAATTCCCATATAAACAGCAGTCTTATTTCCAGTTGCTAACCCTGAAGTCAATACTCACTAATCAGCTGAAGTACACAACATGGTAAACAGTCTGTGTAAACAACTTCTTTGCCAAAAAACATACCTTCTGGCAACACAGGTTCTTTAAGATAGAAGTCCTTTTTGAACATCTTGATTATAGATTCTCTTACCGAAGTAGGGCTCTTAAAGTATCTTTAAGTCATGGACATTGAAGTTCAGTAGTTTGAAAATAACAGTTCATACAGTTCTAGCGATTTTCAAGGGGAAGTGAGGGAGTGTTTTATAAATATTAAAATATTTCCTTATTTTTAAGATGTTTGCTAGTTTCTGTCTCCCATTGCCCTACTGCGTTCAGAATTGAGGATTACAATCCTACTCCCACATCTATCAAACATGGAGGTATGCCTTTATTCTTTTGACTTTGTGAGGAAGCTTCACAGTTAGCTTCAAACAGAGATACAAATTAAATGTATTTCATAGGTGACTTTTCAGAGGAAATAATAAGACAATTCTCCCTAAAAAGATTTGTGATATATGTTATGTGATTGTCATCATTTTCCAGGTATGGATAGCTTTTCACATTTTCCATTCACACACACACCTCCTCCTGAAACATAAACCCAGTTTTCCCACAGTATTACAAAATTTCACAGAGAAAAAACCACTAACAGAGATCTTGAAGTTTCTCCTTGTAACCCTTCCAACAGTCCACTGTTTCTCTATCCCCTATGTTTCTTCCAGCTTGCAGGGTATTGTGTTCACCTGAGTTCTCAGGCGCTGTGTCCCCTGCCCCTAACTCCCCTGGAAATTCGCGCTGAGAATTCCATTTTGACTGGAATCAGATTCTCCTCTAGTGAGCCAGAAAATAAGTGGCAGGAGGTGATGCCATGTCCTGGCTTTCTCCTGTGGCGATTATCCGTTTCCTGGTCACCATGATGGAAATAGTTCATCTCTCTCCATGCTTATCGGGTGTGTTGAAAAAAAGGCTCAGCATGGGAAAAATAAAGAGAGAAACACAGGTATATGGGAAAGTCCTGGGAATGTGGGAGCTGAGCCATGCTCAGCTTCTTGCATTACTGGAGAGAGACCAGTATTGCAGGGCTTGTTCGGGTCTGTAGGGATGGACCTCAGCTATGGAGACTTGGTGCATATCCGTTGTCAAATGAACAATCCCTCTTCCAGCCCTGGATAATTAAGAGAGGGTCTCTACAAGTTCACAGGAAGCATATTTTTTACACATAAATATAAAATCAGAGTTCAGACTGAGTTAGAAAGTGACTGGAGAAATTGAACATACAGGCAAACTTTGTGTTTCTTGACATGGGAGCTAAGCTCAGTTTAGAAGGTGACACTTCCATTGGCACATTTTCTTTTTACTAATTTCATATATGGGAAATAGATTTGACACCGTTTAACTGTTTTAAAAATGGTTTGTGTGGTTTAACTAAATATAGTTAATGGTTGATTGTCTGCTTTTATGGCTACTTTGTCAGGAAGAGAGTAACTTTCTCTTCCTTTTGCTTCTGCTTTTCTACTACAGACTTGCAGAAACAGCTTCAGTTCTTAAGAGAGAGAGCCAAGCTGGGTTGGAGCACAGAAAGGATATTTAAGGCCACTTCTCAGAATTGGGGCATATGCTGCAGCTGTGTTTGCTCCTCCTTAGCCCTGTGTTTGAAGCACCACCTTTGCCAGGTCCGTAGCTTCACAGGATTATGCTCTGGAGCTGTCTTGGCTTGTTTCAGTTTGCTCAGAGAAAGCAACTGTACTTGTCATTTGGCACTGTGGTTATTGTTCATCTTCATTTCCAGTGCCAGTAGTTGAATCCTATATTTTTTTCAGCATTTCTTCTGCACATTTCATCCTCATTTTTTGTTTGTTGTTTTGTTGTTGTTGCTGTGTTTTGTTTTTCTGATCTGATTTGAAACACCACCAGAGCATCTTTAAAAATATGATTTAAAAATAAGACATTTCCACTCGGTTATGGTTTTTTCTACAGACACAGTATATTGTGGGAAATGCACATGTTTATTAATTGTATTTCCTTCCTGTCATTGGCTGCAGTGTGAAGTAAATACATTTCGCGTGAGTCTTTGTGTACCTTCTGAAGTATAGAGACTGAGTGACGTGCTGTTGGTCATTCTAAATTATTTCTTTGTTGTTTTGTTTTTCATATGAATATCAACCCATAATAAATGTCTACAATTATTAGCTGAAATCTCAGTTTTCCAACTATAGTCTGGGTAGCACCAGAGAAGCACAATTTACAAACTGTAGTTTTTACTCTTTTTTTCTCGTTTTACATATAATTTTTTGTATCCTTTTCATTTGTGTCCTTTTGAAGACAGCTGTGTTAAAATGCGTAATTGAACAGGTTCCTACTTGCTTTCATGACACTAACTTTATTTCAGTCATGATAGCTTTTTCTAAGGATTAAGCTTTATATTGAGGTCCAGTTATGATTTAGTTATGCAATTTCATGCTATATTTTGTCAACTTCTATAAAGTCAGCAATTAAATAATGAGAAGCAAAGGCAAAAATTGGAAGTATCTAGTGTACTATGCAACGTTGCATACCCTTCACCCAGGTTGTAAATGTACCTCCTTAACTGATAGGTATGTGCTTCTGCTTGCATTTTTCTGTTTCTGAGAGATTTCCAACATTCATTTCAGTAGATTGATTATTATTGTTCAGTATTTGTCTTAACTAGGGGATTTCCTTTCATCTCTATATACCTTTAAAACTAACCTGAATCACTCACTTCATCATGCAAAATTAATTTCCTAATAAAAAATCAAAAAGTGAAATGATACTGTCAAACTAGCAAGTTATATATTTTCTTCCTGAAGTTACACAACACTTTTGGCACAGTCACACCTGACATGTTTGTTGCTGCTGACTGAAGGTGTCTTGCATATTGGCTAAAAAAACAAAACCAAAATCAATTGTTCATGCTGAGAAGGAAGAAGATTGTAATAAGAAAACAAATCACAGGCTTAGATTCTTTTTTAAATGGATTAAGCTCTAAAACACCAGAGTCATAAATGTCATGACACAAAAAACAGTAATTGTAGTCAGCACTATATTTTAAGGTGAATAAGTGATTTATAGATGCTGTATAAGCTATCAGTGACTTAAATGTTTTAGTAACAAATTGTAGGTGCTCCAGCAGACAACACATGGCTGTGTATGACACATCTGGGGGGCCTTGGGAGCACATAGAGGTTTGCGGAGTCCATGTCCAAGCTGTTCAGCGGATTAGCCATGGCAAAACCCAACCAATGCCTGAGGCACCATAAGGCCCCTGGGCAGAGGGTATGTTCTGAAAGCTCCCCAGTGTGCTGTACTGGCCACCAGGCACAGCCAACCTCTTCTAAGTAGGAACAGAGGATGAATTCACAAAGTAAGAAGAGCAAAGAAAAAGCCTAGGGAGTGTGCAAGCCCTATTGCATGTTTGTAGAAGAAAGAGATGTTTTAGGACTGTCCTGAGATTTTGGTCCTTTGTTTTTTAGAAAAGTGTGGCTTTCCCTGCAATTACTCCAATTTGGCCTGAAGGTTTGTAGCAGGTTAACCCTGGCATGATACCACGTCCTCACTAAAGCCACTCTCTCACTCTCCCTGTGCAACTGGACAGAGGAGAGG
>VYXB01001557.1:239577-337045 GCA_013397135.1 Pachyramphus minor | reverse complement strand
GCAGGACCCTGATCCATCTTGGGCCTCCCACGGGGTCACATCCTCCTTCATTCATCCACCTGCTCCAGCATGGGCTCCTCCATGGGCTACAGGTGGGTCTCGGCACCCCGATGGTTCTCCAGGGGCTGCCGGGGCACAGCTGCTCCACCATGGTCTGCACCACAGGCTGCAGGGACCACAGCTCCAGCACCTGAAACACTCCACTCCCCCCCTTCTCTTGCACTGATCTTGGTGTCTACATTGTTGTTACCATGTTCTCAGTCTGCTCTTCCCTGGCTGGAATTCTTTCTGCACAACAACCTTCTTTTCTTAAATGTTATCACAGAGGTGTTACTATTATTCCTAATTGGCTTGGCCTTGGCCAGTGGCAGGAAGTCCATTCTGGAGCTGGCTGGCATTGGCTCCACGGAAGAGGGGAAGCTTCTAGCAGCTTCTAACAGAAGCCACCCCTGTAGCCCCCCCCACTACCTAAACCCAGCCGCAGAAAACCACTACACGGTTGTGAATAGAAATAGTTATAATAGAGCAAATTAAAACTCAGATCATACAATGCTTACAAGTTTGGAGAAAGGCAAAAGCTATAAATTCAGGAACTAAATTGCCAGCCAGTTGTAGGCAAAAAAGGAATGAAATTCGGGTCATAGGAAGTCATCATTTTAGATATGAACAGATCATATGCACATCAGTTCTCGTCTCCTGTATTTTGTGAAGGTCAGTGGCCTTCAAAAAATATTTTTAAGAAATCTTGCATGACAGTATTTCTTTTCAGAAATGCTCTACCTGTTAATCAAGTGAGCTTCAAATGTCCTATTAAATCCCACCTCCTTCAGGTAACCTTTTTGACCTCCTCTGTCTCCTTACATCTATTCCTGTGCCTAATCCCTAAATGGTTAGTCTTGCAGTGGTTCTAAGTAAGCTCCAAATTTCTCAGGGTGGGAACCTTGTCTAAATTTGTATTTGTAAAGCACCATCCACACACTCTGCACCTGGAGCGCTACATGGACAGTAAATGATCATGAACCTTCTTAGCGAATAACAGTTATGTCTAACACTATTGTTCAGTATTGTTCATTTTTCATTTTTTTAAAAATCCGCTTTTAAGGTTTACACTATAAGTTATGGTTGGAACATACAAATGATACTGATACTGAAGATATTTTAATGTTAATTCTTACATCAATAAGTTGAATTCAAATGTAATAACTGCAAGCAGACTTCAGTATAACTATCATTTATATTTCAAAATTATTTATTTTTCTAGTGATGTTACTACCACCATAAAGTAAGGAGATATTGTCATAAAAATGTTCTATTTTTAAACATAATTTGAACTTCACAAGGACAGGAAGATATTTAAATCAAGTCTTTTGCCTAGACCTATAAAAAAAATACACCTGCTGTTGTTGGTTGTATACTGTTTTAACTCCACAAATCTTCAATGCAATTACTCTTGATTTGCACTCTGCCATAAGAAACAAGCATGTCACGTTTTTCCCCAGGAAGTCACTGTGCCAATGATTGCTGTAGGCTGTATGAGTTCGTTAGGAACATGCCCAACACACTATACACCTATCTTGTTGATGTACACTTCCTTGGATCCATTATTGGCCACTATCAGAGAGAGGGAACTGGGCCATATGTAGTTGAATTTGGCACAGCTGGTTTTACAACCTTAGATGTCTGTGGAGGAGTTCAGATGATTCTATAAGACACAGACCAAGCAAGTAAAATTAAGACAATACAACTGCTGTTTAACAATTATTCCTGATATTTTTGCAAGAACCAACATGATGCAGAAGACTTGTTTCCACAGAAAAAAGGCCTGGAGATAGTTTTTCAGTGTTATCTGACCTTCTGCAACAAACCTCACCGGATTTGATTTTAATCTCATTTTACAAATGAGAAGCAAACATCATGGAAATGAATGGAATGTCATAAAACTGGATTTTAAATCAGAATTAGGCCAATAACACTGTTTTAGAGGATTGTAACACAATTGACTTCAAAGACATGTCTATGACCTAAATGTGAAGATACGGAGAACTTGCTTTATTGACTTCACTTCAGATTTTAGTTTGAAATTACTCAGAATTTAGAATTTTATTCCACTTCTAATTCAGATTTTAATCCAACCTAATTACAGTCCTATTAAGATGTTCAAATTATGATGAAAAGCAAAGAAGTGGATTCAACATGCAAATAGCAAGAGAAAGTCAAGTTTGTCTAGTGCTGTATTTCATGGGCTTTACCAGACTGTACAGAGCTTGCAAAGTTTATGTAGCTTTTGTGGACATCTCCTATGAGCTGCAATCTGGGTACAATGTGGCTGCCAGAGCTCAATTTCCAACTTATCCTGAGGCTTTTTGATGCTTATATATGCCCCACCTAAAAATGTGCTTAACTAAAAGGCTGGTACTTATGACTGACATTCAGTCAGCATTTTCACACGATTAACTTGCCAATTAAAAATGGGCTTGGTACTGAGTTTAGAAGTTAACTTAGATACTCCTAGCTTGGGCAGAGAGTTGCTTTCAGGCAGGGTGAGGCCAAGTCTGATTTTGTAGGTGATGTCATTCCTGCGTGGAGAGACGCCATGACTCGCCAGGGAGCTGGCATGGCCTTGGACAGAACACTCGCTCCCTGCCGCCCTTCTCCTGGATTGCAGCCAGAGGCAAAAGCACCACTGTGAGACAGAAGAAGGACTTTGATCCAGTTAGTGACTGCAACTTCACCCAGTGCCTCTTTGTTTTCTGTGGTTTCTTTCACATCCTCAGTATTACTGCCATACTACCTATGATGGTTTCATAAAAAGATTAATTTCCATCATCAGTTGAAATTATTTTTAAGAATTACTCTGGGCATAGCCTAATTGCATGCTGTAAGAGGAAAACTGTATGTGCCTGGGATTTGATGACTGTACATTGCAAGAAAGAAGATTTACAGTATTTCAAGTATAGTAATTATATATATTTTATACTAAGAGAGAAGATAGAAGATAGCAAAATTACTTTCCTCTAGCTGATGTACAGACAGAACAAAACGACAGCTGGTTTTGTGTCTTTAGAAATGTACCTCTGGGTATTATTTGGAGAAAGAAAATGCTTATCTTTGAAATCTAAAGTATGAAATTGTCTGGAAAATAACAAATTGTTGAGTGTGGTATTGCACAGGGAAAATGCACACTTCAGTCTGGAAACAAATTGGTTATTGAATGCTTCTAATTATACATATGTATGTGACATTATTCAATTTGTGCAAATAATTGTGATTACTGTAAATACAAATTAGATGCTTGTCATTTGCACATTTTGTGTCTGATATTTGGGTTATATGCTTGCACGCTAACATGTGAGATGTTGCGACATAAGGTGTTAACTTTTTCTTGACTTCCTCATGTAATTAACACAAAAACATGTGGATAATCAGAAAACAGAACTTGATTATTTTTAACAATTGAAACAATTACTTTTGTTTGATACTTATATTCTGAATTAGGCTAATTAATAATAAGTGAGAAGTTTATATTTTCCTATCACTGTCCAAATGAAATAGCAATACAAGTTCTCCCAGTAGCACTCTTGCAGATATCACTTGTCAACACCTCCTACTCTTTGTGATCGCTTGAAGGGCCTTCTCTTCTGGGCAAGATGAAACTTGATTCATTGACATTTTCCCTTTTCACAGCAACAAGTAGCAAAAGCCAGAAACTCTCTGAGACCTACATTTTTCACGTTCCCTGTCAATATCATTTGTGCCCTCTTGCTTAAGTTAGACATATTAAGCATATTTTTCAGGGAAAATAACGATCTGAGGAAACTGCACATTTGTCTCTGACCATCTCACTACTTCAGCTTTGTTTAGAAACATGTTCCAGGGCTTTTCAGTGGAGGTATTAGGTTGCTATGGTGTTATAGCATTTTCTGCATTATTGGTGTTTCTGTCATACAAAAAACCCCACCAATAGTAGTAATGGGAATCAAAGATTACCACATGTATTCTAGTAGCTATTTAGTAATTTTATTACTTTCAAAGGTATATTTTTTATTGTCTGAAGAATACATATTGTTATTCTTAATCAAACTATGGAAAAAGTATATATCATTGAGGCTTGAAGTACCTCTTCAGTGCCTGGGGTAAATGTTTTATCATTTGCTTAAAATGTATGTCCTGTCTGAAAGATTTTAAAATAATGTAGATAGTTCATAGAGACAGAGAGCTAATAGTAGCAAATAATATTCTGCACCAATTCATACAGATTAACTGTGTAGACAGAAACAAAAATGAAGTATATGTAAAACTGCCACAGTGAGGCTCCCTGCATACCAGACTGCTCAGCTCTGAAGTTCATATGATTGTGAAAGCAGAAACAAGGTCCTACAGCTTTTTTCTTTGTTGACTATGAAATTTGGGAGCTGGTTTCTGTCTAGTCATCACATTGATGCTGTACACCAGTAAACTACAGAAAACAAACACGCCCCATCAAATATAAGTTCTTCATCTAGCATCTGTTGTCTGCACATCTCTGAAGTACGTGGTGCTGTGCCTGGGGTGTCACTCAACAAAAATGGTCTATCTGCCTCCTCCATTGCAGCAGGATTTTTAAATTAACTGTAGAAAGCTGCATTAACCACCACTTCATGCAGGACTTCCTTCCTTCGATCATTGATGCTATCTTTTTTCAGTCTTACTCCATGAAACCGTCACTGACCAATGTCAATCACATATGTTCAATTTGTGTATCCAGTGATGTACCCAGGGCTTTGCTGGCTTGAATATTTTATTGGTTTGCAAGACTATGTAATGATGTCTCAGAGACAGATCACGATTAGGAATTATTTTTAAATTGCCTAATACTTCAATTTTTTTTCATTTTAAAACCCTTAAAATAGGAACCTTAATCTTGTAAACCATCCTACACTAACTACCAACAATTAGCTGACTCCTGTCACTAGTTTGGCTTAGCAGTTGCACTCCTTCCATGTATAATAAATGTAGTTTTAAGATCATACAAACTTTACAACTAACTTTTGTTTTTAGTAGGCCTGGCAATTGTCAATATTTGGGTCAATGGCTAGATGTGGAGACCAGTGACAAGAGGCATTCCTCAGGGGGTTGATATTGGGATTGGCACCGTTTAACATCTTTGTTGGTGACATGAACAGTGGGATTGAGTGCGTCCTCAGCAAGATTTCCGACAATACCAAGCTGTGTGGTGTGGTCAACGTGTTGAAAGGAAGGGACACCATCCAGATGGACCTTAAAAAGCCTGAGGAGTGGGTCCATGTGAAACTGATGAAGTTCAAGGCCAATTTCAATTGTGAGGTCCTACACCTGGGTCAGGGCAATCCCAAGCACAAATACAGACAGGGCAGAGAATGGATTGAGAGCAGCTCTGAAGAGAAGGACTTGGAGGGTGCTGGTGGACAAGAAGCTCAGCACTGGCCCAGAAAAGTTGTGGATGCCCTGTCCCCAGAAGTGTTCAAGGCCAGGTTGGATGGGGCTTTGAGCAACCTGGTCTGCTGAAAGAGGTCTCTGCCCTTGGCCATGAGGCTTAGAACAAGATAATCTGTAAGATCCCTTCTCAGCCAAGCCATTCTATGGTTAAAAGCAGCTCATAATGAATTTAAGGTAATTCAGGGTAACAGTTATATATTTTCAATAATTAAATAACCTGATAAAAATATTTAATTATTTTTGTAAGAGCCAAAGAGTGACAAATTTTTAATAACCATTCAAAATCTGCTCGACATTCAAAAGACTGACACATTCAAGCAAATCCTCATTGTGTCCAGTCTGACTAAACAGCGATAAAACAATCAGCCCAGAGTTGACATTCATAATATAAGGCTATAAAAGACTTTTACAAGTTTGCTGAGTCCAGCTCCTTGTTGTTGTAAGCAAAACGTCAGAGGTGTCCTTTCTCCAAAGTTATCAAGTTCCTATCTCCTAATAATTAGATGTGTTGTTTGCTGTCCTTTAATTATAACCTCAGTGACACTGGAGAACACTGATCCCTTCTTTGTTTACATTGCTTTAATTCATGGGAAAATAATGCACTTTGAGTGGAACACACACAGGTTCCTCTTCTTCAGTTATTGTAGTAAATCTCTTCTAATACTTACTGTAACAGGATTCTATAATTCGAGTATGTATTACAAGACCATAGGATTTCTGATATAATTTGTGAGAATAGTGTATGCCTAGGAATTAGAATATTTTTGTAATAGGATATTGATTCATTGTGATACAGCTTTGTAAAGAAATACAAACAAGAAGGAAAAAGAATGCCTTTTGATTCTTAATACTAAATAATTTCTTCACAAATCACTGAAGCTTTTTACAAGACAGAGCCAGAAAAATGTCCTTGACCCCAGATATAAAATAGTGGTCTTTAAAGGGAGACTGTCTTTCCAGGTGAGAGGAAGGTGTTGCTCAGAGGATTTCTGTCATACAGATGGGCATGATAGTCCTTGAAAAACTTCAGTCCTCCTGGGCTAACAACAGAGAAAAGCAAGATTTGGGATATATAAGCAATTTTTTTTATTTGATTTTTCTCTATAAATGTGGTTTCTGACACAAAACGTAAATAGACGTTTGAACTGAAGAAATCATAAATTGCTAAGTAAATAAATTTTTCTGACTTCAGTGAAGCTGACTTGGTAAGTGTATTATATCCTGAGAACTTGATTGGTCTGGAGTAGCAGACCTACAAAATTCACCTATTTCCTTTTCAAGCTTTCAGGAAGGTTTGGTCAACTATTTCTCTACGTTTCAAAATCCTCTTCCTGAATCATTCTTGTTCAATATATTTTGTATGGCTCCCATTTACATAGTGTGTTAAACTCAGGCTCCTTCAGTGCTAACATCCATCCATTTGCAGGTCTGGTTCCCTAGACCCTCATTTCTCCACACACTTCACAGAATCACAGAATATTCAGAGTTGGAAGGGACCCACAAGGATCATAAAGTCCAACTCGTAGCCCTGCACAGGACCATCCGCTAGATTCACATCATGTGCCTCAGAGCATAGTCCAAATTATTCTTGAACTCTGTCAGATTCTGTGCTGTGACCACTTCCCTGGGAGCCTGTTCCAGTGTTCAACCACCCTCTGGGTGAAGAACCTTTTTCTAATATCCAACCTAAACCTCCCCTGAAACAACTTCAGGCCATTCCCCCAGGTCCTGTCACTGGTCACTACAGAGAAGAGATCAGTGCCTGCCCCTTCTCTTCACCTCACAAGGAAGTTGTGGATTGCCATGAGGTCTCCCCTCAGTCTCCTCCAGGCTGAATAGACCAAGTGACCTCAGCCTCTCCTCACAGGGTTTCCCCTCAAGGTCCTTCACCATCCTCGTTGCCCTCCTTTGGACACTTTCTAATGGCTTAATATCTTTCTTATCTGATGATGCCCAAAACTGCACACAATATCCCAGGTGAGGCCACACAAGTACAGAGCAGGACAGTCAACTCCCTCGACTGGCTGGCGATGCTTTACCTGATGCCCCCCAGGACATGGTTGCCTTTCCTGGCTGCCAGGGCACTGCTGACTCATGTTTAACTTGCCACCAACCAGCACTCCCATGTCCCTTTCCGCAGCACTGCTTTCCAGCCTCTCACTCCCCAGTCCAGGGTTACCTCATTCCAGGTGCAAAATTTGGCACTTGCCTTTGTTAAACTTCATATGGTTGGTGATTGCCCAGTGCTCCAATTTACTGAAGTCTCTCTACAGGGCCTCTCTGCCTTCAATTTCCTCTGCAGAACTGTTGCATTAATCTGTCACTATGCGTCACTTATAAGGTATTATTGGTGAGGCTAAAATATAGGTTGTTTTCTGAGATGCACAGGGCACTCTTCCTAGGTCTGAAACCAGAAAGTAAAACTATTGCTGGTTACATGTATTAATAGCAAAAGAAACCACCCATACCGCAAAGATTTTTGATGCATTTTTGTGTTTTATGCTATATTGAGAGTTGCTTATATAAATAGCTTTTTCTGCATAGAAGTTGAAGTAGGTTACAACCTTCCAAAAAAATGATACTCAGAATTTTGTTGTAACTTTTTGATTCTGTTTCTTAATTTATGTTATTCTATTGTAAACAGTCTGGGTCTTAACTTGTGCATTCTTAATAGTTGAATAGTATGAGCAAAATACTAGAAAAAAAAAGACACATTAGGGCAGTGACTCTGTCCAAAGTGTTTCTTTGGGCAGTGAACCATCCTTAGTGTCCAGCATCTCCCCAGAAGTTTGATCCTCCATCTTGTCCCACTTACTGCCATCTGGAGCAGTCAGGACTCTCTGATTAGTCCAGTCAGATTTCTTTAACACTTCCTACTAGGTTGTTTGGGGACATATGCTATGTGGCCTGATGACAGGAAAAGTGCTTGGAAGAGAACTGTTGTTGAATGAGTAGCAAAGTGCTGGAAATACGACTTGGCATCTACTTTCATGTATTCCAGTACTATTCAACAGATGTGCTTGTCTGTTTGTTAATGTTGACTTACTTCCTTCTTCCTCCAAGAGAGTTAGAAGCAAAAGTCCTTTGCTTTCGCTTATGGAACAGTGCCATAACTTTCCATTGATGTTTGTGTGTTTTGCTGATTGGATTCACATTTTCTTTACGAACACACCACTAACCCAGTTGTATTATCATACAATCATAGAATGATCTGGGTTGAAGGATCATCTACCTCCAACCCCCCTGCCATGGGCAGGGACACCTTCCACTAGATCAGGCTGCTAAGAGCTCCATCCAACCTGGCTTTGAACACTTCCAGGGATGGGGTATCCACAACTTCTCTGGGCAACCTGTTCCAGTGCCTCACCACCCTCACAGTAAAGAACTTCTTCCTTATGTCTAATCTAAAGCTACCCGCTTTTTCAGTTTAAAGCCATTCCCCCTTGTCCTATCACCACATGTCTCTTATAAGCCCCCTTTAGGTACTGCAAGGCTGCTATAAGGTCTTCCTGGAGCCTTCTCTTCCCCATGCAGAACAACCCCAATTCTCTCAGCCTGTCTTCACAGGAGAGATGCTCCAGCCCTCTGATCATCTTCATGGTCCTCTTCTGGATTTGCTCCAATAGATCCATGTCCTTCCTGTGTTGGGGGCCCCAAAGCCAGATGCAGTACTCCAGGTGGGGTCTCACAAGAGCAGAGCAGAGGCAGAGAATCACCTCCTTTGACCTGGCTGGCCACGCTGCTTTTGATGCAGTCCAGGTTGTGGTTGGCTTTCTGAGCTGCAAGCACATGTTACTAGCCCATGTTGAGCTTGTCATCAACCAACATCCCCAAATTGTTTTTGGCAGGGATACTCTCAATCCCCAATCTGCCCAACTGGTGTTTGTTCTTGGGACTGCCCTAACCCAGGCACAGGACCTTACAATTGGCCTTTTTGAACTTCATGCACCACTTCAGGCCCACCTCTCAAGCCTGTCAAGGTCCCTCTGGATAGTATCCCTTCCCTCTAGTGTGCTGACCACACCACACGGCTTAGTGTTGTCAGCAGACTTGCTGAGGGTGCACTCAGTGTCCCAGTACTGACCCCTGAGGAACGCCACTCATGACTGGTCTCCAACTGGGCATCGAGTTGTTGACCACAATTCCTTGAGCACAACCATCAAGCCAATTCCACTGAGTGGGTCATCCATCAAATCCACATCTGTCCAGTTCAGAGACAAACAAAATGTCCACATATTCTATCCCCTTTTCCATCCCAAGTCTTATGAGAACATATGAAATAATCAGATCAGAGAGTTGAGTTTAAGCATGACTTTAAGACTAATATTGATTTTGCAGTCTGTCTGGGCACTTCAGTTTTCTTCTTTCAACTAGAGTCCTTTCATCTGCCAGATAAATAAAGGAGATCCACCAGAAACAAATAAATACCTCCCCATACAGTGTCTCATTGAGGTCGGTCAAGGGCACACTCAGATTTTGAATTTTGTATCATGAAACTGTCAAATAAAACACATACTTAAGTGTGTTTTATTTGTCATATTGGTGTCATATTTCAGGATTCAGACCCTGGTAAATTGCACAGTATATGTCAATAAATTTTAAAACAGGTGATTAGTGTAAAAGAGGTCTATATAAAGATTGGCTAGACTACCTGTATTACAGGTCAGATTCTTTAACCTACAAATGTCTGCTTTCCTAGTCCTTACTACATGCTTTGTCTATTTTCTTTCAGTTTTAAATAGATAAGTGTATGGCTATAAGCAGACAATGACTTTTAAAAACATATTTTGACACTTAATTTCGTTGATGGTGAAAGATAATATATTTTCATAACAATGTTAAAATCTCTTAAATTTTGATATCATAATGGAAGACTTGGTAAAAATATAAATTTATGTTTAAGCTACAAATATTTGGCCTAGTATTTTAAGTTTTCTTTCATTTTTAAAGGCAGATCACACTACATTCTTTAAGATTTTCTTCATATAAACAGATTTTCTGTGATGTTCTTTACAAGCCAATCTTGAGAGTCAAGTTTTTAGTTATTGGTTATGTACCTAAAAAGCACAGATATGCTATATTAATATCCACAATGGTCAGTTAATAATCAAATAATATAAGAATAACTGTGCTGCACCAGGCCAAGTTGATGGATAAAACAGGATAGCAAGTGGAAAATTATAAAAACACTGCAAATGAGTAGTTGTATTTCTTCCAGGCATTGTAATAGACTGATTACTTGCAATGTGGGGAGTTCATGAGCACTGTGTATTCTGTGACCCTAGAGATGACCCTAGAATGAACTTTTTCAGTTTGCCCTTCAACCTGTGCAAGCCACAACTTCCAAAAAACCCTTTCACAATTAGGGCTGAACCTTAATGTTGCATGGAAAAACGCCTCATTTTGCTTCTCTTGAAATAACAACCTATAATGTCGTTATATTTGATGTTGTTTTTTTGATGTCGCTACTTCTGCTATTGAGAGACATAATGAGCAAGTGATGCCTATTCACTCTTCCCATGCCACTCCCCATTTTTTATGACTTTATCATATATCCCCTCAACTGCCTGTTGAGTTTCCTGAAGTTTCCTAGCCTGTGTAATTTTTCCTCTGCTGTAAGTCATTCATACCTCTGATCATCTTTATTGCCTTTCTCTGTATCTGCTGTAGCTCTTCCATATCCTTTCCTGAGATGGGAGAATCAGGGCTGCATGGAACATTCATTATGTGCAACAAAGCAACACCTTGATAATCAGAAGCAATATCTCAAACAATTTTAGTGTTTATATTTATTAAAACATATATTTCTCTCGATTTCCTGTTACAAGTCAGGATTTGAAATTCAAGATTGACTAATGAATACTGCTTTTGGCGTAGCAAATTCGAGGGTTTTTTAAGTGATACAGCTCCAGGCTAGCATATGTTTGCAATGCTGGTTTGCCTATGCTGAAACCAGACAATGTAGATCCAGTTCTACCTTTGAATGTTTAGATAATAATGAGTCATGCTAATAGAGGTTGTCTAGAAGGGTTGAACTCCAGCTCACTAAAAAATTTACTATAAAATATGTAAGTAAGGCAAAACAATGCACACTGAAAAAGAGCACCAGGCTTCTCTTTCCCATATTCTGGTGCAATTATTCAAAAAAACATTCAGTGGTATTTCATCCCAGACATCTATCAGGCCATTTATGAATGTAGACAGGGGTTAAACTAGTCTGAATCAGCTCTTTCTGTAAGTGATGAAAGAATTTGACACCATTTTTTATTAAACTTGCTATAATTCTATTAGAATTATAAATTATTGGCAAAATTTACCCTTTTTTTTTTTGTGCTAGAACTGTAATTCTGTTTCAGTTTTTTACATTTAAGAAACAGAGATTTATCCTATAAGTTGCAATATTCTTTTTAAATTAAGTATTTAATCAAATTATTCTCAACATGGTACATTAATCAATTAGTAGTCAATTAATTTCTGATCATTGTATCATATAACTTATCAGCACAGAGAAGTTTTAACAAAGAGGCATGGCTTTCTTGAATAAAACCAATTTCTGCTTCTATTTTATGAGGAAGTTTTTTTACTTTAGGCATTATTGTGTTTCTTGACTATCTAATTGGCTCATTTTGCAAAATTAAAGCTCTGGCAAGGATTTCTCGTTTTTTTACTACTTGCTTTTAATTCTGAACAATTTGCATTTCCATAACAAGCTAAAAAATTCATTCAGGGAGTCCAAAATTAATATACATTTTAATGGACACTCATTTATTTCTATGAGTTACTTAGAAAATTAAAATAATGAGAAAAAAGTGTCAGTTCAACATTATGACAGAAAATCTGAATAACACAAAGATGCTTGAGGTTGACATTTCCTATCATGAGAATAATTCAGAGCATTTGATGCTTATCACAGTGCTATGACTACAAAAATATTTCCCTCAACCTTTGAATTCAGCAAGAAATACAATAATTAAACAATAAAGCAAGACCTTGAATTTTCTTAGTTCAGAACAGTGAATTAACCAGACCATTAAAAGCTCATAACCTGTGCCTAATAAAATATTACCAAATTAGCACATTTCTTCAAAAAAAATCTAACGCCATATAACAAGTTTTCTCTAAACAAAAGTCTAATAAGATACTACTGAAAGACTCTTGGAATCACTCTGAAACTCAAGAACATATTGTCACTTACAATTTTAAATCTCTAATGGAGATTTATGCACCTTCTATGCAGTGATTTCTTTCTTGCTGGACAGGTTTGAGTTACCATGAGTGCTCCACCCATGCATATATGAAAGATTAGCAATTAAAAGAATTGTTGAAAAATAGAAGCTAGGATTGAATTAGTAAGTATATGTCATACAAGTCTACCTTGCTTTGGGAGGAAACAATGGAAAATTTTCTGCACTGGATCAGCAAAAATGTACCGAACTTTTCCCATGCACTATCCCCAGGATGCAAATATTGCTGTACCAAGTTCAGTACTCACATTATACTCCTCTCAGGTATGTCTGGCTTTTCCATTTCAAGATAGACAGAAATTTGAGTAAATGGAGCCAGGATTATGTTTACTTCCCAACTCACATACAAATTGCTTCTGTTTAGAGGAAAGTGAATAACATTGTGGTAAGAGGGGCTGTTGAATGCGTTGCAAACAGATTTTGCAAGATATGGAATCATGCTGGAAAAGCTTGTGATAAGGTAGGACGTACAGAGAGCTTTGTTCCCAGGAAAGAACCGGTAACAGTGGCCAGCTGCACGTGATGCATAGGGTCAACAAAGACAGAAGCCACCTCTATGTGCTACAAAACCTGAGATGTCACCAGGAGGGGACAGGCAGAGAGAGGGCCAGAAGGGTGAGCAAGCCTTTATTCAACACGTGTGACTGGATGGGTCCGGACAGGCTGTAGATGAATCCTTCGAAACTATAACTTCCTTGTTAAGGAATGAACAAGTGACAATGAATGTATGGGAGGTACTGAGTTGAAATCATGCATCTTTTCCTTGCAACCAATTAACTGCAATTTGCCCCAGGAAAGCTCTAACCACAGTCCAGTTTTACCTAGTGAATGACTGGACAACACCTTTTAAAGTTACCCAGCTGTGCATAGGGTCCAGGCCATGTGGATATTTACAATTTAGTCTGTAGCATAGCAGCACAGCAATAATTACATTATATACTCATTGTATACAAGGCCCCATGCCAGAGTTATGTTTCACACAGTACATCTATGATCATCCAGTAGCAGGAATATGGGTAATGCCAGCACCATGACAGAAAAATATTAAAGGTAAGCTGCAGTGGGGCAATAAAAAAGCTTCAGGGGTCTGTAGCCTACAGTGTAGCCCCTGCATTTACTGATTCCTGTTCTCTATCACAGTTGAGGTGACTACACTGTGACATCTCACAAAAGTAAACCAGAGCTGATCAGGGCTTTGAACTGTTCTGCCCCATGAAGCTGACACATGAGAAACTGATTTTTTTATCAAGAGTTAATGATGCCTTTTAATTAAAAAATTAAAATTAAAAGCTATTAAAAAATAGCTACTTTTATTGCGCCCTTTTTGTTTTCCTCTAATTTTTACACTATAGTGATTGAACACCTGTCTTACTCTATTACTTCCTCAAGAAAGGATTATTTTAGACAACAGCAAAGATTTCTGTAGTCAGCGTTCACAGCAATTTATATCACAGACTTGTGGCTGATATGTGCACCATCTGTAATAAAGCTTTTAGCCAAATGAGGCTCAAATAGCTCTCTCATTAGAAAGGAACACTTGATGAGTGAAGTTCACTTGTTCTTTCTTTACTTTGTGATCTGTGTTGGCTAAACCCTCATGACTCCATGGTCCCTGAACCTTTGTTTCACTCTTCTATTCATCATCTCTGTTAAAATACCTCCCACCTCAGGACACATTCCATCAATGAAGATCTCTGGTCAGTATGATGCAGGGCTTGACTCTGCAGCACTGCCATCAATCACCAGAAGCATGCCCGTGTAATACAAGTTGTGTAAAAGTTTATAATGTTCATTTCATGTGATTTTTGCCCGCAATAGTTCACACAGTCCTTAAATTCAGTGCCAAATCTTCCTGCAGCACGTAGGGACAGAGCTTAAGATCTTATATGAGGATCCTGAAGAAACAGGGAGCAACCTAAACTGACTCATCAGTATTTGGGAAGAAAACGGTTAATCCATGAATGTAAAGAGGATTAAGAAACCACCTATTTGCTTTTTGAATTTCCTGTTCAGGTTAGGTGTTTAAATCAATTCTTTCTCATAAAACTTCAGAAGGCAGGATATAATCCAGCTGTCCTACTATTAGGTATTAACTGTCTGCAGAGAGGTTTCTGTTGCCTCTTGGTTTTCCCACTAGACTGGGTGTTGGGAGGCTCAGCCTTGAATCCCCCTTCCAAAGAACACAACATAACATATTTAATGTTTATGTGTAAATGGAGACTATCCACTCCTCCTCCAAATCTGTGTTTTGTGTACGAAGAAATCTCTTCTAGAGACCTCAAATAGGAACTGACAGAGCTGACTCAGGGTTTCTCAGGGCTGGATCTTGTGCTGCAAAGTTGCCTTTCCATATCTAGCCTAGCTTTCCTCAAGTGACAATGGGTAAACAACTTTTCATCACATATTGTTAAATTTGAAACCCTATAGACCAAATACTTTAAAAATATTGACCTATACTTGATCATTTATTTTTACAAAGTGACTTCCAGCACCCTGCAGCTATCAAAGCTCTTGTGCTGTTGCTGGTGCTTCACAAATTGCTGAATAAACACAGACCTCAGCAGGAGTATTTACAGTGTAATCTAAACCTCGGTGCAGCTAAACAATTTGGGGGAAAGAAAGCAATAGCACAGCTATGCTTTTTCTGCTGTTCAAATTATGTGCATTGGGCCTTGTGGAAGATGGTGAACAAGAGGAGAATGCAAAGGACAATCACAACTATAAAAATGTTCTCCTTTTGCTATTACACGGCTCAGCATGACCCAGTACTTCTAAGAGATTTGAAATCTCTGAATCTTCTTTTGTTCTGTACTCCATCATGTCTTTATGGGCATGTAGACTTGTCCCTAGAGGAAAAGCTTGCTCCAATTACCATCCATGTGTCAACTGAGATACTGTACAGGGCTTCTGAAATTACTATCAAAACCCTGGGGAGCTTTCTTTGGAGAGAAGATTCTTCCAGTGTATCTCCCCATACCTTCAGGAGAACTGAGGCTGACCTTAGCAATTCATATAAACAAGATGTATGGAAATATATGCCTCTTTAACCTTTAGCCCTCCAGTGCACAACGTGGGAAGGATGGATTTGTCTACTTTGAAACTTGAAATTGATCCTGAAGGGCAGGTTTCACTTGGGCCAAGCCACGAGTTGCCTTTCCCTGTCTCTGTCTTATCTAGAAAGCAGTCTCATCTCTTCTCCTCAACTTTGCTCCTCCTGGAAAACAGAAGTGGATGTATGTGTAGAAGGGAAAGGAGTGAAGTCTAGGAAAGAAAACAAATGTGTTGCTAAAGGTGAATTTCCTATGTTTTAAATATGTTCTTGAAATAATTCCTGTGAGCCCTGCAGGATACAACAGAACACTGAAATTCATTGGTTCTTCTAAGTTCAACTGTATGGTTATTAAAGTGAGAGGGAGGAGCCAGTGGTTTTTATTAATATATAGAGAGACTAAGACTGTGTTTGGGAATTGATCAGAACTATCAGTAAAGTTTCTTTTTTCCTGATCATATGAAATATATGATTTGAAGAATTTATTTTCTACCCTCTCTTATTTCTGTCTCTTCATCAAGTATTTAGCAATAAATTTCAGACACCTACAGATATTTAGTACTATTTAGTGTGTTTTTGTGGTCAGTTTTGATTCAGATGAATTTAGAATCAGTATGCTCAGTATTAATCCTTTTAGATAAATAAAGTTGCATCCAAGATACACTGACAAGTTACTTAGAGCGACAGATGTAGGAAAATAATTGATAGTGTAGGTCTATAGGTAGTATCTCCAAAGCCTGTCACTTGCAGTCTCCACTGGCAGTAGCTGCATTCCTCCATCATTACATTACCAGCAGTAAAGACGCATCGGCACCTACTAGTCTGACGTGAGGACTGCCTGTAATGCCACTGGGCTTTTGTCATACCTCTGCCTCCCCTGTTAGTTTGCCAAACTGGGAATGTGGATCTGGGGATTGCTGTAGGCTTAGGCAAAACAGGAAACCGTCTGGGTCAGTAGGCTGCCAATTAGTCACAGTACTGGTGGAGGCACTACTGCGTGGGTGCCAGGGGAAAGGCATCCGATTTTCCAGCAGTTGGTGTGGCTCAAGTGGCCAATCCCTGCTTTTGTTTGCAGCATTTCATATTGCTGCTTCCGCTGACCCAATGACAGCTCAAAAGGAGAGCAATTGCCTTTCTTTTTTCCCTAGGGGTCATTAAGATTTAACTCCTGAATTCCAGGTTCCTTTTCTAGCTTCCTGTGGATAAGAAAGAGACATAAAGACTCCATCAAAATGTATAAGTCACAGGTATATCAGAAACATTAAAAAAATTCAGTCTCTATAGGGAAATATTAGATAGCAATTAAGAACCAGCTAGAAGATCATGTGACATTTATGGCAGGTATAAGCAATGAGCAAAAGGCATGTAAAGGAGTGGTAAGAACAACTGCAGAAGAAACTCTGCAGCTAACTCATAATTGTAAGAAAGTGCTTTCACTGTGTAGTAGGAACTTTTTACATTTAGAGTCCTTTTTGTAGAGTTAGACAAAGATGAGACCAAGAATCTGGTAATTTTCACCCTGACTTGGTAGAGAAGATAAAACAGGCAGAAATATTTGTTCATATATGAGACAAGAAACACTGCCTTGAGGATGCAACTAAGATGACAAAAGACAGAGCAGCTGAATGATTTTCTTGGGTTTCAAGCTCATTGCCACATGGAGAGAAGACTGAGCATAGTATTGCGATCAAAGGGCTTTTGAATATTACCAGTGTTGAATAAAATCATCCTTTACAGAATGGGCTCTAGAGGGAGGTAAGTTGGAATGCAACCAAAGTCTCATGTTTGTAATGCAAAGAGTACATTGCCAGAAATAATCTTTGGTTTTAATTTCTCACAGAACGGTACAAAAGTGAGGCTGTATATATTCGTATTTACTACCAAATGGTTTATCTTATATCTTATAGAATATCTGGTACATTTTTTATTTAAAATATTCTGCATATAATGCAAAGAAAATAAGCTTTCATGTGTTCTAAATGTCCAGTGTTTAACACATATATATCCTACACAACCACCTCTTCTTTGGATCTTTAATAAATATAACTGTTGAGAAACAATGTATGTTGCCACAGAACAAGCAATGGTGTGGTTATTTAAAAAAAAATCTTTTACTAATACTATTATTTTTGAAAAAAAATTATTCTGAAATTACTGAGCTATTTAAGTTTAAATAAAAGAACATTTGTCTTTTATTCTCATCTATAGACAATAAATACTTTCAAATGTATGTACATGTATAAATATTTAGAACATATATTACAAAACTAGCTGAAGGTTAATATTATCATTTCCTGATCTGTGAATGAAACCTATTGTTTTTTCAAAGTTGGAAAAAACATGATGATGTCTTTTTTTGCAAGCAAAAAAAGTGGAAAAGGCAAACAGGATTTTGATAATAATATGAAAACATATTCTTAATAAAGATTTTTTTTAACAGAGAATGAGCTTGTATTTTTTTCTTACATAGAAAGGTGATTTGTTCTATTGCAACAGGATGGAATAAAACAATGATTTTTAAAAAACTCTGAAGGGAGAACTCCCTAAACTTATTAACATAAAATAAAATATTACAATACATTAAATTAAAATGAATAGTTGAGGTCCATATGTTAAAGAAATTATATCACTGACTTACAGATAATAGTCTAATTTGCAATTAGCTCCCCTTGGGCCAATCTACTTGATAGTCAAAACCACATAGTCCTGTGCATGTATTTATAAGAAAACAAGGTGCGTGTCCTAATGTTATCTTTAAATGGAGCAATACCAATTAATCTCATTCCTTTGTCATGAGTTGTTACTATGAATTATTTTTATTCCACAGAGATGATTTTTACGCTTTTTCTGTTCCATTCACCATTGCTGCTTTCAATGTGAGATCATCTTGGAAGACTGCTCTCTGTTGGTTGGTGCAATACTTACTTCTTGTGTGTCTTTGGGGAGAGCATACTTTTTATTATTTTGCTGATCTTATGGTTGATAACTACTGATAATATGGGAACACACTCTCTAAAATGTCTCTTCCCATTTAATACTTTGCAGTATCTTCACGGTTGTGTAACAGGGTGGGTTTTCTAAGTTTTCCCAACCACTCTATCTCTTACAAGGCTCTGAAACATATGAGGCAGTCCTCTAGCTCCTGTTTGAATGCATGTAAACACTTAAAACAATCAATGCTTTTGCACTGTCAGTGTCATATATCCTTACTATTTCTGTCCTTTCCATGGCTCCTTTGAGTTTTCTTGTATTTTTACAGGGAAACTGAAAGACCAGTGGCACATCCCTTGTTCCAGATCCTGTCTGTCCAGCTCGGGTGATCATAGTGTTGTGCTTGCACCACCATTGCCATTGGATTATCTGCAGGACCATGGGAACACACAAGCTTTTCAACCACATCAAGGTCAAGAATTCACAGAATGTTTGTGTTTTCCTAGTTTGGGAGAGTTTTATTGTTGTTTCTAATATCAGTGTGTTACTTTTGAACTTAAACAGCTCACTGTTAAATATCAGGTAGATAACAGAAAAGTCACTAACTCATAATTATTTATACTATAAATGTATACACAGGAGTGGTAGATAGACATGGAACAGTATAAGCAAATGAAGAGATGTGCAGGCATAGTGAGATGCATGCATACCACAGCGGGTTTCACTGGAAAAGAGGCAGAGGGCCTAGTGGTAACAAACATAAAGAAATACTGCACGTTTTCTCACTTGTTTTTTCTCAGACCCCAAATGAATTATCACGAGGTCAGGTCGGTTTGTTTATTTCATTTTTACATCCAAGCAGAAAAAATGAAGAGGGCAACTGTTTTGAAAGAAGAAACAATTATTAAAATTGCCAGGTTCATGCACTGGTCATGCAAAGAGAGTGAAAGCTGTCCTAAAGACCCATTACTGGATCCTCTGCACATAGTCATGCTGATAATTGTGATACTGATCGAGGGGCAGCCATTAAACTCAACATGAGGCTACTTACTGGTTTGTGGCTGTTTGTTCATAAATAACAACCTTCTCCTGAAACTTCCCTGAAACACCTCCCAGGGCAGGAATGTATTTAGTCCATTCTACAGGGAGGAAAAACAACATATGGAGCTGTGAAATGACTAGTCCAAGGATGTGGATTCTGCTGAAAAGGCCCAGAAAAATATTTGCATCAGATGGGTTCTAACATAGCCTTTGACCCTCAGCTGATTTGTCTTTCTTAAAATATCGGATCAACTCAAACAGCAGTAATCATACTGCAGTAATCATTAAATCTTATTTTTTGAAGAGTGCTACATAGAGAAGTGCCACTGTAGAGTTCACCAGGGAGCTGGCACATTAGCTGGTTTGCTGAGAAAAGCCTGTTAAAAAACAGCATCAACAACATAGCGGTATGGTTTTATAGTCAGCAGCCCTTTTGCATCTTACTTCTCCATCCCTGATGTGCAGTGGTGCCACTTCAGGAAACACTATCCCTCCTCTTGGGTTTTCTGTCTGAGCGATGTCCCTTCTCTGGTTATACTGAGTTTCAATTGCCAAGGTTGCTTCACAGAAAGACTTACAGCAAAGTGGTGCCCAAAAGCCCTGGTAAAGGAAAAAATGAATGGAGTGGCTTCTGTTGGGGCAGCTTCCCCCTTGGTTGTACAGTTGCACACTGTCTTGCTTTGTCTGGGTAAGGTAGTTCTGATGGGGTAAGGTAATTCATGGGAAACCACTACACTCCCTGTCACCGCTCTCATGTGTGTGTTCAAAGTGTGGGTTTGTCACAGTTTGCAGGACTAGAAAAACTGTCTACTAGAGCTTGAGTCCCCACTTGCACCTTGGAGTGACGTCAGGCCACAGAGTCAGAGAAAGAAAAGTTTGACATCCAGGGTCACACTTCAAGTCACAAGAGAGCGTGCTGAGCCTACCCACACTCAAACCATGAACAGTAACAGGGATTTTGTTTCCTTTATTTCTTCCACTCCCTGTCGGGAGTACTCCCCAGGAGGTTTATACGTGGTGGAAAAGAACATCTGAGGAGAAAGAGAACTGAAGAAAAGACAGCTTTAAAATACAGCTGAACTACTGGACAACAAATAACTTCCTACCTCAGAGACTGCCTTTTCATATTATAAAAGTGTTATGTTTATTCAATTTATTAACAGTGTTTTTAGAAAAAATCTTACTTTATATGTAATCTGCACTTTGAATTAGTATTCACTGATTGTAAAGTTTTTACCTATTGGCTCCTGTTAGCTAAAATTTATATCTTTCCCCATTTTTGTATCTCCCCTTACCCATATTTGGATGTGTTTTAGCTCAATTTCCCATGTATAGACATTCCCTTGTATGTACCTCCCTGATTCCTCTCAAATTCCAAACATTCCATGCCCTACCACATAAAAGCTAGCCTATCCTCCACTAAACTGATTCATTTTGTCTTCACCTTACTGATTGCTGTGCAAAGTGGATCTTTTTCATGGTCTCACTTTAGGGGGGTCACAGCTTCCACCCCTGGTAACTCCCAACTCATCTTTCAAATAAGGAGAAAAGAAGTGGCACAAAATATTAATTCTCTGCAGTTATGATCCCAATCCTAAATCTTCTTGTCTGCAAGCAATGTTCTTAGACCAGGAAACAGACAGAAACATCAATTTTGCACATATTCAGGATGTTTTATACATCATCTATTTTTTGCAATTATTCAATGTGAATCTGCAGATATATGAAATTGTATGTACAATTAGGAAACCTAAAAAAATGTAAGATGCATAACATTACAGGGGAATCTGTGCCATATAACAGAACAGAAATCTCTGGTCTAGTACTGAGCTGTTACTGTTAACTGCATCAGTGGCAAGCTGCATTCAGACTAATTAGCTGAAAAGCATTTATGCTGTTTCAAAACCTTACCTAGTGTTTCTTCATGGTGCTATACATGCCTAAGGATGCATCTTAGCTCAGGTATCAACCACTGCATGGCATCATACAGATGTTCTCCTCAGTAGGTTTGGTTTTAAAATTTTAAAAAATACAGTGTCCTTATGCTGAACACTTTGTGGAACATTCTGATACAAAGCTATATTGACTTCTATCAGGATTGATTCATTATCCCATAACCGAGGTACAGAATACTTTAAACTAATAGCAAACAAATGTAAATATTTCCTATGACAGATGATGGGCTTATAACTATGTAATGAGAATGCTGAGAAGCAAGATTTTGTCTGCTCGGAAAAAATATGAATGTGGAATTTTTTGTTTTAAAGCTGGGGGAAGAAGAAGGGAGAGGATGTTTGGAGTCATGTCATTTGTCTTCCCAAGTCACCCTTACATGTGATGAAGCCTGGCTTTCCTAGAGATGACTGAACACCTGCCTGCCCATGGGAAGTGGTGAATGAATTCCTTGTTTTGCTTTGCTTGTGTGCACAGCTTTTGCTTTACCGGTTCAGCTGTCTTTATCTCAACCCACTAGTTTTCCCAGTTTTACCCTTCTGATTCTCTTCCCCATCCCACTGTGGGGGAGTGAGTAACCGACTGAGTAGGACTTCGTTGTCACCTGGGGTTAAACTATAACAGTCCTTTTCGGCACCCAGCATGGGGCTCAAAAGTTTTCAAACAACCACAGATTTTATTGAAATGTGCAAGGTCAATTTTATAACTGGTATTGCTGTTTAGCTGTCAATTGCCAGGCTGCTGTGCTTGCCATGGGTCTTGCTTGCCCAACCTGCTTGCCCGTATTTAGAGTCCACTGTCCATTAGTGGCCACTCTGCTTTCGCTGCTGCTGTAGTGCTGTGCCTGGGAACACTTGGGTAGCAGCAACAGCAATGGGCCTGGGCTGGCAGGTGGCCAGGGCATCACTGCTGGTTCTGTGCTGCTGTACAGGACAGGCTGGAACTCCAGTGTGAACTCGAGTCAAAGTTCATCCATCGTCATTCCATCATTCATCCATCACCTGTGGATAAATCCACATGGGGGCAGGAAACTCTGTATCCGTGCTTATGTCTGTGTCATAGCAGGTATAATTCTGAAGGGCTTGTGGCCCATGGATAAGTCCACATGGAGAAGGTACCTGTGGCTGTGCATGTCATCATGCTGGAGCACCTCAAATTGTGTGGTCATGGATAAGCCCACGACAGAGCAGGTACTCACCTCCCCTGAGGGATCGGAGCCATGGGCAAGGCCATATTGGAACAGATTTACTTCTGAAGGGACTGTGGCTATGGTTAAGGCCATACTGGAACAGGTCTATCTCTGAAGGCATTAGCCCATGGAGAAGAACCTGCTGGAACAGGTGCACCTCAAAGGGACTGTAGCTGTGGGTAAGTCTATGCTGCAGCAGGGATAACCCTGTGGCTCGTAGACTAGGATCCACATGGAGCAGGTACCCCACTGAGGGACTGCGGTCTGTGAATAAGACCACACCCAATTCAGATTATCCAGCTCAGATCTCTCCAACTAGGAGCGCTTTGGTTTCAAGGTGCTGTAGAGCTGAAAAGTTCTGTCGATTTGGTTTTGCAGAAAATTTTTGGGTTTTTTTATACAATAAGTTGTCCCTTCCTGTTCATGTCAGCCTTTCCCGATCTGTACATTTCTTCTTCAATCGCTAACAAATATTTGAATCACTGCAATTCTTTAATGGTTTCCATTAACTTTTGGCCCCAAGGTGAAAGACAAAGAAATGGACTTACAACATCACAATGATTTGGGTGGAAGCAAGAAGGTAGGGACTTCTGGATCACCTTGCAGGTCAGCTGTACACCCACATCAGCTGAACCCAAAATGGGACAGTGGGCATCTAGGAGGTCTTGACTTCTGCCTGTCAGCTGCTCAGACTTTATTTTATTATGCATGTTCTTTGGTCTTCAGCTCCATGACAATTTTCAAAAGTCACCAGTAGAATCTGTGTTTGACCACCTAACAGGTAAATCTGGATCATTTCCTAAGCATTTGCAACAGTACTTTCATGTTAAAAACTTTTATTTAGAAAGAATGAAAGTTGGTATTTGCTGCAAACTTGGAGAGAACAGATGATGCTTCCTTCCTAACATCCACCTATAACATCAAATCTTACAGAAAATTAGAGAGAATCACAGAGGCAATATTAAGGGATATTTTCTTATAAATTAAAGTAATTAGCATAAGATTAAGGTCATGGGCAATGTGCTGTAGTTGACTCTGCTTGAGTGTTGTTTGGCTAGGTAATCTCCTAAAAATAGTTATTAATGAAATCCAAATGATTCTTTTATATCTTTCTTAATAAAATGTTTGTCTTCTAGGGAAGCCAAGCTGAAATATATATAGACATACAAGATAGTTATATGGCATGATTAAATGACAATGATGTTCCATTAAAGGAATATCACTGATTTAAGTACTGACTGAATTTTGTTTTGATATTCTTATAGTATTAGGTCAGTAATGGTAGGTACACCAAGGAGTCACCTTCTCCTCATCATGTAAGCCTTATTGTCCTCATGGGATATTAAATTTAAGGTGGAGTCTGTAATGTAACATCTGTGGGGTTTTTCATTGTGTGACCTACAAATATAAAAACAGAATCCATAAAATATATAAATTACAGTTATGTTTATCTTCTGGCTAATTGGGAATAATTATGTGAATTAGTGTGAATACATTATTCTTTTCCTCTGTTGAAATGTGACCTTTGGTCTTTGGTAACTGCTCCCACGTGAGCAGCACAGCCCAAACATCACAACCGATGGTGTAAAGTTTCTCCCTCCTACTGCTTTGATGTCTGCAAAGGCCCTTATTTGCCTGCAAAAATATTTTTTGAATATTTCATATATTTGCTCTGGCATTCATTTTGCATATTTTGCTAGCAATTTGAATCCTTATCCATAGGCTTTGGTGAAGGGGGTTCAGAGCTTATTTAGGACAGGCAAATAGGTGTAAAACCACTAATCTTGAAACACTTTATGCCAAATCGCCGTGCACAGTCTTAGGGGGTCTCCTGGGCTCCTCAGCATCAACTTGGCTGAGCAGACCTCATGGTGTTGCTATGGTCACCCGCTTGGAACAGACTCCTGCCTGCTGTGGATTTATGGGTATAGGACTGCCCAAGCTCACTAGATTAAGCTAGACCCGATTCCCAAATTCTTATTTTTTTTTTCTCACAGCCTCAATCTCAACAGATTTCAAGCTGTATATCTCATCCTTCCAAAGACAAACTTGATTTGATTCAGCTGGGCATATTTTTGGCAAGGGTTCAAAACCTCATCAATCTTAATCAAGCATGAGAAAGAGCCACTTATCCAGACAAAATGGTAGCCAGCTACATGTGCTTTGCTGCTTTAGCTGAATGCTGGGCAGTCACTTAGGTCCAAGGGATGCAAAAGCACTTCCCTCTCTCTCGCTGTTACAAACTTTTCCCAAAACACAGAGTTCACTCTCACTCCAGCAGCAGACATCATGATCTCTCTCATCCTCACTTACCAGTGAGACACCATCAGTATGATCACCTTCTCTTCCCTTTACACGGACACTCCAGCATCAGTCTTCTCAGAAACCTGCTCCAGGTAAATGCCTTTACTTTGCTTCCTTTACTAGGCTTCAAACTAGAGAAATGTGTGTATACCACGCAGAAGCCAAATCAGTAATGGCAGTTTTCTTTGGCTTCTTACAAATAAATTCATTAGTAGAAGATAAAGAAAGAAAAACAGCTTTTCCCCTGAGGAGAGATATAGATAAAGGAGTCCCACATGAGCCTGGTAGTGATGTTGCTTAATGTAACTTTGAAAAACAATTAGACAGGCACAACACTTTCACATGAGAAGAATGGGATGATTTTTTGTTTTTAATTGTCAAATACATGAAATGCAAAAGATGCTTCAAATTTAATCTAATTAACTCTTCTGGAGGTGCTGCATTGGAAGCACAGATTTATTTTAGTTCCAGTGGAAAAAAAGCATTATGTCAGTTTTACTTAGAAAGACACTCCCTAATTTATCATACCATAACCAAATTAAGCTTGAGAACTACTAATCACTAGGTGTCTATTATACAGCAGAGCATTAGCCTTAGCATGTACAATGCCTTTGGCATTCAGCAGGGCATATACTGGAAATAAGAATTCCTTTGTCATTTGGCCAAGGAAGCAATTATCTTCGTAGTTCATGATTTGGATAATAATCAGTTAAAATAAGGTGTGTCACGTGCAGAAGTTCATAAAAATAAAGTTCTGATTCTTATTTAAAAGCTTTAACTTCTTAAATACAAGGAAATTCCTGAAAACAGTGACTGACTATCCATATAACACAGTTTCTCTTTCTGCAGTGGTTCTTCTCCCTCCCCGCCCCTCCAAAATAAACAGCTTTAATAGAAAACTAGAAAACTCTAGTCACATTTAGTCTACAAAATTCCTCACATTCCAAATTTCTTTCCCCAGTTCCATGTATGCACAGGTGAACTACATATGTTCACAGGTTTATGCATGGCATCAGCTCCTTGCTGCTATTTCCACAGCAGCATGACAAATGTTTCAGGTCAAATCTCTGAGCTGATATGTCCAGTGAGCTCTAGCTCACCTTTGGGTACCCTCAGGAGGCAGAGTGTCCCTGAGGGAGCTCTCTGCTGCCTCTTCCACTCCCCGCTTTCCCTGTTCCTAGAGGAAGAAGTCATACATGTGCTGTGGACAACACAATTAGAAAATTGTGTCATCTTGTTATACTGTTTTATGTGCTGTTTATTTAGAGCTATTTACACTAAATAAAGTGTAAGCTATTATAAATACTATTTACATAGTGTTTACTTAATCCCCACCCATTTGAATGGAGTTACTGGGCATGCAAGCTATGATAGTCGACATGTATTTGAGCCCAAGGTCAGGCAGCTTATATTTAATGTCTTTACATAACATTTGCTACAAATTACACCAGCATTTTGCTATTAGATAATAGCAAACTTCACTAAAGGTATGACATCAAGTGACAGAAACTACACCTATACTCTTTTCTCGTTGTCATCATTTTACTGAATAGAAAAGTACTAATAATTACTATAGAATAACTAATAGTCTGTGATCAAGTTTCAGACCATCATCCATATGCCATCATCACAAGATACTGCATTTTAACCATTGGAGATTGCAGTCATTCATGAAAATCCATATTAACAGCCTCCATGATAGCTAGAAGGTCTCCTGATTGCTCTGATTGAAACTCTGATTGAAGCATTACATCATTTGCAAGTCTCATATCATAAGACACAAAATAGAGTAAATGATGTCACAATCAAGAGTTTAAAGTGTTTATATTTCTTTTTTATTTCAAATAACATTATTTCTCCACCTATGCCAAGACTGCGTTTGTTAGGATGAACCCCTGGCCTGATGGATCAAGCCAGGGCCATGGACCCATTCCTGAGACCCCAGGTAATTTCCACTTCTGCTTCCAAGCTGCTGTCACTTACAGAAGTTCCAATGACATCATGAAGAATCTGTTCAAGGCACTGTTTTCTGTAGGACTTCAAGAAAACTGTACTCTTGCCAAAAGTCCAGCTGTAACACAGTGAGCACAGCATGCACATAAACACATAAAAAATGGCAGGAAGATTAACCTATTGTCATTTGAACTCTTCAACAACATACTGTGAAACCGCACAAAGAGAAAAGAGCTTAAAGATACATTCTTCTGCTCAGAAAGTACCATCCAAAGTATACAATATACAAAGTATATTGTATATACAAAGTATACAAAATATACCATATTTTTCCAATTACACCACTCATACATGGGAACTGGGGAAGAAATTAATTCATTGATTTACAGGAAGGAAGGGATCTTTGTGGTCTTCTAATCTGATACAAGTTCAGCACAAACTGAACAAAGGGGAGAATCACACCTGAAATGAGAATTACCTGAAAAAATGTTATTTATTACAACTTTACTTTTACTCTACTAAAAAGTCATACAAATCTTTCTCATTGGTATCAAAAGTATTAAATGTGTTAACATTTCAACATCAGAGATCATCTTCCTGAAAGGCTGAATGCTGTGAAGCCACAAAACACAGAAACGGTTTCTGTTTTCCTATTCATGGAAGTTATAGCTACCTAATAAAGTGAATTTAATAAAATATTGGTTTTACATAGGGAAAGAGGATACTTGACTACCTGCCTTAAAGAGGAAGCCAGTCTTGGGTGGCCTGTGGTCATGCTGGAGCATCCTGTCCAGTGACCCAGTCAGCCTCTCTCCATGAAGCGATAGCCCTTAATAAGAGGATGCAATATTTCATGACAGGTGTATTATATTGAACTAAACACAGCATTAATAATACAGCCTTTCTGATCCCAGTAAGAGGTCATATAATCACTTGTATGTATTTATCTTTCCTCTAATAAGGTATCTGCATACCAAAACATGCATAATGACACCTTCCTTACAAACTTATTTGATTGATTTGTTGACATTTATAATATCATTGGAAGATGAAAAGTTCTTAGGATGTCCTCTTGTGTGAAATTGTTACTCAGTCCTGAGTTAGGTGAAAATTGTATTGTCTTCCAAGAGAATTTTGACTGAGTAAGACTCTTAGCATTTTCTGCCGAATTCAAATATTTCATGCAAATTCACTGCTTAGCTTACTTACCTCTTAAAAACTCTAGATGTGATAGATGCTGGTATTTTTCAATACTATCAAGACATTTCTAACAGCTAGATATAGAAATAACAGGGCAGAGAAGAGAAAAAACTCATATTTCAAATGAGACCAAAGGCAGGCAGGATCAGTGTCCTTACAATCTCAACTGCTAAGAGAAAAAAATTATTTGAATAATATACTGATAATCATGTTAATAAATGGGCTCCTAGTACTGATAAATAAAGTTTGTGTTCTCTATAGAGTTCTTGCTCAAATAATTGAGTGAGGCTCATGAATGCTCCAGCTGTACCATTACAAAGAAATCCATAAGAAAACATTGAACAGAGCACTTCAGCAAGAAACAGGATTGTCTTTGCTTGTTTAGCTTTAAGTTGGTTGCCAGGACAGAGTTATTTTCTCTACAAAAATGCTATTGTTTTTCTTTACTAATCTTCTGTGCAGCTATGACAACGACAGATGATTGCAATAAATCTTTTTCATTTTCTTGAGACAGACTGCAGCAGTCTTGATCACAGTTGATGACTCATAACCAAATAGACAGAGGCCGTCCTTAAAAAAAGATCTCTAAAACTGATTTTTTTTTTAGACAATGACAGTTGGTGCACTCTTAAATGAGTTATGTTCTTGTATGTAGAATATTGTTTCACATATTTTGGTTGTGTGTAGAATAAATATTTTTATTAGGTTTGATCATTATGATGGTAAAAGTTTCAGCCATCTCCACAGTATTGTGCTTTTGCCTATTCACTGAAATTGGTTTTAATTAGAGCTCAGCATGAACTCAAGGAAAACTTCTCTCTGCTTCTGGGTGACAAGACTACATTCATATGTAATCTGCAGTTGATCAAATATCTCATAAAATCTGTGCAATTGTTTTGGATGCTGCAGTGTGTCATACAAAATAGCTGAGCTTAGGTAGTGTCTTCTCTAAAATGTCTACCATCCAAAAGGTAAACCTGCTAGACAACTCTCTAGGGTGGGGACTTTTTGTGAATAATTAGCCTTGAGCAATGAAACTCCAGAGCCACACCTGGGCTGAATCTTTGATCTGTCTTTACAGAGTTAGAACCGAGTTAGAGAGTTTATGCATTATCTTGATGTTGCAGGTGATAAAATCTTTACTCTTGCATACATACTGCAACAAATATACCTGTGTGTGTATGTATACATGTATATATACCATATATATATATTTATATAGTAAAAAAGGAATGTTAAGGCTCACCATTCAATTATGTTTCTCATTGTTCATTCTGGTGTGGCTTAATCACTTTTAAGATTTGTTATTTTTTCCTTTTTTCACGTAAAAGATGAAACTCAGTGACACATTGTTTCTTAATAGCATGAGAACAGTATGTACAACAATCATTGTGCTGACAGAGCAGAATATTTACCTGACCTATTTAGTAGGCACACTTGTCAAAAGCTGTAAAGTGAAATAAATTAATCATTTACAACATGGATGTTTATTTATTGTTTTACACATAATAGCCATTTTTTTATAAAAGTTTTATTAAATTACAGAAATGGTCAAATAGTCTCGTGTATCTGATCTGGCTGCATATGATCTTTATTGGAAAGTCTACAAGAAGTGTGAACACAGTGGTAATCAGTTTGTCCTCCATTTTAATCCTTGATGCACTTCCAGCTCTACCTGTGGCCTTGGGCAAATCCCTGAACTTCTCTGTCTCTCTTACACATGCAGTAAGAAGTATAATAATAATGAATTAATTGGTTATTTGTTTGCCATTTTGAAGATTGTTCTCTTACTTATACTAATGTAATACCCTAAGTGAATGAATTTGTGAACGTGCAATTTAGAAAAATTCAGAGATTATACCCTGATGCTTAATGTTGTACACCTCTTCTGTCATTAGGTTCTGCAAATACACATGGGAAATGCTCTTGTTGTTATGAAAATTGTCAAGAATAAAAGACTTTGCTTCTTTTACCCTGTGTAACAATAAATGCTTCTGATTTACAAAAGAAAAAAAAATTGTGTATTCAGTTAATAAACTAGGCTCAACGCTTTGTTGTGAATGTTAACTCTTTGCTATTTGTAGTTATGCAATAACATCATCATGTATCTGTATGCTTCAGTCACACTCCTCCCATAAATATTCAGATTTACTGAACTGATGTGGTTGATACCACTAAGAATTAACCACGCAGGGTCACAACACCTAGGGTGGGGAGCACTCCCCAGCTTCCTCTACAAGAAAGAAGCCCTCATGGTTTTTCAGATCCAGCAGACACTTACATTCTGTCATCACTTGGTCTTGGTTTTGTGCTCAAACTCATGGCTGTTTTTCTGAGAAAGTCCAACAAATCTCACATCTGAGTGAGGTTTCAGTCAAAACCTCAAATAGCATTGGTTAGCAATGTTTACAGTGCTGTGGTTTCAACTACAGGCTAAGTAAACAAATATTTAATGGGCAATAAAGTTTTTAAGATACTTGAAAAGTAGGGGAATGCGGTTTTGCCTGGCTGCATGCTGTCTCATGCTGAGATACCAAGTAAAATGTTCAGTGTGCAGTTTCTTTTTAAGACCCACGCAAAATGCTTTTGGTAAGCTGTTCCAGGACTAAAATTCACTTCAGTTAGCATTTTAGTGTGGGACTCATATATTCAAACCCTCTAAAATTTCTGCTAACTGGGTTTGATAGCAACAGAACCAGAGGACCAGGTGATTTTTCCAGTGCATAGCTCAGAGGTAGTGTGGTGCCCAGTCTCCTCATTAGCTTTATTTCCAATCACACTGCACAGCTCTTCTTATAGCCTTTGTCCCGCTGTGGGTGTGGTGTGCTTCCCTATTTCTCTAGGATGGTTTTAAAATCTTTGACTGCAGCATGAACTTTTCATTTGCATGCTTAAAGAATCACTTATTCTTTCTGTTGTTCTTTCTCTCTCATTTGCCCTGTTCTGCTAAACCCCAGTCCACAACATTCTGCATTAGTATAACACATGGTCCAGTGCAAATTCTGAACAAAACTTAATTCCTGCTTTGTTATGGGTTTGAGAATGATGGTGCAAAAAAACCCTAGTGAGAAAAGATGAGAAACCTCTATAATCTATAAGGAACAAGATAACTGGTGTAAGAATTTCTTCCCCCTTCAGATTTCTCACAGAGTCAGCAAGACTGGCCCAGTGTTTGGCTGCTGTAATTCATGGCTGGGTGCATTAGCCAACATCCACTTTGGTTGACATTAACATGCTGGGCTGTGAACTGCCGTGCTTGAGGAACAGGTTCACATCCACTTCTGTGTCCTGGCTGTGGGGAAGCAAACACAAGCAGAAAGGTGGTTCAGGCATCCCCAGTGCTATCCTTCTAAAATGGTTTGGCACCTTTTTGTTAAGCATAAGACACTTGTAATTCTAGAAATGGCAAAAAACTGGAGAGCACAGTAGGAGTGAGAAAATACAGGAAAAGAGATTAAGGTTTCAGGCTTCAATGTAAACCTTGCCTTTTACTCTAAATGAAATGGAACTAGCTAAACAAGTTAAGGTGTTACTTTGTCCCAGCTGGTTTGCCTTCAAGAGGGTGAAATAAGATTCACTTTAGAAAGGCAAGATTGTACCTCCCTGACTGGGGTTAGCTGGGCCACACTCCATGGTTCTTTACATATTCTCTTTCATTTAATGTTGTGATCACCTCTCTAAAGAAGCAGGCACAGCTGATTGCCAAGCTGTGATGATTGTTGCAGATGCAGGCTTGTTAGCATTCACAGGAGGCTCAGGTTTCACCTCTGTGGTGGTAAAAGCAATTCAAGCTTGCCAAGTGAAATATTTTAGGATTGTGTGATGTTTTATTTCCTTAGGTGGTTTTCACCTTCAGACAGTAAATACAGTGCACTGGTCACCTGAGTTAGTTAAAATTAGAAAGATTTTTGAATTTGCTTGAAAATGTGTGTTTTACATTTGTATTTTGTATGCAATGTACAACATATATATTGCAATGTGAAATATATAAATAAATATCAAAATCACATATATATAAGTAAATCAGATATATATAAGTAAAAGGTTTCCTGCATTGTTAATGCATGCCCATCTAAAAAAAAGTCTACTTTGATTAATGAGCAGGAATGATTTATTCCAGAAGTATTTCAAGCAGTTTTTTTCACAAATAGGAATAATTTCTTCTGGAAATATTGCTATGTAATCAGGCAAACAAAAGGTCTTTATTGTTAATACCATTTTATTGGGCTATTTAGGACCGATAATGTAAGTAGATTGTATACTAACACCCCTCCCACTTCATTCCTCAGGGTAAACTCAATCTCCATGTTTTCACTAGGAAAGCACACACATCTATGACCAGCTGCTGGCAACACTAGGCTTGTCCTAGCCCACTTCAGGTGCCAGAGCAGGGCTCAAAGTGCATTGGCTACTCTGTCACCTAAGGTGGTGCTTAGTCCTAGGAGGAATACAGCTCTACATCGCATGTGCAAAGGGGTAGAAACTCTGGAGTTAGGGCTAGGAAAAACCAGAGCAGTCAGCAAAACACATCGAGGTGCTTCTCTTGTCAGTAGGATACCAGCTGTGGTAAAAATTAAAGTTCACAGAAACAGTAAGCAAAGTATGTAGTTATTTTTGAAAGAATGAGTAATATAGATAGCAAAATAATCATATCCTTTCAGCTAGAAAATAAAAATTCAGTGTTTCTACAAATGCAAAAATTATGACGTAACTTTTTATTGCATTTTGGATTGTGCATGTAGTTCACAAGTGTGGGATTTTTCTTAATATATCTGATGTGGAAGCACATCAAATTCTCTCTGCTTTTCTTGAAAGCAATTGGAATATGACTTAGATTTGCTGTTGGCAATAAAAGCACATGATGAAATATTTTATTCTCATCTGTTTCTAAATAGATTGTGAATATAAAAACAAACTCAAAGTTTCTCCTTTGTGTAGCACTCTCACTGCTTCGCAAACTTTTATGGTATAGTCAGTACTAAGATTAATCATTCAGAGTATATGTTTCTTCTCTGATGTATAGAATTATTTCAAAACAATTATTTGTTGAGTCAGAGATTAGTGGTCAACATTTTTATACAAAAACTTGAAAGTAATCAATTAAGCCTGCATTTACTGCAGGAAATCTGTCAGTTTCTTTTATGTTTAATAATTGCTTCCTTCCAGGTATTCAAAAGATAAACATGCCTGTCAAATATTGATTTTAGTGTTTGTCTGGTTACAGCCCAATGGTATTTCAGTCTTTATATGTGGTTTGATTACTCTTTGTTAGTCTTTAAGAACAGCTCAGTCTCCTGGGACAGTTCCGACGCTTGAGGTGCTGTCTTTTAGTTCCGGTCATATTACTAAACAAAAGATTTTTCTCTAAGTGTGACAGTACATTCACTACAAACTGAAGCCAAAAATGGCTGATGGCACAAACATGATTAAAGAAGAAGCTTCTCAAGGGGTTTAAAATAGAATAGAATAGTTCAGTTGAAAGGGACCTACGACCATCATCTTGTCCAGCTCCCTGACTCCCGCAGGACTGACCAGAAGATAAAATATGTTGTTAAGATCATTGTCCAAATGTCTCTAAAGCACTACCCAGCTTGGGGAATCAACTGCCTCCCTAGGAAGCCTGTTCCAGTGTTTGAGCACCCTCTTGATAAAGAAATGCTTCCTGATGTTGTCTGAACCTTCCCTGGCTCAGCTTTGAACATTGTCTTATGAGATATTAAACTCTCAGAGTGTTGTATCATAAGTTTAATATTTCCTATATTTATGGTCAACAAAGATACTTTACTCCAATCCATCCAAATCACTTTTTAAAAAGAGTTATTTACATGTAAGATTTCAGTAAGACATTTTATATGAATCATACTAGCTATTTTTGGCCTTACTTTCAGTATCATTACTCAGGAGAAGGCATAATGAACAATTTTAAGCCAATTAGGAGCTCTGTTGTTCACACCTACTTTATAAACATGATCATGTTGTATGTAATTGGTCATAGTAGTCTTGCAGTCATGAAATGCTTTGAAGAATAAAGAGGAAGATGTCTCCAGAAAAATTTAACTCCCTTTGCAGCACTCCAAAGTATTTTGACTGACACTCAAAGACTACAGTCTCTACTCAGTCAAATTTACTTTCAGAATCAAGAACTGTAGCTTAGGTAGTCATTTTTCCCTGTGGAAAGTGTGCAGAAAATAATTACAGTTATAAACACTTGTAATATGAAATATATAATTGCTACTTTTCACTTTATAAATGACTGTACAAGGAAAGATGGAGGAGAGAGTAATGGAGTAGACAATAACTACTTAATAGCACCTCCTGTGAACAACTGTAAAGGCAGTGGGCCTTGTTTCCTAATTGATTGCACATTTTTACATCTACGTAATACTGTTGATCTTTTTTTAACAGGGTAGCACTGATAGTAATAATGTGAACTGAGAAACAAGCCTACTCACTATTCTCTAAAAATATTAATATGCATGATGGAACACATTGGATTGCATGCCGGTTAAGTAGACAGTAACTTGTTGAGACTATTTTTTGGGTGTTTTCTTGGACTGTTATTCAGTCAAAGCTAAGCAACAGGCAGTATCTTGTTTTGTATTTAATATCTGTGTGCCATAGGCTTCTGCACAATCTCTGAAGTTCTCCAGAGCTTGTTGATACATTTCTTCACTATTTACCATATTTACACCATATCAAACCACATGAAACCTGAAGACAAGTTTTCCTTTTCACTGTTTGTGTTATTCTTGTGTGTGTAACACTTTCATGATAAATATTCCCCCACATACAAAATCCAACTCAAACCCAAAGCACTCAGTTGCCCTTTGTGCGGTTAAATAAAATCCAGGAGGAATTATTTAGTAATCCAAATCTACCTCCAGACAGTTTTGCCAACCCTTATTTATCTTTTCTTTTTTTTCAAATATCCAAATGAAAACAATAGTCTGTAAATGAACATTAAACAGCAAATATATTCCACCTTGTGAAAACTACAAAGACAGAACCTTTTGTATCAGTTTAGGCTTTCTTTTCCTTCCCTTTTTGTTGTTTTTTGTGGTTATTTTTGAGAGAGAGATTTAGATATGTTGTACTTCTAAACTAGGCTAATGGGTACTGAAAAGAGTAAAGAATGCTCTGATCCATGCTAGTGGAATGCTATGAAAACCAAGCTGCAACATGCATGCTGACATACAAATGCTAGTAGTGATTTATTAACCAGATTTCCACATACATAGGTACGTTATTCAATGCACATCAGCACGTGCAAACAAAAAATACACATGCAAACACACATTCAAGTTTACTGTTAGAAAACTTGTATCTATGAGAATGAACTCCTTTCAGAGCAACAAGAGTAAGTTTGGCTTTAATGTTATTCAGCAATATACGTAATTTTTAAATTTTAAGGAAGGAAATAATTCCACCTGTGTTATGTCAAAAATATTCTGCTTCTGCATAAAAATACTTAATTTTACAATTATGAGATGGAAAATGGCTAACTAAGCAACAAGATGCAGAACAGGCTCCAAGTTTTTGAGGATCACAAGCTGATTTGGATCCAAGATTTTCAACTACTGAAGAAAAACAGCCTGTAGGAACAACAAAATTATTATTCTCCTGATAACTCTGATATATAAACAGAAGCACTGTTTGTAAGACATAGAATCCAACTTTCTGACCTCCTAATCTCCGATAAGGCTTTATTCATGTGGGACTTCTGTAAGATGCCTAGAAGAGAGATACAAGGTTGACTAAAGGCCAGGGAAACTTGGCCTTAATAAACAGTCTGACAGAACTTGTGTTGTTCAGTCCAAAGAAGAAGAGACACAGAGAACAAATCATAATTTGTTCAGAACTGCTGCAGGAAGAAGAGAGAAGAAGAAGAGAAGGTAATTTCAAGATAAGCGCACCCATGGGAGGATCTGTGGGAGAATCTCTATACAGAGGTCTGACACAAAACAGAGAAAGACTCTTTTCCGCAACATTTACGAGCATCTCCCAGCCCTTCAAAATGGACAGTGTGCCTGCCTAGCTTTCTTTCCCTATCTTCACCTTTCTGGACCATCTCTCCCATCCCTTCCTAAGTGTTGGAGAGGTAGAGCTCTTCAAGAGCATCACTGGCCCCTCTTGACATGGGAACAGCTTCCTACTGCTAGTCCCTTTTCCTTCCCTCATTCCTCACTCAGCCACTCTACTCACTGAATTAAATATATATTTCCAAAGAGCCTTGAAAAGGCTCTATGTGAAGGCCTTCAAGGATTTCATGGTTTTTCAAGGATTGCATGTAATTGTGAACCAATGGGCCATATTTCATGAAATTATTCACACCTAAAATTTTAGCACAGCTTTCAGATTCTAAACTGAAAAGATATATTAATAAAAATGCACATAACTTTTGGGTTTTAATTTTTCCGGGGTTGCCTGGGCATTTTGTTTTTATTTCTCTTTCTATGAATTAATTCTTATATAAAATGCAGAGACGTAGAAATGTGCAATAAATGAAAGTTATCTCTTGCTTTTGGAGAAGACAAATAATCACACAGGAACTACAAGATATTTCTTCTCATTAGAAAATACTAAAATGAAAATTATTATTATTCCACAGGTTTTACAGCTGATTGGATTCCTTTCCCTTTTCACCTTCACTCACACTATTTTTCTTAAATTCAACCATGAAAAAGAGTAAAACAAATGCTGTTACACCTGAGGTGAAACACTGCCACAACAGAAGTGGCAGTCAAATGTTAAAAGAAAGGGCAATATTTGAAAACTTACAGTGTAACCCATTTGTTTCAGTTTCACAAGGAGAAGTATTTGAGAGTGTAGCTGTATCTATGTATTCACACCATCAAGGCTCTTCTCTTGCTGTTGAGAGTAACTGTCCAAAAACTTATCTGTCTCAGATTCCTATCAAGACAAAGCAGCTGATGTCTGATAGCATCCTCTCTTTCTTTGCTGGAGCCTGGCAAATTCCTACTGAAGTCACAAGAAAGAATCCCTCTGACTTGAGCAAGAAGTTAAATTGGGCTGTCTTGGGCAAGACATAAACCCACTGTCCCATAAGTAATTTAGCTGCATGCTACCTTTTAATACTGTAGCAAGCCAAGTCAATAGTGCATTTGAAGTGTGCAGTGCTTTCATGCTGCATTTCAAGCAGTTCAAAGGAAAGTCTTATTTCAGGTACCTATGTAATTATAAAATTGCAATTATCAGATGTTAGAGGCAGATAAAATCTGTAGGCTACACAAGGATGTTACAGAGTTGTTGGGACTTTTTTATATATTAAGATAATTGACTTTCTATTTACTATATCATCTGGATTGTGGAGAACATAAGATAGGGCTTGGCAAACAAACAATAGTTTACATGATTTACATTTTTTCCCTTATAATAACTTTAATGTTATGATACATAGATACCATAATACTGCATTACATTAAATTTTTAAAAACTGAAAGTAGGGAAGGATGAATTCTACTTCTCATAAAAGACAAACTATCTTTAACAAGCTGAAAGCCTTTTCTTCTGACATACCGTTTTAGACAGGGAAGTTCCAATTTCTAAGCAAATTTATAGGAAAAATAAGTAATAATATATATATGCATTTTTTTATTTCAGCTGAATCATACTTTAAGGTATAGAGAAAGAATTGTACTAATACTTGCTTACAAACAAACCAAAGTTGAAGTTATATCCTATAAAGATCAGATTAATCATAGAATCAGGCTTGATAACCAAGAAGCATTTAATTGTTTTTACAGTGTGGACCAGGTCTGTTTGGTTACGAGTATCTGAGAAAATTGGTTAAGGAAACATTTAATCCTCATTTTCAGGCACTCAGGTAAGTATCATAACCAATCATTGAAATTTAGTTACTGTGGGGAATTGTGTGAGACTCATTTAACTAAATTAGTGTTTACTACAGCAACACAAACATACGAGCTCGTATTTTTTCATAATCAGCAGAGATCTAGCCAATAGTTGATGAATATGTCTCATCCTAAACTCAATACATACATTGGGTCGGGTTAACTTTGCTCTATGTGGCATTGATCGTATTTACTCTACTTCCACTGACTAGAGACGGTGACCAGGTGACCCAGGTGAGTAGCACAGATGTAGCCATCTACAACTCAGACACCAAAAAGTTAAATAAATGAATACTGGTTTTTTGATACGATGAACAGAAAAGTTGGACTTGCTGATGCTTATGGGGCCCTTCCAACTCAGCATGCTCTGTGATTCTGTGAACGGTGTTTTTGTAAGATTCACTCATATGTTAAACACAACTAATACAAGAGCACGAGCAAGGCACAGTTCAAATAGCCAATCGATTATGTCACTTTTTTGAAATAGGAAAGACCTTGAGACAAATCTTTGTTCTAATTTATTCAAAACAAGGAATGAAATCAGCATATTTTACATCCTATCAAAGTCTACTAACTACAGGACTACCACAGTTATTATTCTGATATGAATGGCATTAAAACTTTGAAAGCTCCCCTTTTTATTCCAGTACAGGACTCACTTGAAATTTTTTTTATAGTTCAAAAGGATGGAAAAAATATATTTTGCTCATTTCAGTTCCACACGATTATTTACTACAGTGTGTACCTCCAAGGCATAATTGAACATCTAACCCTTTTGATCCATCTAGTAGAATATATACACAAAGCAGGAGTAATTTTAAAGTGGTTTTGATTTACTGTAATTTAACATTCATATAGCTTTCTGCTATCTGCTTAACATGGCACACCCTTACCCAGACCCTTGGCACACTAATTAAGCCAGCTTTAGATTACCCTATGATTTCTTACCCTTAGACCATGAAGGATAAATTCAGAGGTGAACTGTCAGATTAACAGGGAATTCAGTGAGGATCTGCAGTGGTTTTTCACTCATGGCATGGCTTTGCGAACAAAGATTTTGAAGCTGAGGTGGTTTACGTGCCTGGCAAATTAGCTAAACTTAGATTACCACTGGAATTATTTCATCTCACAGCTGCATTTACCTAAATTTACATAAATCTTAATTCCTGAAGGTGGTAGCATCCTGACCAAACCTATATACAGTCTTCAATGCATGCAAAAGCCTAGAACATGACCATGCAATTATAAGTGTTAATTTAACAGTAGTGTCACATATGACCTTTTAACACATATAACTGGGAGTATGGTGTGTCAGCAGTTGGTTCAAGCATATCCCACTGAGTATTTCCCATGTTTTTCTCTTGAGCTGTAAAACTTAGAAAGAACATTTTTTTCCCTTACATGTCTTACAGCGTTTCACACTACTGGTCTTCATGAACTACTGTAAGCATTACATACAAGAAATGGTCAATTTTGAAGATTTTTGTTTGATCCTTTGTTTCACAAATAGCATTTTACATAACACAGGCACTGTAAAAAGAGTCATATCACAGATGTGACTTTAAAGTCTTCTTCACAATGTGAAATGAACACTGTAGGAACTACCTATTTGTCTACAAGGGTTTTTGTTTGTTTTTGTTGTTTTTCTTTTCCCCCACTTTATTCTTCCTAGTTACTAGCTATGCCTCTGTAGACTAGCTGGTTACAAAAAAAAGGGGGGGAAAGGGTTTCACCCACTCATGTTTCTATGTATAATGAATCACCCATTTTTACATAAGCAAATTTTTTAGAAGTGCCTTTGGTAACAAACACTTGAGAGCATACCAAAATCGGGGGGGAAAGTTTCAAAAAGGAACTTAAAGGTCATGGGATAAACATTTTCTTTGACTAGACTCAAAAAAAAAAAAAAGCAGAGAAGAGTTACAGGTTGCTGTTGAAAGTCCTTGGGAGAGCCAGAGGGAATTTCTGTCCCCAGAGGAACACAAGCTCTGCTTCATCCCCATCTACCTTTTCAGAGAGGGTGAGTCCAGCGTCTCACACTTGGGTAAGCAGGACAAACCACCCCATGCAGGTGGCATTGCTGTGGCAAGGTAAAGCAGTATGCGGGCACGTTCCCGCGTGCTTCCTCCTGGAACAATTTGCATCATTCCTTAGTAATGGCTACACCTAAATGTTGCAAACTAGCCCTTAGTTGTTCTTAGCCATTTTCTGATATGCAGAGCATATTTCCCAGTCCAGCAGGACTGTCTCCCAGCTGTAGCACAGGCCTCTGATTGTCAGGTTCCCAAAGCAGAAACTTTCAGACCAGTGTTCTGCATTTGGGTTTCATTCAGCTGGAGAGAGTGGCTAGACTCAACTGTACCTTTCCCAGTGTGCTGATCTCTAAAAGGCACCCAGCAGCCATCCAATTCCATAAAGCACAAAGCATCTAATCAGAAAAAAAGCATTTAGAAGAAAACATGCCTTAAAACTGTTGAAATAGCATGAGTAACGCTTAACTTACCTGCTTGTCACATGTATTTTTCCACACCGAAATCCTTTAGAGGGTTTGCCTTTGTCTTTCTCAGTCTTACATCTCTCAGTGATGAGATGGGTAAAATGCCTTTTCTCTCACGTCAGAACCGAGATTCACTGCATTTTCAGATTCTCCATCTTCTAACACTTCCCAAACCTGGCCAAACTAGTCTAAACTAGTCCCACAGGGCAATACTTCAAAAGGCTTTTATTCTCCTTAATTTTATTATTGCCATTTACCCTCATTATTTTGAGTTCCTACAACAAACATTCCCTGGGTTAACAGGCAAGCCAGGGAGACTTCAACTAACAGTTGTGTAAAAATGTGTATATAGCCTCAGTAAAGTAGAATAGTTGCTACTGAGTATGCTGTGCTCCTATAACAACTGCAATATTAGCACAGGTGAAATGACACTGGTGCTGACAGCCTGTTATTTGTACTGGGGAGTTCCTGATGCAACTTCTTTAGGATTTCACTCCAAAAAATTTTTATCAGTTCTCTCTGGTGAAAATGCAGCTGTCAGAAATCCACTGTATAACCTCTGGCCCCAGCTCTGCCAAGGCAGAATTAGCTCATCTCTGGTGTGGCTGTATGACCATCTGTATTATAGCTGTGGTTTTGTTTTCACCTGGGCCACTTTGCCCTCCAGACGTGCTTGTAGACTGATTTGTGAACACAACATGTTGCAGTGTCTCTCAAAGAAAACTGGAATAACTGAGTGGCATTACCTCAGCTAATGGCAAGTGTTACTCTGATGCCATTCTGAATAATCAGCAGGATAAAAATAATTATTTTAAGGTGAACAAAAAATTTATAACAAAGGGCAAAATTAAATGGAATGGAAATGAGGACTGTGTCTTCCTTCTGTTTCTGAAATAAGCCTAAACTTGTAGAAGAGCCCTGAGTGTAACAGGGTGTATTAACTGGACTGTGCCAAGACACAACAGGATCAATCGCTAGAACACAGTCCTTCCTGTGCACCCTTCTTCAAGGGCAGCTTGTCTGTGTCTTATCTCTGTATCCACTCATCTCTGGTGAGTGTCACACAAAGAAGAAGTGAAACTCAGCTCCCTATTCCTCCCTCCGCTCCTTTCTCACTAAAGAGCAATACTTTCAGAAATCTGTTTTCCTGTTTTCTACCTTGAACTTTCACCTAGGCTATGATTAGATAGGCCATAATACTTTACAGACTATTCATATCTGTCTCAGTGATAAGACAGTTTGTCTAGTTAGCTTCTGCTTAAAAAGTTTTTCCAATGTTTCACTTAAATCCTCTGATTTTTAAATTATTTTAAAGTTTTGCCTGTTTCTAATGTCAGATGAAAGTATACCACTGCGCTGGGTTTGGCTGGGGTAGAATTAGTTCTCTTCATGATAGCTAGTATGGGGCTGTGTTTTGGAATTGTGATGTGGATTTAATGCATGGAAGTTAATCTGGTCTAGGGCAAAAAATGTCCATGCAATTGCACAATGCAGCCTTCTCAGTGTTCACAAGTTAAAGATGTCCAAGAGTGTTTTAAGAAATGGTAAACAGAAATGTACATGGTCTCTTAGTCACAAATAGACAGTTTTACGTTCACATCTGGTTGCTGCGCCCACAAAAAAATATTCACGATGTTTTTCTGACTATGTGAAAGTGGCTGGAATTCATTGCAGAGATTTTCTCCAGTTAAAATTATATTAAAAAAAAATTAGAAAATATATCAGAAGTACAATGTAAGCTTCCTATAAAAAAAATTAATGCACATGCTTGTTCTTGATGATCTAATACATATAAACAGATATTTTCAATGTGTAAATATTCCCTTTTATTAACCTAGAAGGACCAAGGTGTACTGCAAAGGTATTTGTCTGTTCTAAAACGTTTGTGTTTCTGCTTTTATGGACTTTACTCAGAGAAAACTTCCATATAAAGTGCTTCAATTGTATCTGATTCTCCAGTTATTAAACAGATATTAGGCTTTCATGGGAACCGAGAGCTTCAGAAAATGGTTTTTAAATCAGAGTGACTTGGCTTGGGAGTTTACATTGGCTCCCATCCAGGCAGAAATATCCAAAAGAGCAAATTACACCTCCACACCCAGTTAGAAAGTCTGCAGGTATTAAGTTGTTTGTTAAGTAGAGTCATTGCGTTAGTAATTTTAGATGTGTTTGTTCTTTGTGGAAGGCAACAGGCTCTTCCAGATAGTTTCAAAACATGGCAGGGCAAAACTTGATCTTATTAAAACTAAGTTTCTACATGAACTGTTGTTTCTCGCTTCACAGGTTTCCTCTGCTATTCTCAGCCAAAAGTATTGCTAGTGTATCTTTCTCTGTGAAATATTTTTTCACAAATATTTTTTTCAGAAAGTACCTTAAAAGCCCATTCTTTAGTGAAAACAAGCAAAATCACAATGTTCACAGCAGACTACTTTGCCTTATTATTTTATATTTTTCCCAATTGGAAGAAAAACTGTACCTCTCTGTTGCAGAAAAGTTCTGTTAACCTTTTCTCTTTTTTACATTTAAAATTACAAAGTCAGTTAATCAGATAAATGCTTTTTGAGCTTCCTTAGACCTCTGAATAGAATGCCTCAGGGCTACTTAAAGCTGTAGCTCAATTCTGATCAATGAATACCTTACTAGTGAAGTCTGGTCAGAAGTTTTTTGTTTCCCTAATAGATTTGTCTTCACAAAGAGATGATTACAGTAATAATAAATCTGGTTTCACTTGGTCCTTTGCTGTGGTATTAGGAAATTTCTGTTGGAACTCAGAAGTGAGTGAAAAAAGCTGTCGTCTTCCCTCTAAAACAGCCATGACACTTCCCAGCTGGTTTCAGGGAAGGGCAAGACTTACTAACTCACAGAGGTGTAGCTGAAGATAGAGTTCAGTTCAAAGGCTGATATATATGTAACCAACAAGTCCAACTTGTTCCTCTGGCTCCATGGGACTCCTCGTATGAGGAGGAAAAGCAGGATTGTGTTTTGCAGAGGGAAAAAGTGCTTTAACTCTTACCACATGAAACCGCAATGCAACCCAAAGGAAGTCTGCTGTGCAGTGCCTGGTGAAGATAACCTTCCTAACACAGGACTCCAGTGCAATGCTGTGCCCTCAGTCAACCATGCATCTTCAGGGTGTCTGAAGACTACTGACATAACCTTATGAGAGATGTAGCTGTGGCAACCAGACATGCAGGAATTGCAGGCACAACTCTTTCAAACTTCCTTTGCCTTGCATACCACTGCAAAATTGCCATGCAGACTCCCTTCCTCTCACCAAGGAGCTCGGCTGTCCCTCAGGCTCAGTGACTACTGCTGACACCGGCTAGGGCAGTTTGAATTATGCCAGCTCTCAAAGGTGATTCATCCTTCTCTTGTTCATGTCTCAAAGAATGCTCAAAATCAGCATATTTCAATTCACCTGGTTTCTAAACCAAAAAACATTCAGCTGCCATTGCTGTGGATCGTATGGTTAATTTCCAGGTTTAAGAGGTATGAATGCATCCTTGTTGGCTGAATTTCTAACCTGCAAATGACAGGATAGATTTTCTTTTGCCTTCTCATACCTCTGTGGAATTTCTCATAAATTCAGCTGCAGCACAGACACCAGAGCTAGTTTTGCAAGTTGTGCAGAAGTGGGCTGGTAACACAAATAAACAGAGCATAAGCCTTGAGGCTTCTTTTCCAGCCAGCTGTCAAAGCTTTGAAACTATCGTGTGTTTAAGGCACTGAAAGGTCCACAGAGCATGAGCCTGATGGAATGTGTGGCATTCCTTTATCTCTGGAAGTTTACATGTTCTGCTCAATGAATTAGAGCTATAAAGTGATGAAGTGAAAGATGAAAGAAGCTGCACAGAAGTGAGAGCTTCTGCAGTTATACAAACTGTTTGAAAGCTTGAGTTCACCAAGTAAAACTTTTAATCAAAAGTCTTTTCAGAGATGAACGAGTGATTTTGTACCTGACCAGGTTGCACCCTGATGGTGCTCAACTCCAGTACGTTTTCTCACAGCTGGTCTAGATAGTGTGACATCTGAAGCTGAATTGTGAGTAGATTCCTGACCCTGTGGAAGGGTGACAGGAGAGGGAATGAGCCACAAGAACCCTAACCACAGAATTGTCCTTCTCTCTTTTTAGGAGTCAGCTTTAGCTCTGTCTTTAAGTGTCCACAAAGTTCTGCTGATGACTGGGCAACCAATTTGCAGCTTACACTGTATATAAACAGCCTGTATGGCAAACTACTCAGCAGTTAAGAGCAGTTTACTCATTTATGTATTTGCTTTAAATTTAGCCAAAATGGTAATCTAATGCTGCAAGGTCACAGCAAAAGCTGTGGAGAAATATCTGTACAGTGTATTTCTTCAGAGGGATGGAAAGCCAACTCACTGTAAGACAAGCTGATGCTCTGACTTCCTAAATGTCATCACCCTGTGCTCCTTCTGTAGTCACTGGGAGGAGATAAGTATCTCCACCAAGTAATTGAGATCTTGAACGCTCTGATTCAGCTTCTACAGGTGACTTCCTCTCAACCAGCTGCACAGGGAGATGGTGCTCCTTTTTGATTTACCCAAATTAGGTGTACAAAAGTAAATGAACCAAAGATTCCTCCAGACTAACCGGGGCAACTCCAATATTTTCTTCCATCTTTGCTTCCTTTTTTTGTCCTGGAAAGCAATTTACACAGAATTTGTATTTAAAAATATATATATTCCCTTAGCCATATATATAGACTGGGCACAATATCCTTTTCTCACAGAAATAATAAGGTTTATTTTTCTTATTGCTATCTTCAACTGTAGTAAGACTTTACTCCAAAGATTTTGGGAATGGTTTGGGACCACTCAATTCCTTTCCTCTTTAGCAATAAATCTTATGCTCCTAAGCTGAAATTTCCAGCCTTACTGATAGGTTCAGTTTAGGAGGTGAAAGGAGACAAAAACACTCCTTCTCCACCTCCTCCTCAGATATGCCTTTCTGGTTGTTTCCTTCTGGGAGAGGGAATCTCTCTGAGGGATCACTTTTCCATTGAATGATTGCACGATGAAAGGAGAAGGGTGAGCAAAGCAGACTGTGGCCTGGTATGCAGGGGATTTATTGTGGGTTGAATGGGAATAGCACGGAGTGTTTGGATACAGAGTCTAACATCCCCTCATAAATCACTGTTGCAATGACAGCCAGCTACAAGGAATTTTTGTCTGACTGGGGCCAATCTCTTTCACTTCTCTCCTCTCAAATTCTGTTGTTGGTAGGATCTAATCAGCCACCTATGTGTTTAAATCTAATTGCATGTTTTAGACATGAAGAGAAGGAGAAGAGGGAGCTCTTGATTAAAAGACGGAGATTGCTTTTATAAACAGAGACTGAGGAAAACGTCTGGTAGTTCATGACTTCTAGGAGAACAGTGAGTTGTGCCTATTGCTGTTGGTACCAGTTTTGACTGGGAGCAAAGAGGTCCATAGGTGTTTTCATGGGCCAAAATTATGTAGATGAGTAGAAAATTTTGGCATTAGAGCACTCTTTAACTTCAGTAAATTAACCAAGACTCCAAATCTGGAATCTTTACACCAGAGAAGCACAAGCTGTAAATGTGGTGCCAATTTTTCAGATGGAAGTAAAATAAATATTAAACAAAAAAACAGGGGAAGCAATGGAGTCTCCAGCATGCAAAGCCTTTAAGTCAGGACCAGATATATTCTGAATTATGTCCTCTGTTTCTAATGCATGGCAAGTAAAATTATTGTAATGGTCCCCTCTAGCCTTAAAACATATGAACTGCTTCTTCTGGTGCAGCAACCTAACTGCAGGCCGAGGGAAGAAGGAGTTTATTGTGCCAACCACTGATCTTAAATCCACGCCCCAAAGGAAATGTGCTTCAGAGGAAATTGGTGCAGTAGGTTAATGGAAGGCATCAGCGACCAACACAGAGAGAGGGATTCACACATACTGCTCTCTGTACAAGACCCTTTGCACCAGCTGGGGCAGAAGGACCAGGAGAAGCATCTGGGAAATCAAACCTGAGAGTGAAAATGAGGATTCAAGGATGTTCTTCCACACTGGTGGTTCAGGTCTTTAGTTTTGCTTCCTATGTCTGTGCAGAGACACTATACAATTGCCACCTTTCATGAAGGTGGTACCTTTCTCCTAAACTCAGCTCACAGCAGCCACCACGAATTACTTATTTGCAGATTCCTCAAACTTTTCCAGATAGCTTCCTCCTATTAAAAAACTGGCTGAACCTGCACTGTATGCCTTTTTGAGGTAACAAATAAAATCTTATGTGATTTAGACAAATCTCAAGGTTTTGATTACCTTTCCTCAAATCATTTCAACTTCATGGTAAAATGTTAATTTTTTTTCCAGAAAATGAGAAACTCGGAGATGATAACAAGAGGTATAAATGCATCAGATAATATTTTCCAGCCATTTCTAGAGATCAACAGCAAACAAATGCAGAAATACTGTCCATAGTGGGAGCTAGGTTTGGTTATTAGAAAAGCTACCCCACCCCACCCCCCAATCTATGGATCTGATATAAGTGGAAAGAGCTGTGTTTACTAAAGAGAATGACAGTCTGCTTTTTGTTTTCTTAGCAATTTCCATACCAAAGTACGGACTGTGTCACTGCCTTTCTCAGCAGTTTTCTAAATCCAGTTGTACCAGTAGAGTGAGGTGAACTTATTACCCTTCTTTTAGCTTTTCAGACAACTGTTAAGAAAAAGAGTATTATTTTAGAAGATCACGTATTTTACACAAAGGGACACACTAGTATTAATAATATACAAAGTTCTCCTATGATCTTACTATTGGCACCTAGTCCCATTATCCAAAATATTCAGAATTCTTTTGTTCTAATAGGGTTTTTTTTAAAAAAACCTTTACATTTCTGGGTTTGTTTCCCATTCCTTTCAACTCTGAAATATCTGAGCAATTGCTTGGAAAGAGAACAAAACGCAAATATTTCTATTACAGACAGATTCTATTGCATATACCAGACAAATATTTTCTTGTTTCCAGGGCCAGAACTTGGACTCTATGATCCTTGTGGATCCCTACCAACTCAGGTTGTTGTTATTGTTTGATTTCTCATTGTTATTGCCATTATTAATACCACTGCTATTAATATAAAATTATATTAATATACAACACTGTGATTTTCATGAGCATGACTAAACCCAAAATCTCTATCTCAAAGAACAAAAAAGAGAAGTTAGAGATGAGCACATACCTGTAGGTTATGATCTTATTTGCAACACGGAGACAGTGGTGAGATGGCTTCTATGACCAGAGTGTAGGAATGCAAGGACCCAGGCTCTTGAGGAAGGACAGGCAAGGGAGGCAATGAGGCAGTGTGGCCCTCTAAGTCAATGACCAGCTGGAGTGTATAGAGCTCTGCCTTGGGATGGATGAGGAGCTGACTGAGAGTTTATGGATCAGGATTAAAAGGAGGGCATGGACAGGTGACTTTATAGTGAGCATCTTCTATAGACCCCACAAACAGGAAGAGGGAGAAGATGAGGCCTTCTTTTAGACAGAAAGGAGCAGCCTCGTGTTCATGAACCCTGGTCCTCATAGGTGTACTTCAGTCACCAGGATATCTCTTGGAGGGACAACACAGCCATCCAGGAGGTTCCTGGAATGCACCGATGGTAACTTGCTCTCCAAGTGACAGAGGAGCCAACAAGGAGAGGTGCTGGGCCAGAGAGCTGGGCCTTGTTCTCACCAGCAAGCAGGAACTGGTGGGGAATGTGAAGCTCTGGGGCAGCCTTGGCTGCAGTGGCCATGAAATGGTGACATTTCAGATCCTTAGGGCAGTGAGGAAGGTGCACAGCAAGCTCACTACCCTGGGCTTCAGGAGAGCAGACTTTTGCCTCTTCAGTCATCTGCTTGGTAGGGTACAAGGCAATAAGTCACTGGAGCAAAGAGAAGCCTAAGAAAAATGGTTTATATTCAACCTCCTCCAAGCTCAGGAGCAATACAACCCAATGAAGAGGAAATCAAGCCAAAACACCAGGAGGCCTTTGTAGATGAACAAGGACTTCCTGGACAAACTCAAACACAAAAAAGGAAGCCTACAGAGGGTGGAAGCATGGACGGGTAATCTGGAATGAATACAGCGAAACTGGCCCAGCAGCCAGGGATCCAGTTAGGAAAGCTAAGGTTCTGGAAGAATTAAACCTGGCCAGGGACAAAAAGCTTCTCTAGGTAAGTCAGTGATACAAGAAAGATTAGGGAAAATGTGAGTCCTCTCTAGAAGAAGATGGGAGATCTGGTTACCTGGGATATGAAGAAGGTGGAGGTACTCAAAAATTTTTTTGCCTCAGTCTTCATAAAGCACCACCCAAGTCACAGAAGGCAAAGGCAAGAACTGAGAGAATGTAGATGATCAAGTTCAAGAACAACTAAGGAACCTGAAGGTGCACAAATCCGTGGGACTTGAGATGCATCTGTGCATCCTAAAGGAACTGAACAAGGAATTGGTTAAGCCATTATCCATCATATTTGAGAGGCTGTAGCAGTTTGGTGAAGTTCCCACTGATGGAAAAAGGGAAATAAGGGAAGCATGAAAGACCCAAGGAATTACAGGTCAGTCAGTCTTACCTCAGTGCCTGGCAACACCATGGACCACATGCTTCTGGAAACTATGATGAGGCAAATGGAAAACAAAAGATGATTGGTAACAGTCAACATGGCTTCACTAAGAGTAAATTGTATCTGACAAATTTGGTGGCCTTCTATGACAGGATTGCAGAATTGGTGGATAAGGGAAGAGAAACTGACTTAATCTACCTGGACCTGGAGAAAGCATTCAACACTGTCCTGCATGACATCCTTGTCTCTAAACTGGAAAGACATGGACTAGATGGATGGTCAATCGGTTAATAATTAATTGACTGAATGGTCACAAATCACAAAATTGTGGTCAACACCTTAATGCCTGTGTGGAGATCAGTGATGAATGGCATTACTCAGGAGGTGGTACTGGGACCAGCCATGTTTAAAATTCTTGTTGGAGACATGGGCAGTGGGACTGAGTGCACTCTCAGCACATTTGCTGACACCAAATTGTGTGGTGTGGTCAACATACTGGAAAGAAGAGATGCCATCCAGAAGGACCCTTCCAACTCAAATCATTCTGTGATAAGATGCTTGCCATTAATTGACAAAAAAAAAGATAGACACAGTTACAGTCCAATCATAGTCCAAAGGTGGGAGGGCAGAAAGGATATATATAGCTAACAGAGTGGCATATCCTTGCACAACACACAGAATCCTCTGTGTTGCTTCCTGGCAGTGCGCTCTCCCAGTCAGCTTGAAGTCAATGCTTTGCTGAAGTACACCTCAGTTTCATACACCTTTCTAAAGCTACTTTGTCAGACCTGCACTACTCAGGTGCATAACTAAATCAGTGGATGAAGGGTTCTGCCTTGCTGGAGTTCAGCTTATCAGTTTGGATGTGGGGTGCAGAAACTGTTTATCAGTTTCCTGAGTGACTGGCTGTTTTCTTAGGTGTGTGCTAGTACTCAGTGCACTATAAAGCCACACCTCTCCATTTTCACCTCTCTCATTCCCTGTCTAATTACATGTGCACTGTCATACTCTTGAGAAACCAACTGGATAACTTGCTAATATCATGACAATGCTTCCTTTCTCTCTCTCTCTCTCCATTTTATTTTTTTTTTTTTTGATTGTTGAGGCATCAGCTTTATATCTAGCAGGGATTGAGACATTTTTAGTGTTTAATCTTTGCTTCTTCTGACAGCATCCTTTATTCATCACAGTCATAAAGGCATAAACTGCCGGTAATGATTTACTTTTTACAGAATGAAACACCAGTATGAAATCCAGTATTTAAAGATTTGTCCTTGTTCTTATCACCTGCTTTTCTTTTGTTGGCTTCACCTTCTCATCTTTGTGTAAAAGACATCCAAACAGTTTAAAGGTATCTTCGAAGCTCAAAGATGGCAGTCTGTAGGTCAGTGGCATGTGAATTTTTTCTAAATTTGCTGCAAGAGGCAGCTGTCTCTCAGAGTCAAAGTTCAGTACATCCCTGGCGGAGAAACAGCTGCCAAGGGAAGGCGAGAAGGACTGTGAATTCAGCAAAATGGCAGACAATATTGTCTGAAGTTGCATAGGTATCTCAACATCTTTTGGCAGATGGAAGGTGTTTATACATTCCCACCATATTCATTAATTTCTGAATGTGTGTTCAAGCACCCTGTCATATTTCGATCATGCATTAGATATACCAAATGATCAGAGGTAGTACTTGGAATAACTTGTGTATCTTCCATAGCAGCGAGGGAGCTCTCCTCAGAGATGACACTAGAAGAGGAAGCAGGGGGAAGTGGGGTAAAGGTATGGAGAATGAAGATGCCTCACTGCAAGTACCAGGGAAGGATCTACCACAGCAACATGGTCTGCCCTGAGGGACACCCCTGTGATATCCCCTAAGATTCCACAGGGCTCAGTAACAGTCCCTGTATGTGCTGCCACTGGGGCTGTGTAAAAGGCACTAACAAAAAATAATCACTTTTAGATTTATATGGCTCAGGTCTGAAACATTTTAGCCAAAATGCCATGCAAACAAAATTAGAAAAATATGTATCTGCTGGTTTAAAAGAGTTTTCTAGAGTCGGGTTTCCCAAATAAACCCCCAGAAGGGAGAAAATAACAAACAAACAAAACAAAACCAACAAAAATACAACAAAACAAACAAACAAACAAAAGGAAAACCACAAACAAACTGAGAATAGTCAATACGGATCATGGAGAATACCTATTTCCCTAGATTTTCTGATATACCTAGAATGCTTGTTCAAACAATTTAAACTAAGCGTGACTTACAAATTATCATGTGTCCTTTAAACATCACACACAGGATGAGCACCTGACAGCAGTTTTTGCATCCCATTGGCTTCCCCCCTGCTCGGAGGCAGTGCTGTCATCACCAAGCTTGCTGGGAGTTGCGGCTGCTGTGGTGGTGGTGTCTGTGAAAACTGGAGTAGGCAACCGAGAGAAGGGAGTTTTCATACATGTAGTAAAAGATGCATTAATTAAACTGGAAAGCAGTAGGATCCAAAACTTTGCAGAGGATCAATGCATTTCCTCCATGATATGGTGATCAAATAAGAAAATTAGTCTCTTGAGAATGAAGAATAAACAGAAAAAAAGTTGATTTTGTGGAGAAAATGCAGAACTTTATAACAAATCCTGATCTCTGTATTGTATATACAATTAATGGAAATTAATAGACATATATTTTTGTAAGAAGCATTTTAAAAGAGAAGCTTCAATAAATGCCAAACTGTATATTTGCCTGCACAGAATCTCAGTTGTACATGTAATCCCAGTAATTGCTTCCTTCTAATTAAACTTGTAATAGGTACCCAACCCTGTCTAGATGTTCTTCGGCAACTTGTCTGAGATGTCCACAGGCCAGATTGCAACAGAAGCTGACACAGGAACAATGGAGTAACACACCACAAGCCTGTCCATCATCAAGTGACCAGTGCAAGGGTCAGCCACATCTTCAGTTCACAAACAATTTGGAACTCAGGCATGGATAAATCCCACCTATCTGACTCAGTGCCTGACCAACAAAGGAATCAAAGAGCATCATGTTAGGAGCACAGCCACTTCAACTTTCTAAAAGTCAAAAAAAGCCATCTCTGGAGGTTCATCTTTAAGCTGTCTTGAGCAGGTGACACTCTATTATCTATATATGTATTTGTGATGCTTACCTTAGGCAGGTGATATGAAGCTAGGCTTTGGAGGGGTATAAAGGAAAGCTGGTCCACAGACCATAGGAAACCAATAGTAGACACACAGCTTACTATATGCTGCTCAGTCTCTGGTGGTCCTCTTTAGGCTCTGGGGGATTTACTTCTTGGAATTAAGCACATGAAAAATCTCCACCAAATGCTCTTCATCAGAGCATTTGCAAGGCCTAGAAAACTAGATAGTTTCAGGTCTTCTGGTGTTCAAATGCACCTGTGTCAGGAGAATAAATTAAAAACATGAATCACATAAATTAGGACTCCAAATTCATGGATCGGTATACGAGTCTTCAGTAGAGGTAATTCTTGCTCTACCTGACTACATAAATTAGGAAAACCCATTTCACCTACAGAAGTAGATTTCCCCTCATGGGACCTATTTCAAAGTTCAGCAAACCCAAAGACATCCTTTCCCATGAATTCAATAATCTCTGGGTCAGTCATTTCCCAGAGATGAAAGACAGAATCCAGAACAACTGGAGAGATAAAACAAGCTGATCTTTTATTTCCAGCAACGCACCATGTTAATCCTTAATGGTGCATAATGACTGTTATTTACAGGGAAGGCTGACTCTTGATTAAAAGAGAAGTTTAGTAGTCATTCTTAGAAGGTATGCTCTTTATTTTGTTGTGTAAGGTACCATCATTCAGTAAGATACCAGTAAATGACCTGGAGAAGGTGACTAATGAACGACTGCTTTCTGCTTCTCATAACAGAGTCCATTCAGTGAAATAATGAGTTCTCATGTTTAAAACAACAGAAGGAAGAACTTTTTCACATTGCTCTTAACTAAATCAGAGGAACTCATTGCCACAGGGTGTTTTGGTGGCATAAAAGTGTTAAATTAATGAAGAAAGGTGCATCAAATACTGTTAGGCATAGCCTTATGAATGGAATTTCTAACTCACAAAGTTCCTAACCACCAATGACCCTCTTCCATGAGTTCCTTTCTGAACTTGACTATTACACTAAGAAACTGCTGTTGGCCACTCTCAAACTCAAACTGTTAAGCTAGGGGGAACTCTAGTCTGATGTTTATGGCTAGTGATGTGATACATTTTTATGTCATTATCTTCACTTAATGCTTTTATTAAGACATCTTCTCACAGGTTCAGTATACACAGGTCCTCAGCCAGACATAATGCTTTATAGGCCTTGGCTATATAAACAGTTCAGATGCCTACATTACTAGAGCTCATATAAAATCAGAAAATAAAAACGCCGTTGTACTAATGAAGTTGATGTGTAATATATTATGTAAACAAAGTGCAAAAGAAAAGTATTACACTATGGAAAACAACTAAAATACATGTTTCAGGCTCAAGCCTGGGCATTGCTTTTTCACTAGGAAAATAAATAAGGAATCTGACATCTTAAAACATTTTTGTGGGTGACATGGAAATTTGTGTTGATTTCATAAAAACTTGTTGTTGAAATTGAGAGAACAGGGATCACTACTTAGAATTCAGTGTTTCGTATTGGTCACAGAGTATTGTAAGACCACAGTGTTTCCTCTACAAAGGGAAAAGAAAATAACTTTTATTTTATGATTTTCATGCCTAATTACTAATTTTTTTATTAAGGCACTGTACTATAGAGATGATTTTGACCTTACTGATTATTGTTGCCAATGGTGATAGTGTAATGATGATTGCTGAACCATATTGCTTCCACTTTCTCATTGTGCTTCAACGCCCAGATGCAGGCTACACCACAAAATACACCTTGAAAAAAGACAAGGTTATCCATGCACCAAAATAATTTGGAGAGTCAGGGCAGCACCTGAAGTCATTATCAATGTAGTGATGACTAATTTGGCACAGAAAGCCCCAAGCAAATGGCTACTTCTACGGGGACCCAGTTCATACTTGAATAAAGCTGCATTCAGAATATCTTTGTGCTATTAGTCATGCAACTCACACAGCAATCACTGCCTGAGCAGTCAGATTAGACAAGAAATTGCATGCTTTGCTTGTAGCTTACATACCTGGACTATATACTCAGTCAAAAAAGAAGCGATCACACTCCCAGTAGTGTCGTGACAGCTGGTTTGTAATTGTGGTGGAAGTGTAAATGCTCCCTGAGCCTCAGCAAAGGCAGCAGATGAAGATTGCTGACCATGCCCTGCAGCAGCATCTAGAAATACCTGGTCATTGCTATCTAAAGTCTGCACTGGGACTTCTGTAACCATCTTCAAATACACTCCATTAGAGTCGAGGCTTTAAGGGTTAGAAGGAAAGGCACTGTTTTCCTTTCTCTCATTCATCCTTCCTTTCTTTCCAGGAAGAAGGGGTAGTTGAGGGATTAATTCTCCTCCCACCACATGTGAAGACATTGCAAGGACCATCCACCCAGAAAAATTCCTGCTACCTCTCCTCTAGCTCTGCTGCAGTGAGAGCTGGAGTGAGAGCAGGCCTGTCTATCTCTCATCTGTGTATTCTACTCATCAGTTTTCAGGGGGAAGGAAACACATCAAGGTGTCTGAGATAGCACAGTTATCCAGAAACCCATGGCTGTGTTTGAATATGATGTGAATGTGACTTTGAGTCACATTCTCTAGGCAAGAGAGGAAAAAAGTTGAGAGTAAAACTAGGATGAGAGCACTGTGCTGCAGGGGATTACTTGTCTTTAGGTACTCAATGCAGTAAGACTGATTAACAATATAACATTGCTTGAGTCTCAAATCCATGGATGCTTTAGTACAATATATTTAGAGATGGTGAGTTTGTTTGTGTGAGTTTAGACATACGTTCCTGCCCCATCTGTGGCCTGAACATGGACTTGAATTATATTTACAAAAATATATGTGTGAATATTGATCTGAAAAAATTCAAATTGTCCTGTCATGAATGATGAGCTTCTCAAGCTTAAACACAGACTTTATTCTTGCTGTTTACTTCTCTAGTCCTTAAACGACATGTGACCTTTCACACCTTTTGCTTGTCAAGACAGAACTTCCACAGCACATGAGGTAGCATCACCATTCAGAAAATGGCTTGTTTTGAGGTTAGATGGGAAATTCTAGCTGCAACTGACATCAAAAGGCAAAACACACATACCTTTGGATCTTACTAACATCCACATTGCTGAAATGTGAAATGTCATTACAGATTTTTTCCTTATAGTTGAGAGAACAAGCTGCAAAATTGAACTGAGTAACCCATATTTTAACAGCACTGAAAGTCAGTGAAAGCATTCCTAAAGCCCAGGAAAAATTCTTATCATGTGCAAAGGGTTGGCAAGTCAACTGAGGGAGGAATACTGGAGGAAGGGCTCCAGAAAGAGTATTATAGCCTTGCCCTTTACGCCTAGGCAAGTTACTACTCTTCCTCTTGCTCATCTGAAGGCAAACCTGCTGAAAGTGGTCCCTGACTTCGCACCACCTAAATTAAATCAAATTCATCTTTAACTGACAGAAGTGTAGGGGTTCATGCTTTATGTTTCCAAGCCAAGATTTTCTGTTTGTTGCCTTGTTGTGTTACTTGCTTTTTTTTTTTTTTTTTAATTGGCTGCTGAAATAAGACTTCTAAAATCGTCGTCTTTGGAAGAGATCCTGTGATGTTGTTACCCAACATGATTTTCTAATGCACAGGCCTGATTTTAGCAGCACTAACCTGGTGGTGCTTGAAAGTCATGCTACTTAGATGCCTGGATGTAACTTCACAAGCCTGTTACTTAGTAAGAGCTTTTAGAAATGCTGTTTGAAGTTGAGTCTCCACTTGTCATAGAATTGGTCCTAGGTATCTCTATTTTGCTCCTATAGCACATAGATGATTATTTTCTTGCTTCTTCAGCACTGTCTCCCTTAAATCTAGGATTATGATTGTTCTTTGTCCCAGCATTGAGTTCTCTTCTTTATCTGTAAGCAGGATAGCTCATGAGATTTTTAATGACTTTTTAGTTATACAAAACATAAAGTAAAAGCAAATTTTCCAAATTACTATTAGTGTTATACTCTTTAGGCACTGAAAAACTTGGTCTAAATGGTAAAATATAGAACACGTTTCAAACATTAGGACTGAGTTTTATTTATCCACATTGGTTTAAACACGCTATTCTTCTCAAAACCTAACCTTAACTTCTCTTGCATGTGCGTCACTGTTTTGTTTTGGTTTGGGGTTTTTTGGAGGGTTGGATTGGGGTCTTTTTTGTTCACTTTGTTGTGGTTTTTCAGTTTCTGTGATATAATATAAGCCTTTGGAATTTTTTTAATTCCATAAGTATAATCAGATACCACTAATTATCCTTCACATAACACTGATGGTTCAAAAAAATGAAACAAATAATTAAAGATATAATAATGTTAAAATATCTGCAATATTATATAAATTGTAGATTGCTTTTTGTTTAATAAGCTGTAACAGCTGAAAGCTATCTGGAAACAAATGTGTATAGATATTTTATTTTAGAGATAAGAAAAAATCCTTTCGAAATTATTACACACCCTCTGAGGAAAGCAGAGATGATGCTCCTGAAATGCCTTTTATTCTCCACGCTGCTCCTTTTTACACACTGTGTACATACCCATGTAAGTACATTGATACATGGTACATAATATCCCCTGAATAATTATGGACTTAGTTTATAGCATCCATATAGTGAATACAACATTTACTCAGAAATATAATAAATAAAAATAATTTAAATTGCATCCTCAATTCAGGGGACAGAAAGGAAAGCAGGATTGGTAATGGAGAAGTGGAGTTCTGACTGATTAAAAATACTGACGTGAGATTGAGAACCTTTATTAAAACTGTGAATTCCTTTTGTGCACTGAGAGCTCCTCAGAAGGGAGACCATGTCAGTATGAGTTATTTAGCAGAAAACTCAATGGGGCCAGATACCAAGGGCAGCCCCTGGGCAGTTTCTCTGTGCTGCTGCCACACATAGGTTCAATAAGAGGAGTAATGCTGTGACTTCAGTTTGACTTTCATGCTCAAATAATACCAAATACACCACTGCCCTTTAATAAAACACGTTTTTATGGCTTCAACTAACATTACAGTCTCTTCAATTCTGATAATCTTTCATTATTTATCTAGTTGCCTATATTTGTGTCATAGGTACTGCAAAGAGCAACTTTCCACTAGCTTTTAATGGAGCAAGATGTTTTATGAAATAATTCCAGAAGCATACAGGTTTTTCTTCACATTTTTTTTACAAAACTGTTTTTGACTTTTTCATGTGTTAAGGTAAGATATTCATTGCTCTCCAGTGCTTCTGAAAGTCAAACAAGCAGCAGTGTCTCCGTTGCTCCCGAATCATGAGTTTTGTTCTTTGTCTCCAACCCTCTATCAGAATAGAAATTTGCAGTGGATTACATACAGATCTTTAGAATGCTGACAAGATGTTGGCATGGCATAAGGAAGTACATCAATTTCACCCATGTGCAAAACAAGTGAGGCAAATTATCAGCTAAGATACGTCCATAAATTGACTCCTTATTTTTTCTGTAATTCCTGGGTAAAAACTGTGCAGAAGCTCTGATTATCTCTTTCCTTTTGTTTGACTTTGAAGTAACAGTTAGGCCAAGCTTTGTTCGTGATGATGCATTTAGAATTTCTCTCTGCACCAGGAGGCCATTGACTTCACCTTTCTCCAGCACTTCTGCCTCCTGCTCAGAGCAATGATGCTGGAACTCTCTATTCCTGTCTCTGGTGAAAGTGAGATAGGATTAAGGTACAGTCCATTCCCCACAAACAGATACTCTTTCACGAGAAACAAATATCTACTCTGGACAAATACTAGAAACCTTCTATACATAACTGCATCTACTACTTTGGAAATCCAGGTTGCTACAAGATCAAGGCCAAGAACCCGTAGATCTTGCAGGAAGGAGGAAGAGATGCTGCATCTCTTCTGTGTCTGAAAACCAGAGAAGGAACCAAACAGCAATAAAAAAACCAGAAAAGGAACCATCATCCCCATCTTTAAAGAAATAACTTATGAGATTGCCCACTGCATATGAACCTCATCACCTGAGCAAAGATCTCTTCGACCTTTACCGCTCCTGGATTGCTGCTGCTCCTGGATTGCTGCTGCTTTGTAGAGCTTATTTGATGTCTACTGCTCTGCCTTTAGTTCTTCATTTTTAGGCACTGAATATAGGCTAAGCAAACTCAATGAGAGAAAAAAAATCTGTTTAGCCTCTTTTCATCTAAGAGGTAAAGAAAGTGAGTAAACTTGTGATGGTTCAGTACTGAGTGAATCTGAACTTATACCCACAAATGTGCTAGCTCTTCACAAGTTTTCGACCTGTGCCCATAGTCACCAATCACTTCCTCTTGAGGCTCTGAAGGCAAGATTAATTCTGACTTCTGAATTAACTCTTAAATAATGAATAAGAGAGGATAACTTCTGGGTTTGAGAGAGATGGTCAGGGCTATATTCCTCTAAGACTTTCTTGACTTTCCACCACAAGACTTGAAGACCTCTGAAGAACTTCACTGGTCAGCATCTCATGTATTCTCTGATGTCACCTCCCAGATTTTGCCACTATGGGGACATGGTAGTGAATGTTCTATTTTATACCAGAAGTCTGTACTTGGTCACTGCAGACCTGCCTTACACAGAAAACACAAAAGAGATGGTCCAGATTCTCCATGAAGACAGGTCTAGGATCTGAGAATTGTTCCTATGATTGTTATAATAGAGAGATGGCAAGAGCATTAATACTGACTTTCAGTGTTGGGACTCAACATGTCGGGGGGAGTCACGGCAGTAATTCGTGCAGGCAACATTAACCTGCATGTAAGCCTAGACCCTACTGCAAACCCTAGAGTCAGTGAACTTGGCTTCATCAGAAGATAAAACTCACTGGATGTTCAACATAAATAAAAGGAAAATTTTATCCCAAATTGGGAGAATAAAAAGGAGCCAGGATACACTAACTGCTTGAAAAAGTAGTAGGTGACTACTACCACTTACGAGTCTAAATATTTTCCTGCTGCTGTTGACTTCAAAGGTTTGAAAGAAAAGACAGGCATTATCTCAGAGTGAGCAATTGTATTATTACTTTGCTCTAATCATTCTCATTTCTGCACACTCTTTCTTACATACATTCTGTTCCTTGCATCATGTTTAATTTTTCTAATTTTGTTGCAAGGTTGTCTTTCTGATTATATTCCTAGGTTTGCACCACACATTTTCAGCAACTTCAGAAACTACAGTTATCATCATGTTTATTTTTATGAACAGTCACTAACAGTAGCAGTAAGCTGAATGAATAGGGTGCAAAAATCATCTATTCTGAAGAAACTAAAAAATTGCATCTGGCATGATCCTGCCAAAATCAAATTCTAACATTCAATTTCATATCCAGACAGATGGGACCATAATGTAATGAGAGAAATCCTTTTGGACTGAAATGGATGGTTAGCAGTCTGAAATAACCTTGACAGAAGAAGCTCACACTGCATACAGGTTTTATCAGCAACAACATGGATCCTGCTGATATTTAACTGAGATTCCCAAAACATATCAAAACATAAAGTATATGATGAAACACAGACCTGTGTATCATAAGCATTGCAAAGTGTGTCTGTGTGCCTTACCTGTCAAACAATTCCCAGGAACTTCAGCTCCATAAATGTAAAATAAGAGATATCAGAGATGTGTGCACTTCCATATAGCACTTGTAAGTTATCTTCAAGTGCACCAGGTGAGACAGAGTCCTGTCCCTGCATTACTGAGTTATTTCAGACCGGTCACTTTATCTTGCTGTGCCTTGGGTTCCTCATATTAAAATAAGGCAAATCATGCACCAACTTGATGGCGCTCAGGGCATTTCCATTTGCCTTCTCTTGCTAATAAAGACACTCTTTTTTAACCTTCCATATAAGTCTGAATATCGCATTGATAAAATAATTTCAATCTATATTCCTGGGTAATTGCCAGAAAATAGATAGTTCAGGAAAGACTTAGTCTGGTTTTCTCTTTCAGAATGGAGGCCTTTATTAATTTAAGTATAACAGATTCCCCAGATACTGCTGTGAAAACGTGCTTCCTTCAATCAAGAAGATAAAGCTAGAGCTCAGAAGTGTAATTGTTTCCGTTGTTGGGGTTTTTCATTTCCCACACAGGAAGGCTAAGTTGAGAGTGTAGTATTAGGGGGTGTGTTCATGACTATCTCATGTAGATACAAGACCCTCTACAGGGGAATTGCTTGTTGATGACCAAGAGGAAAAGCCTCCTCTCCAAATCCCACGACAAGGACAGGTATGAGTCATATAGGGGACTGTGCCAGAAAGGGTGCAGGACCAAATATTTTCCTGTGAGGTGTTCAGAAAGTTGACTGAAATGTCATATATATGTGTGTATAAACATATTTGTGTGAAAGTAGACTGCATCAAATATGGATGAAGCAAGTTTGAAATCCGCTGCAGGCTTGGGCTGATGATGGAGTCTTGGAGGCATATTTTTAAAAAATTACTCAAGAATGGTGTTTTAAAAGTAACAAGACCAACTGTCACAGGTAAAGGGTGCTTTCTGAAGTGCTCAAACATGTTAGTTACCTCGCACAAATGGAAGTGTCTAGGATCTGGATTCTTAGCTGACTCTGTAACATCAGTTACTGGCTGAATTTTTAGATACCAAAAAAATATTTGAAAATTCTTTCATAAAAAGAAAAGTGAAGTTTTTATTAACTACATTATATGCCAATTACATTTTTAATTATACAGTTCTGTTTCCAAAATGATCCATGGCCCTTTCCTCTTACTGTTCTGTAAGGTGCTAACAAGGGTAAAAGAAAAAATAAAAGCATAAAAACCTTCAAATAAAATATAAAGGAGAGAAAAGCTCCAAGAGCACAAAATGACTGTTAGGCGGATGCCACTAATTCTATCTTATGATCTCCAGTATTCCCAAAGTGTAATGGTCAGTGGGTTAGGATTTCTTCTTCAAGCTGGATCAAACTACTATATTTTTTCAGTAATTTTCATTTAGACTAAACAATTTTTTAAAAATTGTTCATGTGCAAATTATATTTTTCAAAGTCTGAACATTTGTTTTGAAATCTTATTTGAAATTACATGACAAGTTTTCCCATTAAAGAATAATTCTAATTTGTTTTTTTCTGATAAGTCCATGTGCACTCTTCATAATGAGGTGGCACAGAAGGACACAGTGTAACAGCTGAGGCTTTCATTTTCACTTCTTCTGGGGCTATTATTGTTGTTTGAGGCATTTTATCATCTTTTGTAGATCAAATTATCTTCTAATAAAAAATTTGACACAACAGAAATGGGATATTTTGGTCTCTAAAAGAACATGCCTATTTTACATTTGCAAGAAATAACTTCTATTCCATAGTCAAAATGGAAATTCAGCACTGCTAGGAGTAGTTTTGAGTGAGACACACTTTCAACCTTTCTTAATTTCTTGTCAAGGCTCCAATATAACTTTCACATGCAGTGATTTCTTGATAGTCCAAAAATAAGCTTTATCAACCTTCTTTCTGGGATATTCCTAAAATAGTGTACTGACTCAACTCTCTGAAGGTCTGTAGAGAAGTTTTAGAACTACTCATTCTGAAGCTGTGTTTGTCCTTTTCCTATGACCACTGGTCCACTTCATATTGCAAAAACGTAACTATATAGGCCCAACACCAGATGCACAGAGAGTCTATTAACGATGAGTCTGGTTTATTTAGCACAGTTTATTGAACACAATATATATGGTTCTTTTGGATTGCCAGTCATAAATGCATTAATTGTAGAATAGCTCTATATAGCACTAACAACACAATTGTGATCATAAGCTTAATTTACCAAGTCAAAACACTCAACCTAGCTGAGGACACAAGACTTACCAAAAAGCAAGCCTTTTGGGGAGGGCAAGGAGGACAAAACTGCCATTATGTCCCTGCAAATTTTGTGTAAAAAATTAGGTAGTGGTATGAAATTGGGGTACATTTTATACCTTATTTATTGCTATTGTGTAAAGTGCTTAGGGTGGGACTGCGGTCAGACTTTACATTCTTTGTAGTCATGTTGTGCATAATATTTCTTGGTAGGAGATGTAGGAGATGGACTTGGTTTGTACAAAACATTGCTGGGTATCAAGCAGAAGAATGAGACCACACAACTTCCACCCTACTCCAAGTTTCTTCCTAACGCCATGGCAACTCAAAGTACCAGACCTCCATCCAGTTTCCATATCTGCACCATGGGCTCCATCATGCATTTAGCTTTGCATTTTCTTCACTGTTTCATGCTTCTGACACTTCAAACACTGACCGTTGCATTAGTGGTATGGATATTTTATGCGTTACTGCAATAATGATCATATCACACTGGTATAAAACAGTAAAAAACATACAAAAATAATGTTTAAAATTCTGCAAAACAAAAACATATACCCCTCCAAACCAAACATTTGAAAAATCTAGAACAAAAAATGTTTTTAAATTGTCATTTTTTGAATATCTGATTAAGCAAAAGTTCTGAAATAAGATACTTTAGTTCATAAAAGCACATGCATATTTTATACATGCAACAAATATCTTTTTATTTTTACTTAATCCAAAAGCAAATTTTAGATTGTTAAAAAATTCCCAGAAAAGGGAAAATCTAGATGTGATTCATTTAACTTTCCTGTCCCAGTTTGCTTCACTGACTCACTGCTTGGCATGTTTAGTTTAGTACCAAGAGCTGAGTGACAATGGGGACGTGCACGACTGGCCTGGCTTTGGCAGCCCCAGTGTGCTGCAAGACACCAAAGCATCCATGCTAAGTGGCATGGAGGTATGACATGCTGCAAAGCTGCTTACCCAGCAGGAGCATGGGACCTCATCCTGGCAGGTGCTGAGTAGCCCCAGAGGTGCTGAGCCCTCTTTTCCCAGCCTGAGTCCAGCTCTGGGAGATATCAACTCTCTGTTGACTCTCTACAAGTATGTTCACTCTCTACAAGTACCTGAGAGGAGGTTGCAGCCAGGTGGGGATCGGTCCCTTCTCCCAGGCAATCAGCAGTAGGACAAGAGGGCATGGGCTTAAGCACTGCCAGGGGAGGTTTAGGTAGGATATTAGAAAGAAGTTCTTTATAGAGAGAGTGATCAGGCATTGGAATGGCCTGCCCAGAGAGGTGGTGGATTCACCGTCCCTGGAGGTTTTTAAGATGAGGCTGGATGTGGGACTGAGTGCCATGATCCAGTAATCACAGTGGTAATGGATCAAGGGTTGGACCTGATGATCTCAGAGGTCTCTTCCAAACCAGTTAATTCTATGATTCTATGATTCTATGATTGAAGTTCTATGGAGGGCTCAGCAGGCTCAGGAGCACACCAGTTAGATTGCATTTTGGGGGATGAAGCATGTACCCTCCTCCCAGGTTCAGTGCCAGAGCAGTGGGTCACTCTAACTTTTTCTTGCCACCACGGGGTGGTTCAGGTGTCCCAAAGACACAAGGAGGGACTTACAAAACCTCTTCTGCAGAGAGGGCTTCTGCAGGGAGAGCTATTGCAGAGCAAAGTGGGGAGTCTTTGATTTCTCTGTCCTACAATAGCTGTGTTTCTGCCATCCAAAATAAGGCCAGAAGCGAGCTTTGTGGGCACATCCTCCCTCTCCTCCACTTCCTGTTGTTTTGACTGGCTCTCCAGTTTCTCTGGAACAGGGCATGTGTGCAACTCCCTCTCCACTGTGTCAGCGAGAGCACAACCCATTGGAAAGGACTGGTATGGCATGAGGAGGCTTTGCAGCTGGTAAAAGCAGAAAGGCTTCCTCTGCTTCAGATATTCTTGTGGCCACATGAATAAAACATGATCTTTTTCCCCAAACTGATATGTTACCTCTTTAACAACAACCCCATTCTGCTCTGAGTGTTTCACTTCTGCCAACAACGTTCATGGAACTGACTTCTTTGTGTCTGGAAGTAAACGGACTTGTAATTCAAAAAAATTATTTCTTAAAGTCCATACTCTTCATGGTAATATTCATTAAGTTCTTCTATTATACTCGGTGCAACAAGAAAACTGGCAGTTGCATTGAAAGCAATGATAAGTTACCATTTTAATGATTCCTTATGTTGTGAGTAATTTATAAATCACTCGGTATCTTCTCAGTGAAGCTTGCCTTCTGTTTTTAAAACGTACCCTTTCGTATCCAACAAAGGGTTTCAGTGCAATAAGAATTAAGGTGTGTCTCTTAGCTTTTACCTGCAAGCAATAATGATGTTGTCAAGCGTTTCAGGTGAGACCAGCCCAGGATTTTGGGGTGGGGAAAGACACTCTGTTATACAGCATCTTCAGTGCTTCCCTCAGAGGGAGGCAGAGACACTTTGAAGGGCTGAGTATAAGGACATATACCAAGTGTCTTTTTAAATAGTCAGTAGAGTTGAGGGGGAGGGGAACAAGAACAGGCTTGTAACCATAACTCAGTTGGACTTGTATCCGAGAAGTCAGATGCCATGGATTGGCTCCCTCACCGAACGGCTGCTTTTCTGTTCCTTTTGTTGGTAAGTCAGATTTTAAAACAGTATTTGTAAACTCTGTGTCTACACTGGTTGAGTCTTTCTAAGGAGACCATTACATTTTACACTGTAAACTAGTCCCCTCAAAATATCTTATGAAACTTACAAAAAAAAATGAGGTTCTGCTCATTTTAAACAGCACTTCTGAACATTCTACAGAATATAGTTTTTCATTAAATAATGGTAAATGTTACTTTCTTTGTTGACTTTCTGCAACTTCTTGATGTTCAGTATGTCACTTTCTCTGTTTAATGCGTGACTTTTCAGAAAAATGTTGTTTGTGTCTACCATTTAAGGGGTCACTGTTATTAATAAAAGACTTATCATTATAAAAATTGTAATGATTGGATATAATTTAGTTCTACATCTTTACTTTTTTATCCGTTGAAGAAATATCTTTTTCTAAAGAATTCAAATCTCTTTTTCTAAACTGATTAAACTGATTAGCAAAAGTGGTTCAGAGCTGACTAAATCCTATAGTTATATTCATGAGAAAAAAACCCAAAAATTTAGTGAAGATCTTAGTTGAGTAAAAATCAAAATTGGGCCTATTTTTTTCGTGTTACAAAGAATTCCTGTGTTGTAGTGCATTAGTGTCTGAGCCACCATGTGCTGAGCAAGTGAATGCATGATGAAAGTGTTGCTCTTTGGGTTTGTTTTTCTCACTGTAATAGGAAAGTTGTGGCTATGGTCAAGTGGCATAGTTGTACAATGCGCTCATCAAGACACGGAAGTTACCCAGAAGGGACTTAAAAGGACTATGGAGGCCTTATTGCTCCTGCAATCTGATTTTTGTGTGGATTAATTTAACCCATCCGTGCTGCTCTTTTGAAACTAGGTAGAGATTTAAGGCCTGGAAGATTGAGAAGAGTGGGATTTCTATTACAGTTACATCCTTCTGTGATTTTCATGCCATTTTACATTTTACACAATGTATTAGTAAGCATAAATGCTTATTAACTTCTTGTTACTGACGTCTCTAGGAATGTTGCAGTCTGAGAAAAAGTGTGTGTTATAGAATATGAAATCCTAAAACTATTTTGAAAATATAATCCATTAATTTTAGCTGACAGCTCTACGATCAGTGAAGTAGAACTAATTAGCACAGGGCAGCTGCCAAGCAAACAACAGCAAAACTTGGTAAAAGCAAGTTACAGTTCGGATAAGTTTCTGCTTGTTTAGGGCAGCGCAGAGATCTCTGAGACTGGCAGTTGCACACACCTCTGGATTTTCATGCTGCTCTAGTGACTATAAATTTCACTCAGTTACCTGGTGATGCATACTCCCCACGTGTCAAAGTTCAAAAAGCTTGACTGTACCATGTCTAAGATCTGTCCATTCAAAAAAGATTTTACGGCTTTACTTCCCTCGGCACCTCTGGACCCATTTTCATTCTCTCAGTATATTATTGTTGCAATTGTCGGTGAGGGGTATGTGTTGGGTCAGAAAAAAAGAGCAATTGCTAAAACTGCCATTATGTTTTGATGACTATCAAACATTTGAACTTCTACTGCCCAGACGAAACAATTGTAATTATTATGCATTCTTCTGCATGGCAATGTCCATGATGGCCCATATAGCTTAACAGCATCCTTTAGCACTTTATAGAAAGCTGACAGACAAATTGTAGAGATCAAATAAATTATAAATTTGTGTATCCAATTTTAGTGCATTCTGAGAAAGAGTCTTGGCTTTCAGCTTTATTAATCTTTCATGAAAATCACCTGTCTGAATTGTTTGTCTGGTTAGTATATTGTTAATAAGTTGCTTCAAATAAAAGTACTGTGGAGATATACATATTTTAGTACACTACTACACTTTCAAAAAAAAGAAAACTTACCAGCCCTGAAACTAGTAATTTTCTACATGGATTTCACCATTGGTGGGACTGATTCTGCAACCCTTGCTCACATGACTTCAAAGGTATTATTCTCATGAGTAAGGGAGTTCTGTTTCTGATACTAGCGCAGACACGTTTTATGGAAATAACCTGTTTGATCAGGTATGACTCTTCTCCTGCCAGCTATCATGTGACAGCCAATAATTTTAAATTCACCACATCTCTTATGCACTTTTGTCTGGCTACATTTTCCCATGTGTTATCTATGCTCTTTTTTTTTTTTCGCTCCAGTTGTTAGGCTGTGGTTACACCTCCTACTCATAACTTGGTTGCACATAAAAATATGAAGGGGCTAAACTCTCTCCTTGCATATGCATACTAAACATTTGCCAGCATTTAATCAGGAACTTGCAAGCTCTTCTGCCAAATAATTTTGTTGTAGAAATAGAAGCTAAAGCAATCCCCCATTCAGGAATTATCACCTAAGATAAGGTTCTTATGCCTGCAGTTTTACATTCCTAAGTAAAATGGCCGTTAAGCAAACATGCATTTGCAGCCAGAACACTCTAAGCCATATCAGAATTCAGGTTTTATTGAGGAGATTTATTGAGGGCACTTAGCATGAATAATTTGAAAAACTCAAATTTGAATGATAATGGCAAACACCCTACACTGAAATTAATTTTCTGTTCATTTTTCTAATGGTTACTGTATGGGAATTCATTATACCTGTATGACTTAGTAGAACTGAAACAATTGCAGAGGAAACTTTCCCAAAGTGTTCGGTTTTTTGGATAAACTTATTTTAAAATAAATAAAACTTTGGAATGTATTCCTCTACCTGACATAACCATCGTCATAATTCTGCTGAAGTAGGAGCAGATCCTGAGTGCAATACAAAATATTGGCATCAGTTACTGATACAGGAACTTCCTCTGAATTAGTAAACAAATGCCAGAAAAATCATCCTGAAATCTTTCCCTTTAAGTTGGAAGAAGTACATTAATTGGTGACCTATGAAAATGAAAAGTATAGGGAAAAAACCCACCATGTTTCAAGTAACAAGTGATTAAATGGCATCTTTTTAAAATATAAGGTTTTGTCTTATGTTTGAATTCTGCTTCTTTTTATCTCATGTGCACTGATTTATCACTTTTTAAAAAGAGTCAGAATGAATAAAGGGGAGGGTTTATTATTGCAACCCTTTACTAATCAGAGCTTTGGATGAGTACGAAAGATGTAAAAGTCCCAAAACGCTGACAGTACCAGAGCTACCACTGCACCCTGATGACTAATGCAATACGTTCGAGTTCTCAGCACTCCTCCCATCCAGGCCAATAACAATACTGCTGTTGACTTCAAAGAGAGAAAAGCAGGTCCCATATGAATAATGCTGGGAAGATGTTAAAGGCGTGTTCAGTCATTTAGATTTGAGTAGGTGGAGGAGGGAGGATTCCATAATTGCCTGTAATATTGCTTGGCACTCAATTAATGATTAGTTAATTCTTGTTTGTAAATTGCTTTGAAGGTGCAAAGAACCATACACATCCTATGGGCTTAATTCTATTTCCAGTTACATCAGAATAAATCCAGAACAACTCCAGTGTGACTCTAAGGTGTCATTTTGGACACAGCGTTCAGGTATCATTACAAGCTTTCAGACAGGACACTGTGCAAATGACAGCCACCATAAATTTGTTTCCTGACAGCACGTCTCCCAGCCCAAAACAGAAACAGCTTCTGCAGCCAGCCTCTAGCTTCTCTGCAGTTTCCTTTTTTTTTCCTCACAGTCTCTCAGAAACCAGCAAATCTTGGCATTCTGATCAGTTTGCCTACCCCAGGGTCCTCGGGATGCATCCCACATATTCCAGTGGCTCCCATTGCTTTAATAAGGTTAATTGCTGTGTCTATGGAAAGTGCAGTACTGGGATACTGCTTTAGAAGGACATTTTTTTCACTACCTAGAAATATGATAGAGTTAGCTGCTAGGAGACAGCACTTCTCTGCTGGAAATAGCACTAGGAAAAAACAGGTTTGCATCACAGATAGATATTAGAAATAGATAACTGGTCTGGAGGAAGACTTCTAACTAGTGATAGCAGACAACAGGAAAGCAGTAGTTGGGGATGCAGAGGAATATCCGTCCCCATATCAAGTTGGATAAGTATCATCTCAAAATTGCTCAGGTTGGTGAACTAGACAGCTTTTTATGGTGTCTGCCTGCCCTCCTTCCTATAACAGGGAGGTAACTGAGAGAGACAGACCAAACACGGACATCAAGTTCATCGGATCAGCCTTTTCAAATAATAACACAAATCATGCTAAGGACTCTGGATTCAAGATCTTCATCGGCAACAAGTAGCAGAACAGGGTTTTCCTTAGTTAGCACAGGACAAGTGTGGAAATAAGGGGCCTAAATTTACAATCCCCGGCATCTGCAATGGACAAAGTCCTGACATTCTCATTACTGGTGCTCAAAAACAAAGGATGAGACTTTAGTGTAAAACATGTATTTTTCATTGCTTGAAAACAGAATTCCATATAGGCTGAAATCAAGTATTTTAGCAGTAGTCATGTCCTTAAACAACAGAATTCTTTACAGGCATAGTTCTTATTTCAGAGGTACTCAGAACAGTTTTTCAGTTAGGCCTGCTGAGTATGAGAGTGATGTGTCTGGATGTGAGTGATGTGTCTGGGTGTGAGGTATCAGGCTCACTGTTGAGTAACAGGATAGGCCACAGGATGCAGACAGTAGACAAGATTCACTAACATCACACTGGGAGGTGTATTCTCATACTTTGCTGGGTCAAGACAATTGCTTGCATGCCAGAAGGGATTTCAGCCCAAGGGTGGAGAGTATTTCATTGCACTCACCAAAGGAGGCTCTGCTCAACCAGAGGGATTGATTGATAAGAGACTATTCAATTAGTGCTCTTTCTGTAGACCTCATCACTCAGGTTCTCTCTGAGGGTATAGCTTGCCCCTTTGACTTTTCCGTGTTCCCCCAGGCTCCAAAGTGGATCACAAAAGTACAGGTCTGAGCTCCTACTGGGGTGTAAAAGTCCGATATTGTCCTTTCTCCGAGATGAGTAGTGGCCTCACATGAATTTGAATCCTCTTCTGAAGCTCAAGATCTAAATAGTCACCAAGACATAAACTCAAAAGATATATTAATTATTTTAGTACAACATGAACGTATTGGTATGATTTTCCTGCAGAGTACTTTTGTTAACCATTTATGTCAATAACTTGCTCAAAGAAACAAGGAAAAAAAATCCTTTCCTTATGAATAGTCAAATAAATTTCAAGGTATATGCACATCATATGGGTAAATCCACAGTCTGAACTCCCTCATCCAGAAGCAGATTAGGGCAGCCACTATGTGCAAAGGTCTCAGGGAATGTTCTGGGCAAGACCAGATCATTGGAGACATTGTTTTGTAAATGACAGACGGTGGACCTCTTGCAGAGTAAAGGTAAATGGGGAAAAGAGAGAGAGAAGAAGGGTGAAGCTGCTGTTCATTAATCTGTTCCATGTAAGAGGTTGTCTCAACATGAAGAAAGTGGAAAAAAGTCTGTGTCCATGTTCCAGCCTTGCTAGAACAATGCAATAAATTTGAAGTGAGGAAAGTCCCATGATGTAAACCATAAGATAAAAGATTGTCACAGATTTTATCTAAGTACAACTGCAGTAAAACAAACAAACAAAAAAAAGCTATGGGAAATTATAAGGAAGTGGAAAAGTCATAAATGCAGATGTTAACAACATCTTTTGAGAAAAGAAAAATTGAAATATTTTTTGAGTCACCTGGATATTTTGTTGCTCCCCATGATGAATGAAAAAAGTATCCAGTCCTGCAAATCCCATATCTTCACCTTTATCGTCTGAAGAAAGAAAAAACAGGTCCTAAACCCAAAAAAGATGCTCTGAAGAGGTTACAGCTTATTTTGGAATAAGGTTAATTAAACTGTGCCTTCTTTTAAATTGTGCTAATCAAGAAACTGAGGCTTCTCTTATTTAAATTTTAATTTTAAAGTAATTATATATTGCATCTGATCCTGTCACCTTCATTTACCCAAGACTGGTTGCATAGTTAGGTCTCAAATCAAAGCCCACTGCACTCCAGTGTTGATGACTGCAGTTCTCTTTCCATCTTACTTCGAATGTCTTCACCTTCACTGGGAAGTTCCAAGAAAATATTTTTGTTCTTTTTGGTTAAAAAACCTAGTTATGTATTCCAGATTTATTGTGGACAAGGAAAAATAAAGAATAAATTATTTAGGATAAATACTCCTTCTCTAGTTTCCTAGATATTTTGGTAACAACTCTTGCAACCAGCTGAGGCGTTAAAACAAAAAAGTCTGTGTGAAAGCTGTATTTTAATGTAGGTATAGCTTGAAACTTGCTATGGTGTATCCACTCAAACTCAAAGTTCTGTCTTGAAAGACGGAATTAATGTTGAAGGTTTAAACTGTCACGGAATTCAAGTGCTGGAGATAGAAAAAATTGAATTGCACAAAGTCATTTCTTGAAATCCTGTAGCTACTGCCTAGATAAGCTATTGCAATAGACTTCTCCAGTCCTGCACTATACCAATGTCTTGCAGTTGGAATTTGATTACTGCATCTTGCCTTGCATTTTTACATGCCAATCTTTTTATTGTTCTGGCAGGTACTCTTGGATTTCAGCATAGGATTTCATGTAGAGGTAATATATATTTCTTTCTAAACTGTTTTTCTGATCAAATGAAATGTAACCAATTAGAAAATCAAGTGGAAAATACCAAACTAAGACACTTCTGAACCTGAAGATTGAAAACATATTTAAATATTAAACAGCTGCAGGTAATAACCTGCTCACTCCCTTGAGAGAACTTTTCCTAAATCTAAATGAATATCTCACACAAAGGAATAATTTTAAAGTAAACATGTACAGTCTTAGAGTTTGGGACTCACAGACATGTAAAAAAGCACATGGTCTACAAAAATCTCTTTCCTCCTTACTATTGAAAATTCTAATTATCTGTATTCATTTAAAATGGATTGACGTCATATGACACTGGAACTCTGTGTCAAAGGTAAAAGAATGGGATGAAAATGGAATGACAAGATGGAAAACCTTCAGAAGACAAAAACGTGAATGGATCAAATTTGCTGCAGCTTGTAGAGAAGGAGAAGATAATTCTAAGAGGAATCCAATTGCCAGAGTAAGTAGAAAGAAAAACAAAAGGTTCACTGACAAGGAAGTTTTTTGCAAAGACAGGATGATAAAAGCAGAGAGATTTAAAAATATATTTGCTTAGAGTAGTTGAAGCAAGGAAGGCAGAATAAAAGAAAGATGATGCAATATTTCCAGCTCTGCGGAGACAGTCTCAGAAAGTGAACTCATGTCGCTGCTGAGGAGTGCCCAGAGGCTTCCTAGAACATTGCCATCAGTCTACTTTCTGGGCATCTCCAATTGGTGTCTTTACATGCAGTGTCTGTGTACCAGAGCACAATATTTTTGTTTTGTCTCTCACTCTCATAAACTCCTAAGCAGAAGCTCAAACATTGTGCATGACTTTTGTGGGAAACAGAACAAAGACAATATCTTCTTGTCCCATCCTTTCACTTACTGAGGTCCAGCCACAGTGTGATAGTCTGGGAGGTTTCTCTCTTCACTTGCCTGCCAGGTTTAAGAGAAAACCTATCCAGCACTTAAGGGGAGATGGATCTCTAGGTTAATTGTTTGGTAGAAGAACCTTTCACTGGTTCTGTCAATTGAACCTTGTGAAAAGTGGTTGAGAAACAGAAAGTATATAGAATGTTTTACAAGAACTAAGAATAGGAGAAAAAGCCCTGAAGGTATCCTCAGTAAACTTCCATAAGTTATTATTTGTTGCTGTAGATCCGATCAGACTGTGAAGAAAACAATCCGGTCACGTACAGCATCTCTGGAGTTGGAATTGATCGTGCGCCCTATGGAATATTTGTTGTTAACCCAAGAACAGGAGAAATTAATATAACATCAATAGTGGATAGGGAAGTAACCCCAGTATTTGTTGTAAGTACTCCCCTTTTTTATACCTTTACGATGATGAATCCAGGGTGGGGCAGACAACAAATTAATTCGTGTCAGATTGCTACTTTTCTTACTTTTGGTTTTAAAATGAGTAAATCTCTTTATCTAGATACGTTGCTTTGCTAAACACTCAGTGACAGGTATGGATTTGGAACCACCTCTTGAACTTCGAGTCAGAGTTCTGGATATAAATGACAACCCTCCTGTGTTTGCACAAACTGTATTTACAGGATCTATTGAAGAGAGCAGTATGGACAGTAAGTAACTACACTATGCCTTTATAGTAGTACTAGTGAAGCTCCCAGAATACAGTAAATATAAACTTGGGGTGTTCATTCTTCTTTTTCTTAGGCAACGACATAAATTGGCCTGGGCTACTGCAGAGGAAGGAGCACCACATGCTTCTCTAAGTGCTATTTTAGCCAGGGCCTGAGCTCATTGCTATAAATTAAGCAGCAGTGTTTCCTTCCCCCTCTCCTCCCACACATGAGTGCTGAATGTTCCAGTTCCTAACCATACCATTATGCAAATTCTTTCAGAGGTGAAAATGAAAAATAAATCATTCAGTAAATAAAAATAACACTACACTTACACTTATTTCCTTTCAGGGTATATAAAACACATTTTTTCCCATTTTTCAGATATTTGTATTTGTAGCCTGTGTATTGCAGTCACAGTAGAATATTACTAAATAAACCCTTACTTAAATGTTTAAAATTGTTCTTTTTACCAAAAATAGAGAAATCAACTGAGGCAACGGTGCCTAACACTCATTTTCTACTTTACAGAAATTCTCATTTAAAACCGTGGCAATTTTTTACATTAATATCTACAAACTCAGTACTTACTGTATTTACATATTACTTATGGTGATTTCAACAAGTTCAGTGCAAATCTTCTTTATTCCATCTGACCTTGATTTTTAATTAATGTGGTTTTTTTAATTATTTGTTATTCTTAGACACACTGGTGATGAAAATCATTGCAACAGATGCAGATGAACCTAATCACTTGAATTCTAAAATTGCCTTCAAGATAGAGAGTCAGGAACCTTCAGGTCCACCCATGTTCATTATGAATAAATATACTGGAGAACTCCATCTTGCCAATTATCTCGACAGAGAGGTAACATTTCCCTTTCCAAAGTTAAATAACACGATTTTTTGGGTGCATATGTGTTATGAGAGCATGAAAGAAAATAAAAGAGAGAGAAAGGTTGTGGTTTTTTACAAAAATTATTGGAGAAATGCATGTTTTCAATGTGTTACAATAGAATGTCTAAGGCAAATTGCTATATTAGGAAATAGTAGCAAGACATGAGTATTTATAAGATGCACAGCTGCTCTCCTAATACACTCATTTCTTTTTTTGTGACAGCAACATAGTAGCTACACTCTCGTTGTGAAGGCATCAGACCGGGATGGAGCTGCAGATGGAATATCATCTCTTTGTAGCTGTAACGTTAAAGTTATTGATGTCAATGACAACTTTCCAACTCTTGCTCAAAGCTCTGTAAGTTTTCAATACCAAAAGCAACATAACTGTTTTAAAATTCTGTTAAAAAACTGCACTGATAACAGAGCCTCTACTAACCCATAGAGCACTTTCACATTTGAATGCTTCACTGGAGTAAGAGGGTTGTTCCCTTGAAGTGTGCTCGAAACACAGTCCATCGCTTGTGCACCAATTCTAGTAACATACACACAGATTATTTTTGCATTCAGAGAAGTCAATCCTGACACCATCAGGACTGACTTCTTTGTATTCAGAGAAATCCAGTAAATAAGCTGCCCAGACCTCTGCAGTATGGCCAGATTATGTAGATTAATCCAGTCTTTTTAAGATCTTTTCCCACAGAAAGCACAAATCCTCTTCCTCTAAGATGCCTCTACAAACATATGAGGTGACACAGCTCTTCAGACCTGCAACCAGAATCACAATTGAATATTGTGAATGAATACATGTTTTTTTATTAAATTTGCATGGGCCATGCACACGACATCTTTCAAAGAATCTCTGCAGACAGCTATGTTTTCCTCACATTTATATTAGAGGTTGCTAACAGGTATTTGTCTGTTACTTATCATTTCAGTTTTCAGCAAGTATTTCAGAAAATTCACTCAGTTCAGAACTGCTACGAATACAAGCTCTGGATGCTGATGAAGAGTTTACAGACAATTGGTTAGCAGAGTTTTTCTTTATATCCGGTAATGAAGATAACTGTTTTGAAATTGTTACAGATCGAGCTACAAATCAAGGAATCCTTAGAGTAATTAAGGTACGGATAAATATTGTGATTCAACTCTTGAAATAACCATCTTAAAATAGTTTTACTTAATTATTAACGAAATTAAATAGCCAGTAAAAATATTGTCACTCAACCATATAAAATAAAAAATGTTTAAATAAAATTAAGGAACTTCTATGTATTATCTACTTCTCTGTGGTTTATCTCTTAGGAACTGGACTATGAACATCTCCGCACCCACTCACTGATGATTGGTGTCAGGAATGTAGCTGCCTTCCACCACTCTGTTGCACAAGAGTACCAAATATATGGAACACCCCTGACAATAGAAGTAAAAAATGTGATTGAACCACCAAAGTTTCATCCATCTTCAGTTGTGTTTTCTCTAACAGAAGGCACAAGAGTGAATTCTGTTGTAGGAACATACACAGCCATTGATGAGGATACAAGAGCTATTGCATCAAACGTTGTGTAAGTGCTGATTAACTTCCTGGATGGAATAATTCTTTTGAGATATCAGTGGGATAAGGAATAGGTATTTTAAAAAACAACTTAAAACAATGTTCATCGATTGGCAGTAGAATAATAGCAATGCAATAGTATATGGTTCAGCCCTTTTTTGTGCTACAATTGCATTCTTTCCTGACCTACTTTCCTTAGCCTTATATACAAGAAAAAAGAAAATAACACTTTTCCAATAGGCTGTAGCATATAAATAAAACGGGTAAGGTTTTTTTCTTATCCAGCCTAAGAACAATATTTCTTGAAATGTTTGCTACAAATAGGGAATTTTTTAGCACCTCTAAAAACAGCAAGAATAAAATCCTAATAATGAGCAGTATTACACAATCAGATAGAAGAGGTCACTACCAGCTCATTCTATACTAAAAAAAAAAAATTGACACTTATTTCCTTTAAAATTGATGATAATAACTTGGATCAGAATTTGGTTTTTAATGTATGTAGAAATAAATACAGCTTATTTACAAAGGTTTGGAAAAAATCATAAAACCGAGAAATGTGTTCTCAAATACAACTCTAGAATGTTGGATTTAATCACTGATATCAACAAGGATTCTAGTAAATCTTTACAGAATCCAGAGAGATTTAATTTTAAAACTATGATGCCACTTGCAAAATGAAATGAGCTTCTACACATCTATTTTATTCCTCATCACTTTTCTGGTCTACATTTTTTGAAGTCTACATGAATTTTGCTTGAACAGGGTGAAATGCAATAGGACCTAGCACAGCCTAAAGAAAAATGTTCCAAAGTGCTGAATATTATTTGCAAAATAAATATGTAATTTATATATTCATAACATAATGCTGAGTATTTTCACTTCACCAAACACAGATACAGTATAGGACGTGATCCAGCTGCCTGGTTCAGAATCAATCCAAGCACTGGTGAAATCACACTCAGCAAAGCTATTAACCGGGAATCAGTCTATGTCATGAATGGGCAGTACAAAGCAGAGGTTCTGGCTATCACCAGAGGTAAGAAAAGAGATGAAGTTTTCTGAAAGAAAACTCTTTTGGTTTCAGACTTCTATCAATGTTTTTTAGTCTTCCAACCCAAACTGCAATATTTATAGTATCGGTACTCCCTCCTGACCACAAATATCTTCTTTTTACAGGGGTTCCTCGATATACTGCTACGGGCACCATTGTGCTTTCAATAGATGACATCAATGCCAACTGCCCAACTATTAATACTGAATTAAGGAAAGTATGTATGCATTCCCCGTCAGTGATTATCACAGCAAAGCACAGGGATGGAGATCTATATGCTACACCCTTTACATTCACCATACACGGTGAACCTCAAACTACATGGATAATCAGATCAATAAATGGTAAATTAACCTATATTTTATAACAGAATAAACCATAATAACAAGTTCTTATATAACTGAGTAGGATAATATTTTATTAACAAAAAAACAGTTATTAAAATCTATTCTAATCTCACTTAAATGTGATTTTATGCTCATATGGAACCAAGAAGTTGCTCCATATTTGCTTATAAATATATAAAACCATATTACAACTAGAATCAGATTATTACATGTGTTTTTTAAAGGAAACAGAAAATTGAAAAAAAATATTAGGGCAGCAAAACTGTACTTTGAGTATAACCATGACAAGAATCTCTGCTGGTCTAAACATAATGAGTAAATCAAAAGGAGTAATTTGATCCTTTTTATTTCTATAGTATCTAAAAAATCCTGAGCATATGACAAAACTCTCAGAATTTTATATTAATAAAATTTTTACTTGGCAGAGCCTTACTTATATGAGAGGCATGTGAAAATGGCAAATAAAAACTACAAGTTTTTAAATTTATTGTACCAATTAGACTTACTTGTATTTCTGCAAAAACTGTTTTAGTCAATGTCCAGTGGAGCTATTCCAGTTTCTTGTAAGAGGACATGACAAACTAATGAATTAATCAAATCTCATACATTACTAAATGACAGAATCTGCATAACTTACTGTATGCATACAAGACAACATTAATGTTAAATATCACAATTACAACCACTCTTGAGTTCTAAGCAAATGCATCTGTGTAACTTTAAATTTTTTAAACCTACTGAAATAGCTTTTGAAAAACATATTTAAATTCCTTGTGAGAGGAAAAAGAAATGCAGAAAACTCGCAATTTTTATGTTTACCACTGTGCAAATAAAAAATCAGGAAAAGCAGCAGTAGAAATAAAAAAGTGCATTTGCCCCTTTTTTATTTCTCAAGCTTAAAAGTGACAACCAGACTGCTCTGACTCAGGTTTTACAAAAGAAAATCTAGCATAGATGAGTATCATAAGTTTCAGCTTTGAATAAGTACTGTAGATACATAAGTAACCGAAGATCTTAGAAAGGGAACTCTTAGTCTCATATTCTGTGCTATGAATATAACTAACAAAAAGTAGAGATTTGTAGAGCATTTATAGCCAATACCTTCATCTAAATATTTTTCTCTTTTCTTTCCCCTCAAAGCTTCCTCTGCAGAACTAGTGAGTCAGAACATTGACTTTTACCTTTATAGGATTTATGTCACTGTAAGAGACAGCCAAGGCCGACGCTGCCCTAGACCACATATAATTCCTGTGCAAGCTTGTCAGTGTGACAGTCGGAATTACTGCACCAGTGGGGCCACAAGAATAATTATCATCGGTGGTGGTGCTGGTGCTGGTGGTGGTGGTGCTGGTGATACTGCTGGTGGTGGTGGTACTGATATTGGTGGTGGTGGTGGAGGAGGACGGGAAGATGGAGGAGGACAAGGTGGTGGTGATGGTCAGACTAGACCTGGAGGAGGAGATTTTGGGGACGACACAGACTGGCAGGTTTATACTGATGGATACGGTGGAGGTGAGGACGGATATACTGCATCCATTGATGAAGGTTATGCTGGAAATGAAAATTATGGCAGAGATTACCAATCACCTACCACACTTAGCGGTGCTGCCATTGGCCTGATGTTTCTTGGTGGATTAATATTTGTTTGTAAGTATAAAATTAAGAAACCAATTTTATTCCCTTTCTAAAAGTGTATTTTTTAATTCTTCTAAAACAAGGTGACTTTTCTGGTTGGTTGTTAATCTATTGGCTCCTATGGGCCATTTGACAAGAAAAATTTGTCTTTTAAATTAAAAGAATTTCTATATATTTTATGTTATACACATTTACATACACATTTCACTCAGAAATAACTATTTCCTTCCTAAAACTTAGGGTTTGTTTTTTTCCTTAAGATGTTATTTAGTTCTCAAACCATCAGACAAAGCTGTTCAGTCATTTAAAACTTAGATTTTGCAATTTGTCCTTCCATTACTTTCTTAGAAGATATGAACCTCCAAGTTGGGTAAAAGAAGGATGTAAAGAACAAGATTCCTTTGTGCTCAAAGACAGATTTCAGTAGTAGAACAGTAGATACTATCATCTCAGATTTTTACACTTTTGGCTATTGCTTCCAAACAGTATATCTATTAAAAACAAGTAGTATTTATTATAACAGGATCAAAGCAGAACATTCATTCATATTTCATAGTATTTTTAAGAAGTATTAGTTACATGGATAAGAATGGCTCAAGTTAGAATTTATGCAAGCAAATATTTCTCAGAACACCACAATCAGATATGATCTACCCTCTCTCATGGCTTGGGCATCAAGTAATCAACATCTAAAATTTCCCATTGAAGGAATACTGACTAAAAAAACTGAGGATATGGATTTTTCTCACCCCTGACTTTTTCAGGAGGGGGGTTTGTTTGGGGTTTTGATCTTTGATTAGTAGGAATCAACAAACGCAAAAGTTTGGAGTGGCAAGTGTTGTGTTGTATGTAGTCCCCAGGTGAATATTGTTACAGGACAGACTGTCATTCTGCCTTTGGAAATCTCTCCTGGCTGGTAGTCTGGACTTAGTACATCCTTAGCAGTGCACTGTGAGACAACACTTTGTACACTGTTTAGCCTTTCCCCCTTTTCTCTTCAGCTCACTTTGATGTTCAAATGATCAGAGGGCTGGAGTGACTCTCCTATGAAGACAGGTTGAGAGAGCTGGGGCTGTTCAAGCTGGAGAAGGCTACAGGGAGACCTCAGAGTAGCTTTCCAGTACCTAAAGGGGGCCTACAAGAAAGCTTTTTACAAGGGCATGTAGTGATAGGACAAGGGGAAATGGCTTTAAACTGAAAGAAGGTAGGTTTTGGAAGAAATTTTTTATGATGAGAGTGATAAGATACAGACACAGGTTGCCCAGAGAACCTGTGGATGCCTCATCCCTGGAATTGTTCAAGGTCAGGATGGAAGGGGGCTTTGAGCACAATGGATGATGGAAGGTGTCTCTGCCCATGGCAGAGGGGTGGGAACTAGTTGATCTTTAAGGTCTCTTCCAACCCAAACAGTTCTATGATTCTATGAATTAATATTGCACTGCCTTTTTAAAATAAGCAGTGTTTTCAATGTTGGTATTTTCAAGATTTTGCAATTTCCAACACCGTGTTTTGAAACAACAAAGCATAATACAGCACACTGGGAAACCTGACTCACTCTATGTAAACATTTGTTGAAACCTGGGTTTAGGGTTTGCCTCTGCTGTTTTGTCAAATCAAGCATTATGTATATGTGATGTGAAAATTGCAACTGGAGCCTTAGCCAAAGATCACTGTAGTCAGACGGATATCTCTCCACTAATTCTCATAAGTCTATTATTACTAATGTGTATTTCTTTTCAATTACAATATGTGAAGAGACAAATGTATGCTTATATATCAGGAATGAATAGCGCTAAATGCTATACATAGCAAGACTGGTTCTGTTTGTTTCATTTTCATATGTATGCAACCTATATTGATTCAGTTGAGACAGATCAAAGTCTGTTCCCAGGTCTATAGGCATAAATTTGGAGTAACAGCCTTACTCCACCTCTGTGTTGCTGTGCTATAGCTAAAGGTACAAATCATTTTGCATTTCTAAATACATTCATTTCCAAAAGCAGCTAATGATTCTGCATGCTGGACTTGCAGGCTGCTTGGTTTGAAACATTTTAAAGACAAATTATTTCCGAAAGTTTGTGAGCACCTGCCCTCTGGGAAAAGCAGCTATTCCTGTGGGAAGAGATGTCCTAAATCCCTTTTTCCTGTTCCTTTCCTGTTAAGTGATTCCAATATTGATGTCAATGAGCGACTGTTGTCGTTGTGGACGTGGCACTGCAGGTGGAGTTGGAACTGGATTTGAACCTGTACCTGAATGCACAGAAGGGGCAATTCATCCATGGGGAATAGAAGGTGCACAACCTGAAGACAGGGTCAGTACATTCCCTGTTTCTAAAATCAGGAGTAACTCATATTTAGAGAAAAGACTGCATTTGACTGTAGAGAGTGATTGTAGCACTGTGTCTTCTAAAAGAAGTCTGGCATTGTCAACAGTTGACAGGCAGAGGTGATACTTAACTGAAGGTGATACTTAACTAATATTCACAGATGGAGTCCGTGTGCTTTAATTTTGCTCAGTTAGCTTGGCACAACAGTTTGGTGTTACTATTCCCTCAGATGAAACACAATAACTTGCAAAATTCTTCAGTGCAAATTTAGGACAAAGTAACACAAGCCATCCTCACTGATCACTCTTTATGTTGACAATGAAAAAAACTTGTAGCCTTTTGGTTGGTTTGGTTTTGGTTTTAGTTTGGTTTTGTTTTTATGGGGATGGTAATTAAGAGCTCTCCCCAGAGAGGTGGTCATGGCACTGGGCCTGACAGAGTTCAAATAGCATTTGGACAATACTCTCAGGCATATTGTGTGACTCTTGGGGATGGTACAGTGCAGGGCCAGAGTTGGACTCGATGATCCTTGTGGGTCCCTTCCAACTTGGTATATTCTGTAATTCTGATTAACAGTTTTGACTGCTAATTCCTTAGCATGATTCACAAAGTCTTGGTCTTCATATGGGAATTTCAAGGTCATCACTAAAGGAGTCAAAATGTTGTTTTCCAGGATGTTTCACACATTCTTGCCCCAACAACAGCTGCAGGAGGTGATTTTGGTGAACCTTCTGGTAAGCAGATACTAAAATCTACTATGTACGCTGTCACAAATTCATTTTTCAGAACTTCATGCCTTCTGATTCATGGAGCACTTTAGTTTCCCAGCTATAACACAACCATTCCAATCTTACATCTCCAGATAGTCAAACTGATGCTAGTAGAACCTCCAGTATAAATTAAGAATCTGAGGGTTGAGCTTTTGAGGCTTTCAAATCTCAGGCAATTTCTCTTTATCATTTCAGCTAGTGAATGGGGGGGTCTTTTCTGGACACGTTTTAGCAGAAATCAATCTTGAGGCCAGAATAAGGAAATTTACTTTCATAACTTTCATAGCATGAAAGGTTCCCAGTTTCCAGGTTCTGCTTCCCACAAGAGAGAATGTCAAGTAGCTAGGTAATTACTGACCATTTGTGCATTAATCTAGACAGAAAGCTGGTACATAGCACAATAAATTTATGTGCCTCCTTCCAGGTTCCCCCAGGAATTTGATGACCATAATAATAATTATTTGAATAAGTCAAGCTGTACAGTGCCACTTTCTTGTTGTCCCTCATTCCTTACATGCCAACAGGAAGGAAGGATGCTGGCATAGATCCATTTTCACTAGCTTCTGACAGAAAGAAATGTTACTCCTCAAGACAACTTCTCTGTTATTATTAATACAAAAATGTTCTCGCGTGTTTTCTTTTCATAAAAATGGAAAAAAATATAATTTAGCCTATGTTTCTTAATGTAACCATAGTCAAGGCTCCTGTATGCAACTCTATTATCATAAAATATGCTGATCATTAAGACCACTCTTTCCTTGTTATCAATATATGAAAAAATTTGGAGAAGATAAAATCCTGTAAGTAATACTTTATAACTTATTGTGAAGACTACTTTCATTCTGCATTATAAGTCAGTGGTTATTTTGATCCATTATTGCTCTCTCTAATCCCCCTTAAAAATCTAACCACTAGAAAATGTGAAAGGAGTAACAGAGCTCTTTTTATTTTTTCCAAGACCTTAAGGCAAAATAATTTTAACTCTTATGTTATCATAAATATACATTTATGTATTTGCATAACTATCCATAAGCATTATCTGATTTTCTAATGCAAACCCCATGATGTACCCATAGGTACATCAGGCAGAAGAATGTCTCCAGTTCACAACCAAAGTAAATAACTGATTTACCAAAGCACATATGAACACGCTGTCTAGCCTCAGGAATAAAATCAAGGTCTTAGATGTCCACTAATGTGTGCTTAATTATTATTGGAGGTTTAATGCTTGTATGTATCTGTAACTGAAAGTGGTCTAAAATATGTTTAGAAACTCAGAAATGTCATTATAGTAGTTATAAAAACAACTGGTGAATTCTGTGTAAATTTTAATAGAGCATGGGAAGGATAACTTTTTCTGTTTTCAGAGATATATAATAACACATATGGAGGAGGAGGAGTAGTAGCTTCTGGTGTTGAAGAAACTACAGGGGTTGGCTATGGCACTGGTACTGGTTACGGAACAGCCGGAGGAATTTCTGGAACAGGGGAAGTAAAAGGGTCAATTGGAGGAACAATAAAAGAGTATCGAGAAGGAGGAGTGAACATGGCCTTCCTAGACAACTATTTCTCTGAGGTAATTAGTTGATATTCTTTGAGTTACATCTGTGAGCCTATGTTTTATTAGATTCTTCTCCCCAGGTTACATGGTAGAAATCCAGATTAACTTTAGTCAGTTTGAAACTTCCATGGTATAAGACTGATGTAAAAGTAAAGCTGACTGGACAGGTAGGAAAAATTACACTAGTAGTAGCATTGCCTTTGAGCTGTTGCTGTAGCAGATTTCATTGCTCAACAGTCTTCTTGTAAAACTGATGGACACACTGCAGGTCTGGGTAGAAAACAACTAAAGTATTTCAGCTTCATAAGTGGCCACCAAATTCATGTATTTTTCATCTTGTTCAGTGTACAAAGAGATAATAACTTTGTGAAAATGTTTGCTCCTAGTTCCTGTACAGCTTGAAGTGACTTTAACCCCTAAAGAACTGTGAACATCAGTTCACTGTTTTCCTAATTTTCATTGCCATTTCTGTTTCACTAAAAGACTTGTGAACTGCCAGGGACAACAATATGCAGTTTTGCATTGACAACACATGAATTAGTCTTTAAATATGGTATAAAAAGAAGGTATGGAATTTCCATGATTAATGGCTTCATGGGATATACTTTCATAACAGGTATGAACTGGGAGCCATAAATGTTATAATTGCATATGTCACCAAAATATCAATTAATATATAAGGATAGCTATATTTCAAAATCTAAGCAAGGTTCAGTGGAAGAGAGGACAAAGCAGTCTTGATGTCCTAAGCATGGACTTCTCCCAGATCGCCATTAATAATTTTCTGGCAGCCATGGGCCTCCACAGATTACTCCTCCTTCTGACCATCTCAATCCTCAAACTCTCTGACTCTCCCTCCCAGACCTCCCCTTCCATTGTTTCCTGCTTCCTCCAATCGCACCATGCAAATCACTAAATTCTCCTCTTTTCTGCTTGATCTCTCTGCATCAACTACTTCAGGATCCCCAACACCACCCTCCAACAGCAATCTCCTTCCTATTCAAAATGGACTCCCCTCTGGGCTCACCAAGTCTTCCCCACAGTGGCCAATCCTCCATCCCATCTCTTCTATCCTGGCCTCTCCACTGCTCCTCTCCTGCTTCACTCCTCTTCCTACCACGTTGTTCAAATAGTGCTGCCCAAAGAGTGCATTCATTCACCCATCTCCTTTGCCCCACAGTCAGACCCACTGACAGCAGACCAAATTTGAGATGCAAAATGTTGGCAAAAACAAGAATAAAACACAGTAATTTTTGAATAAAATTTATTTCAAGGTTAAAAAATGGTGATGGTATAATCTATCCTGTTGATGTCCCAGTTTTCAAGTCAGCTGGGCCTTACTGTGGTTAGGGAAACCTTACTGTGGTTTGAGTATTCATGGTTAAAAGCCTGATGAAAAGTCACTCTGTTCTCTTGTTCCTTTTTATTATTATTATTTTCCTGTTTTTGCAAACTACAGAAAGCATTCGTGTATGCAGATGAAGATGAAGGTCGGCCGGCAAATGACTGCCTATTAATCTATGATCATGAAGGAGTCGGTACTCCTGTTGGCTCTGTGGGTTGCTGCAGCTTTATCGGAGAAGACACAGATGAAACGTATTTGGATACATTAGGACCAAAATTTAGGACCCTGGCAGAGATCTGCCTGGGAAAAGAGATCGAACCTTTCCCTGATGTCAACCCGCCCTGGCCAGGTGTCAACGTTGCCTTTCCCAACCCTGAAAGTGATCTCAACCTCCCACCGCCTGGAACCACCATCGTTGTCAATGGAAGTGCACCTATGCCTCCCCCAGTTGGCACTACAACGGTTGTTACCGAAAACACCTACACATCAGGGTCAACCATACAGCCCCCAAGGCCGATGCCGGATCCTTTGCTCCACGGCAACATGACGGTGACTGAGACCTACACCTCTGGCTCCCCCTCTCTTTGTGTTGACCCTCTGCGGGCATCCAATGTCGTCGTAACAGAGAGGGTTGTCGGTCCTGCATCTGCCTCTGATTTGCGTGGCATGCTAGATATCCCCGATCTCACAGATGGGTCCAATGTTATCGTCACCGAAAGAGTAATCGCACCTAACTCCCGGCTGCCAGCGTCTCTGAGCATTCCCGATCTGGTAGATGGGTCAAATGTGGTAGTGACAGAAAGGGTGTTCAGGCCTGCCTCTGGCATGCCAGGCAGCCTAATAAATATTCCCTCAGAGTTATCGAACACCCACAATGTGGTGGTCACCGAGAGAGTAGTGTCAGGGTCTGGCGTGAGCAGTCTGGGAGGAACAAGCCTAGGGGGTGCAAATCTGAGCAGCACAGGTCAGATGCTCAGTGCCGACTGTCACCTTGGACAGGCAATGGGCACGGCATCTCCAGGTACCTCCCGGAGACGAGTGACAAAGTACAGCACCGTGCAGTACTCCAGTCAGTAAGGCCTCTGCCAGCACCCTTCCTGCTGAAATCACTGTTTGCACTGACACTCATTAGCTGCCACCCATCAAGAATATTATTATTATTTATAACTAAGAAATAGCGCTAAAATTTCAGGGATTCCTACCTGTGTGAGGATTCCTGAAGGGTGCCCCATTTCAAGGTTAAATGCAGGACTTTGTCAGTGAAGGGAAAGCAGAAGCTAGCTTTAAATTTATTTATTTCTCTCCATATAGCACTACCAGTGTACAAACAGACATTAATGTTTTTGGAGAGAGATCTGGTTACTGAGCAGAGCAGTGAGAGGGGATCCTTGTGTGCATACAGTACATCATGAATTAACATCATACAAAAGAGTGTTAAAGTACTGTGATCTCCCACAATAAGCAGATTTGGGTTAATAGCCCCTCACTGACAAGAAAGGAAAAGAATGTAATTAATAATTAGTCAACTCGAGACTAAATAAGCACTTTCAAATGCATCATTTTACTTTGCATGTAATTCAAGAAGCGCTACAAAACGGCACTTTCAACCATTTCTCCCATCGCCAACAATAGTTATAAATAATAATTATATAAACATAATACATTTTCATTGCTTTTTGAAGTTCTCAGTAAAACAAACACTCTGCCACAGCCTGCCACACTGTTACTCTCATTGTGAGGAGGGTGACCAGCGCTGGTGCTGCCATGTTGATACTGTCACCCAGGAAGATGTTGGGTTTCATCTTTGCTCCATTTCCATTACAGCTTTGCTTAAATATAAAAGGACTTCAGTGACAACCAGGAACTCTTAGTCAGAATTTTGTGCCAATCTATGACTATCATTTAAATCTCCAATGTCAGGTTATACTAAGAGGGCGATAATACACCGTTGCCAATTCTCTTTTCTAATACTGACAAGACAAGAACGTCTTAGAAGCTGTGTGATGTTAGGAGGCAATAGCAAGTATTGTATTACTGGTAGCTGAAGTCTTCCTGAAAAGAAAAAGACAGTTGAGAGCAATACAAATTTGCTAATAAGCAATGTGGAGAATTTTTATTTCATATGTCAATGTATTTTGCATTGATATTTTGAAAGTTTATTTGAATGTATTAATTGAAAAAGTCTATGATTCTATAATTTTAATTAAATCTGGCTTTTATTTTCCCACAAAAACAGCTCTGCTGGACTCTGTTATTCTAGTAGTACCTTATTGTGGCTTAGAATACAATCTGAAGGAGCAAAATACTGAAATATAATTTCTATCTCATTTTACTTCTGTAACATATGTATAGTAACCCTGGTGTATGCAACATCACTTCAGTGTAAATAAAATAGAGTTATAGAGAGGGACTAGTTTTTATTGCTAGACCACCAAATCAGTTGTTACCCTCAAGTTTTACTTCTTCTGCTTTGACAGACAGGTCACTGGGAAAAAGTCACTAGGAAAAGTTTACCAGTTGTGGGTGAACCTCCCAGTCTATAAAATGGAAAAGAACTTTGCGTATCCAGATTAACTTATCTCAGAAGAAATGGATGACAAGTTTCTGGGTCTGATATCAAGAAAGGGTTTTTTAAAAGATGCTTTCCAAAACGCAACTAGACGTGCTGTAATAACCTGCAGTGCCCTCTGAGTCAATGCCACTGCCATTAACACCAGCAATCCCCAGGAGTTATGACCAAATCCAAGGCTACCTTGAGAAAAGGTCCCTTCCATAGCCTCAAGTTCTTTTCTAAAGCAACTGTGCATGCTAAATGCTCTTCCCATAATATCTGCAGTATTGTTGGTTTTGCTTCTTTCTGCAGCCTTGCTTATCTCAAGTACCACTAAAATTACATTGACTTCAGAGCGATTAGTCTCTCCTGTACGTCATGTACCAATTGTAATTATAGTTCCTGGAACCCTTCTTTAGAGAAGGAAAAGATGTACTAATATATAAAGCTATATCCTTTTATATCTGGAGAATCTGTGTGGAAATCACTAAAACGCTGACAAGCTCCCTTTCATTTTGGTAACCACTTGTTTACACAAAAAACATCAAACACTTGAAATATATATGACTCTTGGGACATTTAGAAAACCTATACAATACAGTCAAAGTCCACTAGAGACATTTTTTTAATGTAAAAAAAAAAAAAGAAGTCTTGTGTAAATATTTCCATAATCATCTTATGCAAATCAGAAGTATTTTTCCTAATTGTGTTACATCCTAAAAGTAATAAAATTAGTCTTCAAGAGCACATGCTGAATTCCTTGAACAGGAGTGTTGTGTGAAGTATGAGTGTCTGAACTACGGTCTCTTGCATGTCTAGAAATAGAAAAGGGAAGAATTAATAGAGGAAAAAATGTTATTTCAAAGGACAGATTTTGGTTATGTAGTGGTTGTCTACTTCTAGTACTATCTTTTACCAACTTTTTAATTATCAATTATTACTTAATACAATTTCTTGAAATATTTCTAGCATCTTTTAATATTGGTTTCTCACAGGAAACAGCAATTACATTATCCCTCAGTGCATTTCCAGAGCACTTCTGAATATGAATTCCTATTGCTGAGTAACTTTTACAAGCTTTCTTAAAATTGTTCTCTTAGTGAAATGAGGATATTTTTAGGCTATTACAAATTGGGAGGGGAGGAATTTATCTTAAGATGTGAACAAATCCTTAGTTCATTAAATATTTTCTGCAAGTTCTTTTTTCTATCTTTATTATTAAAAAAATAGCATATAGTGTAATCCTGACTAGCAGAAACTAGTTTTGTTTCTTTTTCTCCAATTGTAATTTAGAATCTTGCTTGCTGTCTTACCTTTAATCATACTGTCTAATAATGAAGAATGAATGGTTTTCAAGAAAGAAAGACAGTAATAATATCAATCCTGCTCTAAAACATTCAAGCAAATAACTCTTACTAATGTGTAAGCAGCTTGCAACACCAAGTCTATGACTTTCTTATTTTTTTAACTTGGGTTTTCTTGGAAGCAGGATCCTACAGTTAAACAGGTTCACTGACATCTTGGCATGATGAAAAATATACTGCCATAGAAGAAAAGGGAGCCACAAGCTGAGGGTCTCATTAGATTTCTATCGTGGGAATACGGTCTGAATTTGAAATGCAAGTTTCAATACTTTTTACTCTGTCCTGACTTTGTGGTAATAAATAACACTTTTAAACTGTTGTGAGCAGTACTTAGTACGTGCAATATGAAAAGACCACACAATTTAAGCAGCAATGAAAAGAAGTCTACCGTTTTGCTTTAATTAACATAACTGCATAATTCAAATGATCCTCACTATTGAGTCACCAAATGCATCATTTTAATTTTATTTAAAATATAATTAATACTACAGTGGTTGTGTGTTTTCATAAATAAAATATTAGAGATTTGTTTGTAATAATTTCTGAATGGCACTGAAAAAATATAATAAATGATCATTTGGAACATCATGTTTTAAGTAGAGTGGCTCAGGGTATTTTTTTTTCCATTTATCAGTGGGAAATACAATTTTTTTAAAACTGGTGGTTTGTTCAGAAAAAATCTCATTCTTTCAGAAAAAAAAAAATTATTGACTTAGCAAGTCAGGGATCCCAAGACTAAGATACTTTGCTTTAGGCTGTCAAGCAGAAATTTGTGCCAGGTCTCACAAGAATTACAGTACAATTTCCTCAACACATCATTCTCTGAGTTGTTCTTTCTCTTTAGGAGGCTTTTTCTGTGATACCCTTCTGTCCTGCAACTCTGAAACAGTGCTTCAGAGGAGCTATAGATTAAGGCTGGAGCACAAGCCACAGAGAAGAAAGAGAGCAGAAGGCACTAGAAACCCAGTATCTGGGCAGCACAATCACAGGTACATTCAATGAGTACTGATCAAAATGAGTTGAATCAAGCAAAAGCACTCTGGTTCTAAAAGTAAAAACTGAACATTTTCACTTTTCTGAATCAAATTTCTTTCTCATGTTCCAGGTTACTGTTCATGGTAATAAACACTTTTTACAGAGGTTTTTAAACAAGGTTTATTTGAACTTAGTAAATTATTGCTTTTTAAAAAACAATCATGTATTAAGTAAATGACATCTAATCTATCATTTTACTTTGCCTTAACATTTTGACATCTTTTTTCCTCAGTGTTTCATACAGAATGATTTTTGGCACTCACACATATTTCAGATAATGATTTAAGTATCTTTTGGGGAAGTTAAGTTAGAAAAAAAAATTGTACATCTTCAAATTTATAGCAACAACATTGCTATTGATCTGACAATACTCCAATTCAAATGCAATAAAGATAATTTATCATTTAGCTTCTGTGTATTTAGAACTTGCTTAAGTAGAAGTAGAGCAAAATTCTGCTAAACACCAGTTGTTATGCTTAAGCAACTTTCATTGAAATCTATGGGAGCACATGTACAAGTTAAAAATGGGTCAATAGACAGTTATTTCATATTCCAAGTGCACTGAAATGTTACAAAAGCAAGATTAATGACAAAATTACATTTGGTGACAGTTTGGGATGCACATTTTGTCATATTTCATTATTGTGACCAGTGGTCAAACAGCTTCCTGTAATTCAGGATACAGTGCAATAACTTCTAGCACCCATGAAGGTTGTGGATCAAGAGTTGGACTTGATGATCTCAGAGGTCCTTTCCAACCCATCTTAAAAAAAACACAAAAAACCAACCAACCAAACAAACAAACAAAAACTTATGAAATGGAACAGCCACAATATGCTTATTTAGGAAACAAAAGCTCTTAATTGACGTCCACTACATACCCTGACCTTTGATGTGGGCCTACCTGCAAATTTAGATAGCTATCCGTATAATCCTTTTATTTTTCCTAGTTTTTGGGAAAGCTCTAAAAAAATATTAAAAAATACATACACATTACTTGCAGGCTTTTTTCCATCTGCTTCATTAAAGATTAGTTTTAAGCCAGTCAAAATCTAGGTAAAATAAACAGTAATTTTATACCTGCAGGTTTTGATTTTACAGTGATCCAGCAGCAAAGGTCTAGGTGAGGGTCTGTCTCTGTGCCAGTCGCTGCACGCTCAAGTTGTCAGGGAGGTGAATTGTGACATCAGACTAGAATCCAAGAAACAAAGTCTTCCCAGGACCTTGGTAAGTTGTTTATTTTTTCTGAATTTTCAATAAACTGTCTTTGAAATGCGGAATGGCAACTTAATCTCTTTCCCTTAGGAATATGATTATAAATTCATCAATGCTTGTAAGATGCTCAGGTGTTCAGGTCTTTTGGTAATATCTATAAATACACTGCCAGCCATGTGCCTGTAGCACATATGCAGAGGACACTTCTCAAGTCTTTGATGCTGAATGTCTATTAAAATGAAGCCATTTGACTGTAAAATCCACTCTAGATCAAATGTTCGTATACAAGTAGCAAAATAACAGCTATTGGACAAGCAAAATTCATTAATACTAGTAGGAAAATAATGCTTTTCTTGCGTTGTTGCTGAGTATCTGACTTTTACATCCTTGACTTTTTTAGTTAATAGGTTACTGAATAAAAATGACCATGGTAGGCTGTAGTTGCACCATCAAAAGCCTTAGAAAGGGACAGGAGAAATTCATGTGTAACAGGTCTATAAATACAAAGTGAGTGAGTACTAGTACTCACTTACTAGTGAGTAAGTGCAAACAATAACCAGGATTGTACACGCCTCCTAGATGGCATCTCCAATTGCCATTCTCAGAGACAGAATGAAAAGAAATACACCCATTGTTATTGTCTTATCAGTTCTGCTCCATCGTCATGCTGGGGGTGCTTAAATTCTTTTGCCCCGAAGTTCAGAGTGTAATCTAAAAATTCAGCAGGAATACACTGTGAGACACTTGAACAGATTGCCCAGAGAAGCTAGTTCCAGAAAAAGTGTCCAAGGCCAGACTGGATGGTGCTCTGAGCAACCTGGTCTAGTGTAAGGTGCCCCTGACGCTTTATGTAGGGCTGCTCTCCAGTCACTTCTCTTCTAATTTGTACTTGTGCCTGGCTTTACTCTGTGCTAGATGCAGAATCCAGCATTTTAGTCTGTTAAATTTCATCTCACTAATCAATGCCAAATGTTCCAATCTATCTAGATCTCTCTGCAATGCATCCCATCCAGGGAGGCTGAAACTAGATGATCTTAAGGTCATCAGATTCTATGATACTACATCCTTGATGGCTAATAAACAGCACCTGACTACATTAGCAGCCCTTCTCAGATCACCAGGAGACACTAAATAGGAAAGCACAGTGGTTTAAAGGACAGGAGTTTACAGTCCCATCTAACTTGTTTGTATTTTATTCAATCACATTTGCCTAATGCAAATGGAAACAGAAGGGACTCAACAGAAGATCAATTTTGCTCCTAACTTTCCTGACAAATGGCCATCCTAAACCTAAGAATTTCCAGCACTGAGGATTTAACAGCTTCCCCATTGTCCTTTAATAACTATTGGAAAATGCAACTGATAGCTTACTTGAATCTTCATTTTTGCTGTTTGTCACCCCCCACTTTATCTTTATTAGCTTGAATCATGTGACTCCTCCTGAGTGCCCTTCTCACTTTATAAATCAAAGACCTGGAAAATTTAAGAATATGTATATAAATAGTGTCCTGAGTTTTTTTCAGTTAACTTGGAATTATGCTCATTAATATATTATTCTATTATTATTATTCTATTATTATAACCTGATCTAGTTGAAGATTTCTGTTCATTGCATTGGAGTAGATGACCTTTAAATGTCCCTTCCTACCCAAACAATTCTGTGATTCTATAAAAATTTGAAGGAACTTTCTCTGTTATCACAACCAGTCCACTGATAACTCGCAATCACGTTATAGAACCTCTTTTGTGAGCTGACTGAAATCTGCCCAAAAAAACCAGTTGAGTTCTTGTCCCTGTGTTTCCATACAAGATACTCCAACACCCCCAATCTGAGAGTTCACCATTTTTCTAATTTCCAGCCTGAAAATTCAGGCTAAACTTCAGATCAGCTGATAACTGCTTTTGTGCTTGTGTTGTTCTTCAGTTTTAAATGGGCCCTCTTTTTTTGCTAAGCCAAACCCTTCTAAGGTTGCCTACTGATTTAGTGCAGAGGCAAAGACAATAGTTTTATGTATATTAGCTCATGTATCTCAATTCTGAAAGAAAAAAAACACAGAACAATACTCTTTTTTCTTCTGAGACTGGGAATGCCACATTCCTGTATATTGAGTCCCTGATCCACTTACACTGATCTGCTTACATTGTACCATTGCAGCTGACACTGGATTTGACAGATTACAAAAGAATCAGCAGAGATTGCTTCCAAGGTGCAACTTTCCAAAATTATCTTTTTGTTGAATACAGTTAGGTTGTCCAGCACTGATGAAAATTCAAATACTAAAAAAAGGCTAATATTTCTACAAATACCGAACAGGGATATTCCAAGTTCTGGGAGAAGAGTGGCTGGAGAGCAGTCCTGCAGAAAGGGATATGGGGGTGCTGGTGAGTAGTAGGCTCAGTGTGAGCCAGCAGTGTGTAGTCCAGAGGGAAAACCCCACCCAGGAATGCATCAAACACAGCATTACCAGTCAGTCAAAAGAGGCAATTATCCTTCTGTATTCTGTGTTAGTGTGGCCTCACCTGGAGTGCTGTGTGCAGTTCTTAGCTCCACACAAATCAAGAAAAACGTGAAGGTCCTTGAATGTCTCTAGAGGAGGGCAACAAAGCAAGTGAAAGGGATGGAGGGAATGTCCTATGAGGAGTGGCTGAGGACTTTGGGTTCATCTAGTTTTGAGGAAAGGAGGCTGAGGGGCAACCTCCTTGCTCTCTACAGCTGCCTGCAGAGAAAGTGGAAAGGGAGGTCCTTATCTCTTCTTCCTGGTATCCAGTGGTTTCAGACGGACATGAGGAAGCATTTCTTTACAAAAAGAGTGGTCAAACAGTGTAACAGGCTTTCTAGAGAGGTGGCTGTTGCCCTAAGCCTGCCAGTGTTTAAGAGCCATTTTAACAATGCCCTTAATGACATACTGTATCTTTTGGTCAGCTCGGAAGGGGTTAGGTAGTTGGACTGACCATTATAGGTTCNCAAACAGTGTAACAGGCTTTCTAGAGAGGTGGCTGTTGCCCTAAGCCTGCCAGTGTTTAAGAGCCATTTTAACAAAGCCCTTAATGACATACTGTATCTTTTGGTCAGCTCAGAAGGGGTTAGGCAGTTGGACTGACCATTATAGGTTCCTTCCAGCTGAACTATTCTATTCCATTCTATTCCATTCTACCAGCTGCCCAGAGAGCAACTGTTTATTTGTATCCACCTAAAAGCTCTGTGGCATGTAAAGTTTCCCAGAAAGAGAGAGATACTACCGTGAAAAAGTCTACAGGCAACTTCAGGGCAGCCTCAGTTGCTATGCTGTGCAGAGGAATGCAACAAAAAGATTGCCCTGCCACTCCTTGTTTCATACACATAAAAGACAGTATTTCATCCTGTCAGACAAAACGCCTGTGTTAAGGGCAAGGATCTGGTCTTGCTATTTTATGGCTCCGCCAATCCCACAGCTCAGAGCTCGGCAGGCTTACTCATTTCCTCAGTTGCACCTGGCACCTGGAAAGTCAAACAACCTGGCCACACCAGAAAAGAAAAACCAGGCAGGCAGCAAACAAGAGCGTGGATATAGGGGAAAGAGCTGAATACAGAAAGATAAGGTGAAAGAAGCTGCATGAGAGAGGAGGCAAAGAAAAAGAAAGGGGGGGAGTTATTCCTCGTGGTTATAAGGGACTAAACGGTTTGAATTTGTTTAAGGAATATGACAGAAGTCATGGGGAATAAAAAACATAGCTAACACACACAGAGGAAGAACAAAGACTCCATTTTGAGAGTGCCAAGTGTTTGCTCTAAGTATCAAAAGTCTGCCTGGATTTTGCACCCAAAAAAATACAGGTGGTTGGTCCTGCAAGCACTTCGAAGCTGGTAACTGCACCTAATGCAACAGCTCCAGTCTCCAGAGTTGTCTGGGGCTTAGCAACCCTCTCTGTGATGTGTATAATTTTTCACAGAATATGCATGATCCATTATCTATTTTGAATAACTAAATGCAATTTTGATATAATTATGCACAGCCCAAATACACTGCTTTCTACTGGGATCTTTTCCCAAAAAATGAGTGGCAGCTGGGGCCACAGTGCAGTAAAGAATCTTTAAACAACGCAGAAAAGATTAAAGACATAATTTCAAGCAATGCAAAATATTTGTTTAATAGCTTCATGTGAATCTCAAATGAATTTCTACATTTCATTACTAAGAATATGCACTTAAATTTTCACCTTAACACCATTTGCTAGGTACTGCACTTGTTGCATTTGGTTGAATCACTTGTCTTAAAGAGGAAACTGTACTTTTCTAGAAGAAACAACACCCCAACAAAAAAAATACAGCTGCAGTAAAGTTACTTTTGCTTTTGTAAGAAACACAGGTGGACTGCCAGTCTGATCTAAGCATGTCCTTGTCCTCCACCCCAGGGAAGCCAGCAGTTTCCTGGCACTGCTGTTAAGGCAGAGTTAGTCAGCACAAAGAGGGAGTGGCAGGCAGAGCTGGGGGCAAGGCAAGGTTTCAGGGGAGTCAGCGAGATCCAGCCACTGTCCCCTGCACCAAGGGTGCGGCAGAAACTCTCTAGAATACTTATGATGACAACTACCATTCCTGAAAGCAAAGAGAAAAGTTAAGTTGTTTTAGACAATAACTTATTTGCTATTAAAAGCTTATCAAGAGAATTTAGACAGATGTTTGTACTTTGAGACAAGAGCAACCTTGCGCATGCTTCACCCCTTGGAAAGCCCCTCTCCTCACCAGGCATCAAGAAAGGGCTCAGCTGCTTTTATTGTTTGAAAAGCAAAGATGAACTTTCTCTTTGTTCTGAGGTGTCGGTGAACTCTGAGCTGCTGCTGTCTCCAGAGGGAAAACAAAAATCTAATGTTCAATGAATCCTCCTATGCAAACTGACTGTAGGGGCAGAACTGCAGCCTGGTTGTGGGAGGAGGAGTGTTTAGCTGCTGCCAGGTTAAAGTGAAGGAAGGGCAGAAAGAAATTCAGTTTCAGTGGTTGCTCACACACTTACTAGCCGTTTAAAAAACAAATCGATACTGTTTGACATTCATTTCATAACAGCAGGCAAATTATTTCAGTAAAATATGAATAATTGAAGATTTTCATACAAAGGAACTAAGTAAAAAAACAGTCCTAAACTTTTTTATGATGACCGAGGTTCTTGTAGGATGTGTAAGACATGTTAAAGTTATAAGCAACATAAGAAGAGACATCTAAGGTCTGGCAAAACAATTTGCAGAATTGTGGCTATTGAGCTCCGGGAAGAAGACACCATTCTATTAATTCCTCCTGTAAAGATGTAGGTAACCTCAAAGGGGAATCAATGTTAAGGATTTTCCAAAAGAAATTAAATTAGATTCTTACTCCACCATATCAGCATTAAAAATTGACTGGTAGTTGTAAATACGTACATACTATCATCTCACTAACAATGAGTTGGATCGGCAACTAAAATCTGTTTCAGAATTCCACAAAGCAACTTGCAGATTAAAAAGAAAATTGCAAATCAAGGTTCTTCTCTTAGTCTTTTGATATTAAGAAATACTTAACCATCAGTCTAGGAAATGTAATATACATCTGAAAACAGAATCTAATTCTAAATCACCAAATTAAACACTCTCTGAGACATGCTCTGCCCCATTTTTCTCAAACAGGAATAACTAAAAGAGAACCTCACAGTAATTCTACTAATATTAGCTGTGGTTGCTACATCAGCTGTTAAACTTATACCAAACTACACCTTGACACCATGAAGAAGATCCTCAGAGAATCTCAGGGTGTTCTGTTGTGTGAACATACACAGTTCTGTTTGGTTACAAAGTGATCAGTCCAGTGCAATGCTTTATTGTCAGAACAAAGAAAGAATATGAGAACCCTTAATACTGTGTGTTTCACATATATTGTTTGTTTATACCTTTTGTTTTCTTTAAATGAAGAATTTTAATTTTTTTATGCACAGGTATCAGCAAATTCTGTAAACAGTGATATTCTAAATAAATAACACAAAGAGATACACATAACCTTCAGAATAACTTGTGAGGTAAAGCTGTTTCCCTCGTGATGCCCGTGGAGATTATAATTTTTGCAACTGACATCACACACAACATGAAATTATTTATTGTGCATTGATGCAACATGTAATAGAGAGACATAATGTGACTGGAAGGACTCCTATATGGCTGGTTCCCCTCTCCGAGCCCTAATACTATCACACATAGTATCAAAACCAGAGGCTTCAGAAATTACTTACCACAACTGAGTGTGATCCTGGAAAGATTAACTAGGTAACTGCCCCAAAGAAGAGAGGATGCACAGGAAGCACCTTTAATTGTTTCGCCATCACGAAGAATCAGCTATGCCTTCATAAGCATCAATTAATTAGGTGTATCCAGTAAAGATCTCTGCCAGATAAGAGTAGGAAGGGCATGGCTCGGAGCGCATAAAAATGAGGGTTACAGGGACGGCTGTACTAAAAACGCTCACAATTTTATTTTCCCATGAGACTGCGCTCCCCCTCCAAGCTGCTCGTCAGTTTATTAGTTTGTTGTCGCAGCTCCGGCTCGCTCCCCGTGGCGAAAGGGCCGCGGGGCAGGGGGCGGTGCGAGGAATAAAACCCAAACTTTGGCAGCCCTCGGGGCACCCTGCCGCGGCTTCCCAAGGGCTGCGCTGGCGGCACCGCCTCGTCCCTCCGCGGGCGGAGCTCGCTGGGGCGGACGCGACCCGCCGCGGCTGGACGGGCTCCCCGAGGGTGGG